>OY747702.1:31336179-31868679 GCA_963556495.2 Valencia hispanica | reverse complement strand
GGAAAAAGGAACATCGAGAAAACAAGCCAAACATCGTGAACTAAGAACTACACAACCACATCACTCAAAAATGGATATAAAAATACAACAATGTCAAAGAAAAACTCATGGTACTGATTAATCAAGAAGTAGTAATGATAACCTCAGCCCAAGAATATATCTATTAACACCAGAGACTCCACATCTATGTGTGTGTGTTAGCATGCTGGTGCATATAAGGTTTCTCCATAAGAGTGTTTGATAGCTGGTGTGAGCAGGCATCAATCCATCTCCCAGGAATCGATGCAGACATGAAGGAGATCAGAGCCAAGACGTCCAAAGGACCCCCAGAGCCCCAGGCGGACCCGGGCGGGGCCGACCACATCCCACCAAAAGAGGAGCAGAGGAGAACCCCAGGGGAACGTCCAGTAGCTACTATGAAGGGGCCTGGGGGGCAGCAGTGACGAGCCCACGGGCTCCGCCCACAACCAGCCGCGCCAGGGCGGGCCGGTCAATGGACCGGGAGAGCCGGGGCCCAGGGGCACCCCACCCCCCAGCAGGGACCCAACAAGGGACCGGCCGCCACGCGCCACCACCACCCTAGGCCAATCCCCACCAACATCCCAGCGCCCCATCCCCATCCCAGCGCCGAGACCAGGCATCCAACAAAGGCCAGGGTTGGTCCAACCCGCCAATGAACCGACCACACACGGTGCGCACAGAACAGGTGATCGAACGAGCAGAGACGCTGGATCCGTATCCCGCCGAGCCACCGAACAGGCACCACCCAACAATCCCAAACCTGGCACCCCTGAAAGAGGTGCCCCAAGGGAAGACATCGGCCCAGCGCGTCGGCCGACCAACACAGCCCCCCCCTAGGCCCGGCCAGGCACGCACCAGGTCCGAACTGGATTGACCACCGACGCACCAGTGGGCAGGGGCATCTGTCATTGGCGGGGAGTGACGGAGGGGAAATAGGCCCCTGGTGTTACTTTACTGGGAGAGACAGATACTGTATTCTAGCCCTGGTCATATTTTTTAGGTTATTGTATATTGTTTGCATGTGTGTCAAGTTGTACAAGACTGTGTTGTAAAAGTAACAATATATTTCATTCATAATTTTAATTTTATGCACTTAAAAGTATCTAAAGTAAAAGTCGAAAATCGCAATCGCAAAATGTCAGAAAAACCGCAATTAGGTTTTTGTCAAAATCGTGCACCCCTTATATATATATATATATATATATATATATATATATATATATATATTCATCCACAACTTTGTTGACAGTATGACAGTACACCTGTCCTAGGTGAAGCAATTGAATATTTCTTTGTTGTATTTTTTCGGTGTTGCAATATGTAGATGGTCCCTGCACCAGCAGGCTCTGCATAGAGGCCTTGTTGTGCCAAAAATTGAAGGTCTGCCAAAAACTGATCAGCCGCCGCGGGAGCGCGCATGGGTTTGGCAACTGTGTTTCTCTACGTAACTCACGATTGCGGCTTAAAATTCGGCAAATCAAACATTATCGACATTGAAAAAGCACAAATATCCTTGTTAAATACAGATTTTTCCCTCCATTTAATTTCTATAATTTTCTCCAGAGACTTACTGTGTTTTCTATTTCAGAAGTTGTTTAAAATGTACGGCGTTTGTCTTAAACGGTCACAATATGTAAGCCTGGATGAAATATTTGCAATTTAAATATTTTTTTGGCTAAGAATTGGATATGTCTATGCTATAGCCTTGATATTAATTTAAAATAGCGTAAGATAACTATGCTGCGTTGAATGTAAAGGGACAAGTTATGTAGATTAAAATAAATTATTTTCCAACAGTTTTATCGATTTATCTGGTTTGTTTTGCCAATATTTTAATGTCATAGCCAACAACGTGTTATATTGTTTACATTGTTTTTATTTTTATTTAGTTTGACATGAAGCTAAAGTTAATTGTTTTTTTGTTACGATGGAAACTCTCCATAGCACATTTTCACTTGAAAAAACGTGATCAAACTGATCAAGCTCCTATGGCGTTACACAGTGTTACTATCTATAAATAACTTTTTGTTTAAAGGTGACAAAATTAAAGCATAAATAGTACAATTCCGCACATAGAACATCTTAGAATTGTGATTGTTCTTTTGCCAAGCAGTGACGATAACATGCTGTTTACCTATGAAGGGTTAAATATGCCTCAAAATGTCTATTTATTTCTCGTTGATTTAATTGTAGACGTCACAGCATACTGAGTCCTTTGCACCATCTTTGATACCCCCAAAACGCTAAACAGGATCGTTGGACTTGCCAAAGATTGATTATAGCATCGTGGTTAGATGTGAAGTGTTAAACATGTCTCGCAATAACTTTATTTATTATCTCTTGATGTTACTGTACACATCACAGCATACTGGGCCCTTTGCATGATCATAAATACCCCAAAAATTGCAAAAAACCGACAATTTTACTTGCCAAAAATTTATTACAGCATCCTTTTTATTCATGAAGATTTAAATTTTCAAAGAAATGTCATTATTTGTTATCTTTTGATGCTGTTGTATCCATCACAACATACTGGGTCCTTTGCATTTTCATCAATACTCACAAAATGGCAAAAAAATGACAATTTTACTTGCCAAAAATTGATCAGAGAGTCCTGGTTACATGTGAAAGGTTAAACCTGTCTCACAATTACTTTATTTATTATCTGTTGTTACTGTACACATCCCAGAACACTGGGTCATTTGCATGATTATAAATACCCCGAAAATGGCAAAAGAATGACAATTCTATTTGCCAAAAAGTGATTGGAGCATTCTCTTTAGTCACATTTACCTATAAATGCCTTTATTTATTATCTGTTATTGTTACTGTACACATCAAACCATGCTGAGTCTTTTGCATTATCATAAATACCTCCAAAAGTGCTAAAAACAACAATTTTACTTGCCAAAAAGTGATTGGAGCATCCTGTTTACTCACAGAGGGTTACATTTACCTATAAATGACTATTATTTGTTGATGTTATTGTACCCATCAGAACATACTGGATCCTTTGTATCATCTTAAATATCCCTAAAATGGTTTAAAAGGACAAATGTACTTGCCAAAAAGTGATTATAACATCATGTTTACCTATAAAGGGTTAAATATGCCTAAAAATAACTTATCTTCTGTTGATGTTGTTGCTCTCATCAGAAGACATTGGCACCTTTGCATCATCTTAGATACCCCCAAAATTGCCAAAAAAGAACCATTGGACTTGTCAAAAAGTGATTGTAGCATCCTGTTTTTTTATGAAGGGTGAAATTTTAGTTATCAGGCTCCTCTCCTGTGGAACCAGCTTCCAGCTTTAGTCCGTGAGGCAGACACTCTGTCTACTTTTAAGGCCAGGCTTAAAACTTTCCTTTTTGATAAAGCTTATAGTTAGAGTGGCTAAGGTCATCCTGAGCTATCTCTGTAGTTATGCTGCTATAGGCTTAGATTGCTGGAGGACAGACCGACTATTTTTCTTCACTCTCCTACTTCACTAGGCTACTTTTATTCTTCTACTACTATAACTGCATTATTTGCTGTTATTTCGACTTAATTTGATGTTTTCTCTTTGTTTTTCTCTCCATAGAAGCTACACCTGGTCTGGTGTTCTGTTCGGCTGTGAAACCTTCTTGGAGGGCGGCATCGACTGAGATGATGCTCCCAGTAACTGAATCTTCTCCCTCGCCTGTGATCAACAATTTACTTTCTTTAACATAGAAAGTACTCTATCAGTTCTTTTTGTGTCTTTGCTCTGTCTTCTCAAACCCCAGTCTGTTGTGGCAGATGGCCGTTCATACTAAACCAGGTTCTGGTTCCGCTGGAGGTTTCTTGACTCAATGCAATCTGCTGGGTTTCCTTAGAGAGAAAACTTTTAAACTGATTGGAATAAGGACCTGAAGAATTAATTGGAATGTATGTATGATTGAATTTAAATTACTTTTCTTGTAAAGTGTTTTGAGATGTCATGTTGTAAATTGGCTATGTGAAAAAACCCCGAATTGAACTGAACATGGATGCAACACTGCATAATCAAATTATGGCAAATTTTGACAAGCCACTATTTTTTTATACTTCTTCTAGACTTTGAAGCAATTTGTACAATAACATCAACAGATAAATAAACTCATTTTGAGGCATATTTAACCCTTCATAGGTGACCAGGATGCTATAATCACCTTTCGGCAAGTCCTATGGTCACTTTTAGCCATTTTAGGGATATCTAAGATGATGCAAAGTAGCCAGTATGGTGTGATGGGTACAGTAACATCAACAGATAATAGGTAAAGTCACTTTCTGGTAAACTTAACCCTTCATGAGTTAACAGGATGTTAGAATCACTTTTTGGCAAGTGATACATTTTGGGAGGTTGTATGACGATGCAAAGGAACCAGTATGCTGTGATAGGTACAATAACATTAACACATAAATAAAATCATTTATAGGAAACTTTAACCCTTCGTGACTAAAAAGGATGCTCTAATCACTTTTTGACACATATATACGTATACACATATATACTTATACACATATATACTTATACACATATATTTCAATTCAATTCAGTTTATTTATATAGCGCCAATTCACAACAGATGTCATCTCAAGGCACTTAACAAGAAGTCATTTCAATACTTTTATACAAACATTCCAATCAGTTAAAAAGTTTCCTATTTAAGGAATCCCAGCAGTTGCGTCAGTCATTGGCGTGAGGTTGGGCCCCGTTGATGCAGACTTTCCAACCACAGCAATCCTTCAGCAATCCCTCATACTGAGCAAGCATGTAGCGACGGTGGAGAGGAAAAACTCCCCTTTAACAGGAAGAAACCTCCAACAGAACCAGGCTCAGTAGGAGCGGCCATCTGCCACGACCGTCTGGGGGTTTGAGAAGACAGAGCAGAAACACAGAAGGAACAGAAGATCTGATATAAGAGAACTTTCTATGTTACAGAAAGTAAAATGTTAATAACAGGACACAGGGGATGTTCAGTTACTGGGAGCATCATCCCAGTCGATGCCCCCTGTCCAACAGGGCATTGCAGCCAAGCAGGATACCAGACCAGGTATATCTTCCATGGAGAGAAAAACACTGAGAGAAAACAAAGTTAACAGTCGAAATAACAGAATGTACTGTAATACAACTGGAGAGTAGTAGGAGAAAAGGAAGTAGCAGAGTGAAGAAAATTGGTAACTCTGTCCTCCAGCAGTCTAAGCCTATAGCAGCATAACTACAGAGATAGCTCAGGATGACCTTAGCCACTCTAACTATAAGTTTTATCAAAAAGGAAAGTTTTAAGCCTGGCCTTAAAAGTAAACAGAGTGTCTGCCTCACGGACTAAAGCTGGGAGCTGGTTCCACAGGAGAGGAGCCTGATAACTAAAAGATCTGCCTCCCATTCTACTTTTAGAAATCCTAGGAATTACAAGTAAACCTGCAGTCTGAGAGCGAAGTGCTCTGTTAGGAACATAAGGAACAATTAGATCTCTGATGTATGATGGAGCTTGATTATTAAGGGCTTTGTATGTAAGAAGAAGGATCTTAAATTCTATTCTGGATTTAACAGGGAGCCAATGAAGGGAAGCTAAAACAGGAGAAATGTGATCTCTCTTTTTAATATTCATCAGAACTCTTGCTGCCGCATTTTGGATCAACTGAAGGCTTTTAATGGCATTTTGTTGACTTCCTGATAGTAAAGAATTACAGTAGTCCAGCCTTGAGGTAACAAATGCATGGACTAGTTTCTCAGCATCACTCCTGGACAGGATGTTTCTAATTTTAGCAATATTCTGGAGGTGAAAGAAAGAAATCCTAGAAACCTGTTTAATATGGGATTTAAATGTCAAGTCCCTGTCAAAAATAACGCCGAGGTTCTTTATGTTATTACTAGGGGCCAATTTAATGCCATCCAGATGAAGTGATTGACTAATTAGTTTCTGTTTAAGAACTTCTGGTCCAAAGACAGCAACTTCTGTTTTGTCAGAATTTAAAAGCAAAAAGTTTAGGGTCATCCATGTT
Organism: Valencia hispanica; assembly: GCA_963556495.2. Classification (NCBI taxonomy): domain Eukaryota; kingdom Metazoa; phylum Chordata; class Actinopteri; order Cyprinodontiformes; family Valenciidae; genus Valencia; species Valencia hispanica. The sequence continues at coordinate 31,862,652 of OY747702.1, read as the reverse complement.
TTTATGTCTTCCAGACATGCCTGTAATCTACCTAACTGACTGGGTTCATCAGGATTAATGGATAAATATAGTTGTGTATCATCTGCATAGCTGTGGAAATTTATCCTGTGCTGTCTAATGATTCTACCAATTGGGAGCATATATATGGTGAACAGAATTGGTCCAAGCACAGAACCCTGTGGAACTCCACAAGTAACTCTTGAGAGTGAAGAAGATTTATCATTTAGATGAACAAACTGGAATCTATCAGACAAATATGATTTAAACCAGCCTAGTGCGGTTCCTTTGATCCCTGCAACATGTTCAAGCCTTTCTAAGAGAATATTATGATCGACTGTGTCAAAAGCAGCACTGAGATCTAACAAAACCAGAACAGACAAGTCCATTATCTGAGGCCATGAGAATATCATTAGTAACCTTCACCAGGGCTGTTTCAGTGCTATCATGAGCTCTAAAACCTGACTGAAACTCTTCAAACAGCTCGTTATTGTTTAAATGCTCACAGACTTGATTAGCAAGAATTTTCTCAAGGACTTTGGATAAGAAAGGAAGGTTAGATATAGGTCTATAATTCACTAAGTCATCTTGATCAAGGGAAGGTTTCTTGAGTAAAGGTTTAATTACAGCTATTTTAAATTCCTGTGGTACGTATACACATATATACGTATACACATATATACGTATACACATACCACTGGCATGTTTTAAGTGTGTAGGCCTACACACTTAAAACATGCCAGTGGTTAAGACCTCTGCTCCAGCTTACCTTCAGATCTTAATCTTTCAACAAAGCATGGGATATTGCTGTTCCCAGGATTTACTCCTAAAACACCCCATAGGTTTAGCAGATGACATTCAGTCTGTGTTCTCTCTGCCTGCTGTTGGATAGAAAATTAGCTGAATGTAAGGCTGATCTAAGTTGCATGTTTTTAACCAGTTTTAAATCACTTGGAGGAAAATATGCAGCTGTTTATGCGTTGACTGATGACCTGGATGAATTCTTTTCGGTACAAGACAATCTATAATTATTTATTTTCTTATGAACTCATGCATCTATAACCCAGATGATTATGCTTTTAGCCTGACTACAGTAAAATAGTAATTAGTTGATAATGTTAAAACCAGTATACGTAAAAAAAAAAAAGTGTGTTAATTGTGGAAAAACAATAAACAAGCTTTAATGAAGTATTTTTACTATCATTCTCACAGTCATTGCATCTGTACAAATACTGCATCGATCAAATTTGCACAATGTGGAAATGTGCTGAAGTCCTAAGGAAGGTTCATCCTTAATAACATTAACAACAGCTCCCTTTGATAACAACCACTGGTGACCTTCCTGAAAACAACAGAAACTGTTCATTGGTAAAATGTTTTGCTTTGAAGGACTTAGTGGGTGAAAAATTAAAAATCAAGATGTTTAGGGTGGAACAAGGGAAAAGTGTAATTCTACATATCACTATATATATTTGGTTTTGTACAACATTTTATATGTATAAAAATTTATATTTAAATAATACCTTTATAGGTTGATTGTTTTACCATGACTGGCTATGCTGCATTTGGATGCAGCAATCGGTCCAAGAAAGGGATCAGAACGTACAGCTTCCCTAAAAGACAGGAGGAAATGGTTGGCTCAAGTCAGCAGGAGAAACCTCACCCTCACCAGAGGTCATAACAGAAAGCTGTGTGCAATAAGTTTAATCTGTACTGTCAAATATTTTCAATCAGGGCTCCACACGCCACCCTGTGATGGCACTTAGGCATAAGATGGAAGAGTACAACAAAGCCATCACATTCCTCCGAGACATGATAACACTCTTCTGTGGACTTACAGGAAACCAGTGCAAACAGGAGTTGTGAGGGCAACATCTACAATTTAATTAATCCAAAAAGACACGCTTGACCATGGACATCGGTTTGTGTTGACAAGCAGGTTTACCCAAGACCGTCTTGAAAACTTGTTCAGCTGCATACGGTAAATAAATCCTGTTCCAACACCAGTGGAGATTCACCAGGCACTGCCATCAGTCTGTTGGGTAGTTTCTTATGACATTCAAATAAAGTTATCAGGAGGATGATGGCAGTCTTCTGGCAGAGTTCCTGGACATTAAGGAGACATGTCCCAGTCCTGGCCTGAGTGTGGACCAGCTGAATGGTAACAGGTACTGATGATCTCACCAACAGTGAAACCTGTATTCTGTACCATCTTACAGGATATATTGTAAACAAATGAAACATTCCAACATCTGTGATGGATGCTCTAGTTCAATAAAGCAAAAATGATGACAGTCCAGAAGGAGAGCACTGTACCCTATTGACCCAGAAGGAATTAAAACCAGGAGAGCTGTGTCGACCATCACATGAAGCCTTCGGTCTGGTCCAGAAAGTAGAGACGAACAAGGTCTGGAGCATCTCTAATGGGGCTCCCAAATGCCATGGACACTCTAGAGAGAGAAGCAAGTCTGTTAGAAAGCATGCTCCATGCATGTCATGATGTGCAAAAAACCAGCAGATTCATCAGGCTGAGACTACGAATTTCAGCAAAACATCTTCCTTAAGAGAAGAAAAGTGTTGTCCAATACTGGGTATCTTGGAAGTAAAAGCCAAACAAGAACAGCATTTGATAGTACAACAAGCAACCGCCACCAAACACCTTGATCATTGCCATGGGGGAACTTGGTCTCTCTTTTGCAAACAGCCCCCCACCCACAGCAGCTTCAACACCAATATCTATATATGGTATGTTTGCAGGGATGTTTTTGTCCTATTTATTTTAATATCACTGATTCTACATACGTTATTTTTATCATAGATAGTCTTGGCTCAGCAACTCATCTGAAAACAGGAAGATGGATATGAATGCAATGCAGTGTTACCTGTAATAGCTCAATAAGAGATCTTTAGTTACTCTTCTACAGTTATTTATTTAGGCTGATGTTATTGTTAATAAATCTTAAATTCTTGTGTGTTAAAAAGAGATTATATCTACTTAATCACGATTACACACTTATAAGACAAGTACAAATGAACCGTTCTACAGTAAATAACTTAATAAAAGTCATGGTATTCAAGTACTGTTCTTCAAATGTCTTGATTCAGCTCTTATTATTTTGGAGGACACAAAACAAGAAAACAATATATCTTGTTACCTTGGTGATCCTGTGTGCCATATGCTTCAGCAGTTCATTGAAGTCAGTCTTATGTGGTTTAACTGAAAAATAAATAAATAATTTCTCATCTTTATGATCACATTTTTCTTTACTGATAGTATCTCTATGCTTCCATCTCTGATGCATCAAAGTCAGTTAAAGACTGTTGATACAGCGACCAACAACTCATTAAATATATTTAAGACAAACAAAAAAAATCACAATTAAAATTAATGATATAAAACTGTATAGCCTATTTCAAACTGTGCTGAATATTTTTAAAAAGCGGAATTTGACATACTGAAATAAACGTCAGTAGATCGTCAAGCTTGTCCAGTCCCCTCCTACTCACAATAAGCTAGCTGCATTTAAACTACAACTAGCTCATTAACACAGTTAATTAACCAAAACTGGCTACATTCAATATCACCCTTGACTTATTTTTGGTACTGAGCAGTCAGCTAAAGCTTTTCAATGCCAAAAAATGTTGTGATTCCATTAACTTACCGGAAAAATAGTTCCAAAACGCCGAGAATGAACTGCGGTCAATGATGCAGCTGCTGTTTGGAACTATCTGATGATGATCTGCACCTGCATGACCCACGTGACTTCCGCATTGCACTCAATGGTCAGAACTCACTCTCTGACTCTGACTCTGACGCTGGTCCCCAGTAGCCAATGGGCTCTAAGACCCGCCCCCTCGTAAAATTAGGCTCAACTCCGAAAATGAAAAGTCTGAATTGAAACTGTAAACTGAGAACTGAAAGCAAAGGGGAAGAGAAACGTAAAAACTGGCCAAAAAAAGATTGAAAATACAAAACAGCAGTTGTTGCAAATTACCTTTTTTTTCATTTGGTTACAGTTTTAGGTTTATAGATTTTTTTATTCAAGTTTTCAATATTTATTCAAATTTACAATCTTTTTTTTTAAATTTACAGTTTTTTTTTAAGTTTACAATTTATTTTTAAAATTTACAATTTATTTTTTAAAATTTACATTTTATTTTTAAAATGTACAATGTGTACTTTCAAGTTCAAAACTGTTTTCAAATTTTCATTTTTTTTTTTTTCAAATTTACAATGTCTATTTTTCAAGTTTACAATCTGTTTTTTCATTCACTTTAAGCTGATCCTGATTTGACCCCACACTATAGAAGCTTGTCTGTACTCATTGACTGCGTCTGTACTACGCTGCATCTCACACCTGTGGTGCATTCAAGGAACGTTCGAAATGTATGGTGAGTTCAAAAACGTAGGACATTTAGAACTTATGACAAAAAACCCCACCGAAAAATAATACCATAAGCAATAATCTTCCGTTTCTGGCAGTTGGCAAGAAACATTTGATGCATGCTAAATATGCCCTACTTATTTTTAAAAAGTACTGAAAAACCAACAAACAACATCTATATTTTCTGCATTAATTTCGGCTTCTTGAGATATCTCAGCAATTTTTTTCTTCAGAACTTTAAATTTTGTTTAAAAGGTCTTTGATGTCCAGTTGCAATTTGATATCTTGTAAATTTTGTACCAGTTTTCTCCAGTTTACTTCAGGCAAAATAATACATGTTCCACATGTTCCATTTCCCTGTAGCATGTTTCCCCTGTTTAAACTATGTATTTTTTAACCCTGTAATCCTAATCTAAATATAATTATTTCCTCCTTTCTGTTTTATTTGTCATCACATGATGACGCCATTATTATGCAAATTAGCGTATCTGGCATCTAGCGACTTTCTAGGACATTTCTGTGTCTGACAGAAAGTAGCTGAAGTTTTAAAAGTGTATACAAGGCATGTTTATTGGGGTAAATGTTATCTGTAAAAATATGGGGGGCCCAGAATTTCTTTTTTCCACAGGGCCCAGAATTTCTGGCGGCACCCTTGGGTATATAGCCTATACCCGTTTAATCGTAAAATAAGTTATTTTTACATTTTACTTTTACATTTTAGACAACTTTTTCTAGTTAAAAGGCATTCGGCACTTATAATTGTTTGCTAGTTTTAAGAATTCAAGCAACTTTTGCTTACCTCATTGGCATATTTTCTTTCTCAAAACAAGAACATGTGATATTTAAGAATATGTAGCTTATTTTCAAGTAAAAAACATTTGCGGTGTAAAAATTGGATTCTCACAATGCACAATGAAACTTTCACAGCTGTTTAACTAAAATAAGGAGGAAAAAAAATTAATAGATCAGAATATTTTCTTAAGCAATTGCAGGTAGCCTACATTGTTAAGAGTGCGTCTTTCGTTTTATTGAAAAAAAAAAATCTAAATTTTTTTTTTCTGGCTTTTAGATTCGGTTTCTCATGATGGGGGATTAGAACTGTTTAACTTAAGGTAGCTGACACTCAGCAATGTTTTAGCAATCTGAAACAACATTCAATATTAGTGACATTTTGGGGTAAAAAAATCAAATTTTCATGATAGTATAGTAAATCTATTAAGATGCATAATCTCAGATGGAATCAATGTTATTATTTTAGTAACAATTTACATATTTTAAAACTGCTTTTTGGGGTTCTGGTAATACTGCTTTTTAATAATAAATGTATCTAATTTTTTCATTATTTAGATCAAGAATCTGCAACCTATGGCTTCAGAGCTACAAGAGTCTCTTTATGCCCTCAACAATGTCTCTTAATAACTTTGGCTAAAAAATGATAAAGAACCCACTACTGTTTTTGAATATAGTGACAAATTCGAGTTTTAGCTGTCATTTTTCATTGGAAACCATTTTTTTTTTTTTTTTTTTTTTACATTTTCATCAAATATCAGTATCCCATGAAAAAAAATGTATCTATCTTTTTTTTGCTAAAAGTATCATGCTTTTTTCTTTATCTTGATATCTTAGAAATAAAATGGTGGCTCTTTAAAAATCAGAACAAATGTCCCGCAGAAGATATTAGTAAGATATTATACGTTTTCTTTTTTCAAAAAATTATGAAACATTTGCAGCTCTGAACATGTTTTATTTAGCTGGACATAGGGAAATAATTTCTCTTTGGATTGCAAAGGTTGCAGATCCCCGATATAGATTATCAAGATGCGTCAAAGAATTACAAAATTTTTCTTGGTTTTAACTTCATGTTATGTTAAATATTTTATTTAAAACAAGGTGAAGTTTGTCATCTCTTGACTAAAGTCAAAGTCCGATATTCTATTTGGAAATTAACCTGAAAACATAAACTATTAAAACATTCTTAATAGCTTTTTGAACGTTCTTTTTCAATTCTAAACCGATGTGCTGTAAGGTTTTAGCCAGGAGATGGCGCCTTTACTCCTGACTCCTTATTCACTTCTGCAGCTACAGCAAATACTTTAAACAGCAGCAAATAGACGATGCAGGATTAAATGCCTTATAGATAGCCCTGGTGTTATCAAACCCCGACTTACTGCCCCCATGTCCGTCTTAGACTCAGCAGACCAAAAGATTTACACGCTAAAATATTTCAATAATTGCAAATAAAGGTTAGTAGCTTGAGCCCACTGTAACAAACAGGGCTGGTAAGCCATTGGCTCTGTTTCAAAAACAACAACCCGAAAAGCTTACATTTATTTTGTTTTAGTTTGAACATACTACAAGATACATTTTTGCAATGACAATGAGAAGAAACAATTATTTGATTTGTTTGATGTTTTTTTGTTTGTTGTTGTTTTGTTATTCAGGCATCTTTCACCACGCTAATTGCACAAAGCTGAATCCTGCCATTATTGATGAGTTATAATTTGGCAGTATTTAAACTGGGAAGACTTTCCTCTTGTGGGTAGGCTACGTGCCTTTTTGTCCTAACTCACTGAACCAAATCTTTAACTAAGTGCACATATTACTTCTACTAATACTAATAAAAATAATTCGAAAGTTGCAAACAATGAAATGCAACAAAAAAAACTATAAAAAAGAATAATTCGAATAAACATACATTACTGCACTCCATAAAAACTCAACTAGAGTAAAATTTGAACCAGTAACTCAACTATAGGCTATTGAGTCTTATTTATGACAGCCCTAATAACTCCATGTCTCACCATTCAAAGAACTGTCTCGAGTTGAATGTGTTGCATGTTTTTGCCACAGGCTGATATAATTGTACACATTATTCTCACCATCTCCACCTGAGTCGCTTGATTTTGCTTCTGTCCTGCAGGATGATGGTTTTGCTGACTCACTGCAGCTGGAAACATCACCAGCCAACTCAAGTCCTGAGACAAAACTATTCACCATGCAGTTTCAGTGTGAAATGACAGCAAGAATCAGCCAGAAATATACTTAGCAGTTTTTGACACCATTTAGTTACATTTAATCTAAAATGGCTGCATACCATACAATTCCTTATGTTTTAGTTGACTCCGTGTTGTAGAAGTAATAGACTCATGTAGCATGTGCTGCAGGATGCTGTTTTAAATTAATCTTTGCCTATGAATTTCCAAGATATAAAACCCTTAAATAAAGAGGTCCAATGCTTTGCAGTATTAGTGTACTACTGTGCATGTTCATATTCGGTAACCAGGGATGTTCTTCTGTTAAAACCCAAACGCTGGAGGGTACTTTCTTCATGTGTGTTTCTTGACTTGTTTGCATAGCACACATTTGTTTTGTAAATACTCGTGGGAATAGGTAACTGGAGGCATTTTGAATGTGTGGGTGTTATTTATTTAAGTGTTTACCTTACGTGGATTTTCTGCTCTCACAGGCGAAACACCAAGGAGTGTTCATGTTTTGTATCGTTTCATCAGGAGATTTGCAGCAAATCAGTGTAGTGCTTTCTCTGCCATTTGACAAAGCCACACCCTTGACCCCACCGGGAAGCCTCACCCGCTCAGCATGCCCATGTTTGGTACATATGTGGCTGTTACTATAGAAACCATTCCCTGATAGCTGTAACCATGGAAACACCTTTCCTGTCTCCAACAGGGAGTAAGAAGAAAATGCAGCCTTTTTTGGCAGTTCTATTAACATGAACTCTTGAACCTCCTTCATCATGCTTTTCCATTTCTGGATGAAAATCAAAACTGGAAGGGCTTATCTGGCTTAATATAATTTAAGAGCAGGAGCAGTAATACATGTCGGATAAAGCTTCAGTCAGAAGAAAAGGCTAAAGTGTGATTATTATTTATTTTCCATTTGTTGAAGAAAGCAAATAAATATTTCAGGTGCCAGAGGTTCAATTTACCTACAAGGAACTATGAAGCTGTATGCTAGAGTGGATGACTAATTAAAAATATTGATTATCAATCTTTCATTTCTCTCAGACCATCATGACTCATGTCTCTCTAATTTGATTTGCTCTTACTTACAAACCTACCCACTGAGACACCATAAATCTATTTACCCACTCCATTCAATTATTGCACGTCTGGAAGCTTCGTTTTCTTACGGGACTGTTTGGACCATCTGCGACAAGGCTTTCAGAAAGGAGAGACTGAGCGGTGCAGATCATTGTGTGTCTTTCATCTCTGCAGGGACTTATCCTTTCTGACTGCTTGTTAGTCCTCCAAAAGAAGTGTGACGTGAACGTGTGTGATAGCAGAGTGCAGCCTGCAGACAGTTTTGACAGTTTGTCAGGCTTGCTCATCGAAATATTATAAACTCTTTCATCATTTAATTGATCTATTTCCTTCCCCTACTAGCTTGGACCAAATAGAGAGACAAAAACATTCCTTCTTAAAATATTCCTAATGTTTAATTATAGCTGTCAATATAATAAATTGTAAGTTAATTGATAGCCTAATATTTATATAAACTACACTAAGAAAAAACAGAACAATAACACAGACACAATATGGGACAAAGCGTTCTTAAACAAATATCCCTCAAGACAATAAATCCGAATGTATGCTTAAGAAAGAAAACTTTATTTGTGATTTTTAAACCAAACACATTACCACTGTATCCATTTAGGTAAAATTAAAAGTCTGAAAAATAAATGAAATTCACTACTTTTCACTGTTACAGTTGATGTGAAGGTGTACAAAAAAGGTTTCACAACATATCTCTGCTAGTCCATTCAGGACAGCACATTGCCACCATAGTTCACCACCATACATTGGGAAAGAATGACAGCATGAACACTCACTAAACACAATAATATACTAACATATACCCTATTTTTTTGTTTGTTTTAATCATTTTTCACAGGATTTTTTTTTATCATTTTTTTATTATAATGAGAGTGAAAGGGAAGTGATAGCTCTTTATAGAATCATACATATTTCAGTTACAATAATATAGAGTTAAATTGTCATGTCAAAGCCAGAGACAGTGATTTTTTTTCCGTTTGCTTTTTTTTAAAACATTTTTTCCTTGCTTTGCTTGTCTTCAAATGCAAGCACACTGTTGGAAAAAGAGAGAAAATAAACTTGCAATCGAAAGGTATCACACTATTTAATTTACAAATACCTAAAGAGGGTTAGTGGATGCCATAAAACATCTGTGGAGTGTGAACATTGTGGTACATAGATGCTTAGGAGCGACAGAAGTACATACAGATATTTCCTGTGCGATTAATGAAGAAAAATAATTCAAAAGAATAAAATCAGAGCAATCTATCTATATATATATATTTTTCTCTATATAGTGTTTGTTTCCGTAGAGCAGTACATGCAGCAGCCACTTAATGGAGTGACGTCATACTGAGCCGCAAAACTTTTGGGACGTGGCAACAAGTTACAGGCAACAGGAGGGTAACCAACAGAAGCAGGTTTTGAGGCACGTGCCTGCCCCTTTTCAAAAAACCGGTTGGTGGGATAAAGCTCAGGGAATAAATCCCCACGTGCCCAATATTTCTCAAGTTTCGGTAACTACTGTTCAATCTATGAAAAGTCTACGCTACATTTACAGCGTACATAGAAGCTAGTGTGTGATGTTCCTAAACAATCAATTTGGTGAACCCTTTTTTTATTAATTACTCCTTTCTTTATCCCATTTCTTTACAGTCCCTGTAATCAGCTCTATCCCACCATGCCTCCTGTCGTGATTATCTACAAACAGGAAATGAACCATATACTGTAGTATACACTAGTTAAAAGCACTGAACCATTTTGCACTTGAGAAGCATCTGACAAGGGTTCAGGCTGCAAAGCCCTGTTTAGTTCTCCCTGGGCCTCATCCACATTACTCCGTGCTGTTCTCAGCACACCACACTGTTCAGAGCAGGCCATCGAGCGGGGGGATTGAGTGAGTGTCTGAGGATAAAAGTAAAGTGGGCATGTAAAGCATGAATCAGTTAAAGCTATGAAGAAGGAAAAAAACCACCCAAACAGGTATTATTGAATCTCATTAAAGAACAAAAAAAGACATTTCACACGTTTCACATGAGAGGCAGTCATTACGATGGGTAAGGGGCAAAATAAAAGTGATTTCAGAAAAATATGGTTTTGTGGGAGCTGAGAACAAATACAAGCAGGTGATCTTCTGTAAACTCAAGGTGTCAGGTAAGGATTGGTTGCTACCAAACATTCAAAGCAGAAAGCATTCAGCTGCTGCTGCAGAAAGGAGAAGAAAATGTGATATCAAAATTTCTCCAAATACTCTGGTATCTTCAGAGTCCACTATATAAAGCCACCTCAGCTGCACTCAACCCTCTGTGATGCTCAGGAGAATATGAGGCTTCCCCCTACCTTCTCTCCATATCTTCCAGTGGTCTCTATACTCCTCAGTTGGGGTTCTTGCAGAAGATAAAGCTCGTGGTGTCTTCTCAAAGCAAATGTAGAGCAATTGCAAATGATTCTTCTTCCACCCTGAGAGAGTTGATGTACATCTGCACTCTAAGAAGTGACCATGCAGGGCAAAGAACTTGCAGTGTCCAGTTTTAAGCCAGTCTTTTCTCTCATTTTTTCCCTCTTCCTGGGCCTCAGGTGCCTCCTGTGTCCATTGTCTCATGGGCAATAAGTTGCTGTTTGCATGTTTGAATGCGTTAGTGTGTGTGCATGTGGTTTCATTGATATTTCAGGGAACACTGTTGGTAATTACCAGTGGATCTGCAGCAGTGTCAGTTTAGCCTTTAGTTTCAATGACTCTTGTTTGTGCTATTTACAAGTAGAGTGTGTCCAGCTCCAGACTGCATGCATCTGTGTCAATCTTTTTCACATTTCCTCTTTTTTTCCTTGGCTGGCACAGCTTTATGTTGTTCTTGTTCAATGTATGGGTCTCTTCGATTAGAGAATTCTTTACACATTGTCGTTGGGGAGGGGATAAGACAGAGGTGCCAACGTGCCCATTGGGTTAAAGGAGAAAAGAAAAACGACACAAGGATAAGGGTGGTACTTCCTTTTTCCAAAAGGATAATAAAAGTAAACTCAGGGTGCATAGGCACATTGGGGCATGGAAAGAAAAACAATCATTTTCTATTGTTGTGTCATTAATTGTACAAAGGCAAGATAAATCATTTACATCAGTACGTAACTGAAGATAAACTATATCTTGGTAAGGCCAGAATCATAAGAAAAAAAGCTTTGATACTTTATCAGCATTAATGGATAATGGTATAAAATATTCTCGTTTTACCCAGTGAACTTTGGTTGGTACCTCTGTTTTAACAGCGCCCTTTTCTTCCTAGCCACTTTATGTGTTTTCTGCTCTCTGATTTACTCATCACCATCATCCTTCCCTTTTTCCTTCTTGTCTTTCTTCTCCTTTTCCTTCTTCTTCTTCTTCTTTTTCTTGGCCTCCTCCTTCTTACCGAAGGTGATGAAATCGCTCTTGTCGTCCTCGCCTCCCTGGTTCTGTCTGATGGAAATTATGGCCGGGGAGCCGGGAATGATGAATGCTTCTGGAGGAACCTCTCCAGGCTTCAGGTGCTGTGGGGGAGCTCCGGGACCACCCGGGCCATAACGAAAGTGCCAGCTGTTGCTGTCTACACCGGCCCCCATGGGTGGGGAAACCTCTCCCCCTTCACCATCTAAAAGAGAAACACAGAAAGATTTAGGGTGAATTTAAATCTCTAATGAAGTGAAAGACTTGGTGTACATAAATTCTTCCAGTTTTTATTATTGAATGAGGTGTTTGTTTGCAAGTCCCACTGTTTATGTATTTTATAAATTAAGCCTCTTGCTACTTTAAATAAGTAAAAAGCTTCTTGTATCACTGCATTTTTTATTTCTTCCTTGAACTGAACATTAGATAAATCTCACTGCCTTGCTAGATATGATTCTAAGAGTCGATCTCAGAGGGTCATCATTTAATTAGTTCCTATGAATTAAATGAAAGTCATAGCAGAAAATCTATGGCATATTCATAAAATCAAAGCCAACCCAATCCAGCTCTAAAATAAAAAAATTTAAATAAAAAAATTAATTGATTTTCACAGTCTGTATTCATCCTCATGAACAACGCGTACTGTTTGAGGAGGGAAAAGATCAAATGAATGTGAGAAAGTTTTACTTTAGTCAAAAGCTAGTGTTCCAATCATTTGATAGTTTTTTTTTAAATACTTATTTTCAGGATAGACTGAAGAACATAAAAGTGTAGTTGAAGCACAGGTGTATTTAGTTGTGGATTTGCATGAATATCTCCTGCAGAGAAATCACACATTCTGTAATCATGGCAACAAAAAAAGAAAACCAAAATGGCTCTACCTTTGTCTCCTGTAACTATAAAACCTTTTTCCAGAAGGAATTTGGTTTGTCCAAATGGACAGCTGCAAATTTTAGTCATGCTTGAAGGTATCAATTTTAAAACAAGTGCTTGTATTTGGGGATTACCCTTTAAGCTCATGGTAAGGTGAAACTGGCTTCACTGTGGACAGTGACATTTGTTTCCCAATAAGATCTGAGCATAGTGCTTCCTTTGTTATTCCTGAATACCAGGTACCTTTTTTCTGAGGGTGACTCCTTGGATCAAGTGGTTAAAATTTGGACACATTGGTGTTTCAGTAGCATATACACCCAAACGAACATACAAACTTTTTTTAGAAATGAAAAAAGCTAGATACAATTATTCTTCTGGGGTTGAGCACATAGTGTAGTGGTGTGGTGTAGTGTAGCAGGTGCCTCATATAAAGAGGCTATTGATTCGTAATAGGGCCATCCAGGGTTTATTTTCCGACTTGGTTCATCTGCTGCATGTGTTCCCCATTTTCTGTCTAAATGCAATAAATAAAGGCATGTAGCGCCATAAAATCTTCAAAGTAAATTAAGGTTGTTGTCTGCTGTGTAATCATTCCACCCTTGAGAAAGACCAATTCAAATGCATAAATAAAATCCTAAATAAACATAATTTTTATACCCACCATGAGTGAAAGCAAATATATAACCAGCAATATATATACCGTATCAACCATGGCACTGTTTCTGGAAATGTTATATTAGAATGAGTTAAAAGTAAAATTTGTGTTAATTTAGTGAAATTAGTGAAATTATTTTTGCAAGAAGAGCAGCGTCTTAGTTTCGTTGAACACATCTTGTTTTAGTTAACTTTATAGTTATACCCTTTTTTTATTTATTTTTTACTTGCTGTAACATAGAAAGTTCTCTTATATCAGATCTTCTGTTCCTTCTGTGTCTCTGCTCTGTCTTCTCAAACCCACACACGGTCGTAGCAGATGGCCACTCCTACTGAGCCTGGTTCTGTTGGAGGTTTCTTCCTGTTAAAGGGGAGTTTTTCCTCTCCGTCGCTACATGCTTACTCAGTATGAGGGATTGCTGAAGGATTGCTGTGGTTGGAAAGTCTGCCCAACCTCACGCCAAGGACTGACGCAATCTGCTGGGATTCCTTAAATAGGAAACGTTTTAACTGATTGGAATGTTTGTATAAATGTATTGAAATGACTTCTTGTAAAGTGCCTTGAGATGACAGCTGTTGTGAATTGGCGCTATATAAATAAACTGAATTGAATTCAATTGAATTAACTGATGTTGCAAAGAAGTTCTATATTTCATCTACTCAAACAAATGCCCAAATAGATTCACAAAACCTAAACATGTATGTAAAAAAAATCTGACTGAAATTTACTTAAGTGAACAATAAGGTATTGCATCATTGTTAATTATTTGAAAGTTTTATCAGTATGGTCCAAATACCTTGACCAAAACTCTGTCACGCTGTGTTTCAGCATACAGAGTGTTAGGAAAGGACATGCAGCCATTTTGCTTTACTCTGCAAAGCAATGACCCACTTGCCATAGTTTCCTCACATATTCCCTTTGCTTTTCTGATTCCTTCCCTGAGCTGTTACCAAAGGGGAGATTAACTGAGGACAGCTCCATCCAAGCCGCAGTATTAATGTCTGGTAAAAGACGACTGGCCTCCTGCACGACTCAGGGCAGAGTATATAAGCGTCTAAATTTTGGTTGCCTTTATCCTTACACACAGAGCATAACATTATAAGGTAGGATTGTTCTGCAGAAGTGCAACATTTGATTTAGATTTTTTCTGAACTGGAAATTAACTCTGTGTGTTGATTTTAATGTTTCCAAAATTAGATGGCAAGGTATAGATTTCTGGAATATTTCAACAATACAGAAAAAAACATCTCAAATAGATCTACAATCTACAAAAGATTTTGCAATTAAACATAGGCCTATAGTTAGTTTTGTGTTTAAGCAGTTCACCTATTTTATTTGCCCCACACTGCTATCTCTCCACAATTTCTCATGGTTTAATCAACTGTGAAAGTGTCTGCATGAGCTACAGCATTATGTTTCATAGAAACTAAGAAGTTCAGGTCAGGACAGGCTAAAACCAGACAGTGCTTTCTCAACATTTAGACACCGAGACGGAAACAGTCACATCAGGGACTCTTTTAGCAGAGGAAAAGTCGTTATTTGACTCCCTCACTCGAAGTCAGGGGTGGATTCTCAAATTTAAAAAAAATAAAATAAAAGCAAAGACCAAATGAAAAAAAGGGGGCACCTAATAATAAAATACTGCATCTATTTTGTTGGTTCTAAAATAATACCTGTCTATCTCAAAGTGAGAACTTGATAAGACAGCGGTGCCTATGTGCCAACTCACACTAATAAACTAAATTACACCCCAGAGAGTGATGAGTCATGCTGAAAGCAGACAGATGGAACAGAGTAAGGCAGGCCGGAGTAACACAGCATTGTTTATTCCTATTTAAATTAATGAAACCTCTGAAATTAAAATCTGATGCAAGTAAAATATTGATGTGCATCATTTATGTGCGTCATTTTACCAACAAATACTTACATATAGATTGCCTTCCTTTTAATTGTTTCCCTTTTCTTTCCATTTCTACTGATGTTCAGCAATTTGCCAAAGCAAAACACACATCTTTTGTCTTGGACAGTTGGAAGGTATTTTGTGCTCCACCCCCTCCCCCTGCCTCTTATTTTCCCTGACCTTTTATCTAATCCAGCGTGAAAAACATTGTAAGCCAACACCCATCCCTCTGAGTAACTGATGCGTATCCTAATCATGCCCATCAGTGTTGGTAATAACATTAATATGATTGAGTATTAAAAATGCTTGCCCATCAGCTTAAACTACTAAGCACAACAGAGACACTGACAGTTACGTATTTCATAGTTATAAGGGTTACTTCTCTCTGTACATTTGCTGTCTGAACATTTAACCCTTTTGCCTAAAGGAAGTCCTGGCAATCTATTGCATTACAGCTTGTGATGTTTTCTGCATGTTCTCTCTCTTGAGTTTGATTTCTGAAGTCATCAGTCCAGCTTCTTCTTGCGTCAATGTCCCTTTATCCAATTTGTGCCTCCAGTGGGTTTTCACAGCCACTCAAATCACCCAAGCTCCATTTTGCCACATCTACTTTATTCATCCAGTTGTCTTACCCTACCATCAGCCATTTGGACAGTTGCACAAAGGAGTGCAGCGCGGCGTTACATAACGTCCTAAGGAGGAGGAGGAAGAGGGGCCAGAAAGAGCATAGATGCATATCAAAAATTGTGATGCCTAACACAAAAGCAAAGGGTGGAAGACAAGAAAAAAAGATATCTGGGATGTGATTACTCACATATCAACCCTGCACAGGGACCACATTTGTTTTGAGAGGGTATATTTTAGCCTACCGTGCAGTGGAACAAAGATGTGGCCGATAGCAAAAATCCTATTGATGATGCCTGGTGCTAAGGCTTGCAAATGCATTTGCATGTGTGTAAAATCTTGACTGTGTGTGTGTGTGTGGGGGGGGGGGGGCTTAGTGGGGCCCCTGCTATTAATTAAAGCTGCTATACCAAATCTGCAGAACAAGCTAGCTTAAACATTAACGCAGTCAGAGAACTCTCACCCCTCCCATCAACTATCATCCCTAGGCCACGCCCCATTTGTTTTGGGAACAGGCATTGTAGACGCAGTAAATGACAGAGCGCACGCAATACATCAGTTGCAGTTTGGTCACCAGTCTTTTGTTTTCCGCGACTTCAAATGGCTTTTTTCTTTTGGGGACTCTGGTAGTTTGTCCTAAAGTTGAAGTGGTAGCAGCTGGCTGTTTCTCCTTCTCTGACATTACTGAACGGAAAACCTCTCGCTCCAGTGGTGTTCTGTTGCAAAAGCCACGTTAATGTCGAAGTATGCTTGTCCGATGAGACAGACAACCAGATGGTCCAATCGTTGGGTATAGCAACTTTAACCCCTTTTGCATTTTTATGTCCTTTCGGTGATATATATTACATACTTCCGGGTCAAATCTACCTTTTTTGTGACATCCTTTCTATGTATATTATACATAATTTGAAAACTGAGATTCTGACAGCCCTGTCAGGAACACATCCTGAGGAACACATCCTGACAGGGCTGTCAGATAGTGTTCCCCCTCTGATTAACAGGTAAACAATCTCATCCCCCTTTGGAAATTATTTTCATAACTTGTTACCTGTAAACAAGTCACTCACTGTAAGTCACTTACTAAAATACTCATTGTTGAAAATGCATGGAGTGACTTGTTTACACGTAACAAGTTATCAAATCAAACTTTATTTATAAAGCGCTTTTCATACAAGAAGTTGCATCACAAAGTGCTTTACAGATTAAAATGACCCCACATAAAACCACCTTCCCTTCCCTCCCCCACAGATTTAAAAGCATGGTGACAGTTATACCCCCCTCCCCCTAACCCATCTCCCATGCACACACACAGTTAAAAGAAAAAGTAAAAAAGGACATTGGGCCGAGTGTAGATGAACCATGCAAGGAAACGCCATCAGAGGAGCCATCTGCCCCGGCAGCGGTAGACCAACAGCAGCAGCCGAGGCACCAACACAGGGCAAGGCCAAGACCCCCACCTCCACCCAAGCTCCACCTGGAGAGCACCCAGGCAGCCACAGCCGACCACCGCTCCCGGGGCAGAGGGCTCCCACAGAGGAAACACTGGAACGGGGATTAAGATAAATTAAAGTATAAAAATAAACAGTAAATTAATGTGCTAAGATTAAATAGTAAAACTGATAAAAATATAATCATATAAAACATGCAGAGCAATTAAACAAACAGTAATAAATAATAATCAGTTAAAAGCTAAGCTAAAAAGGTGAGTCTTGAGCCTGCTCTTAAAAACATGAACGTTCTCTGCAGCCCTGAGGTCCTCTGGCAGCCTGTTCCAGAGGTGAGGGCCATAAAACTGGAAAGATGCCTCGCCATGCTTGTGTGTCCTGACTTTTGGGGTGACAAGGAAACGGCTGCCAGAGGAGCGCAGAGACCGCGAAGGTTTATATGTCAAAAGCAGTTCAGAGAGATAAGAAGGCCCAAGACCATTAAGACACTTAAAAACCATTAAAAGAACCTTAAAGTCGATCCTGAAATGTACGGGGAGCCAATGCAATGATTTTAAGACCGGTGTAATGTGCTCACGCCTCCTGGTCTTCGTCAGGACACGTGCTGCTGAATTTTGTAGTAGTTGTAAACCTGATATACTCTTTTTGGGAAGACCAGAAAGCAGGGCATTACAGTAATCAATTCTACTGGAGATAAAAGCATGCATCAGTGTCTCCGTATTGGCCCGAGAGAGAATGGGGCGGACTCTGGCGATGTTCTTTAGTTGATAAAAACCTATTTTAGTCATATTTTTTATGTGAGGAATAAAAGTCAGCTCAGAGTCAAAAATCACACCCAGGTTCTTCACTTGTAAAGAGGGATTAAAAGACAGTGATTGTAGTTTTGGTAAAAGTTTCTCTCTCTGAGCCTCAGGACCAATGACTAAAACTTCAGTTTTGTCCTGGTTGAGCTGGAGAAAGTTTTCTGCCATCCAGGATTTAATGTCTAAAATGCAGTTAAAAAGTGCATCCATTGGCCGTGTGTCATCGGGAGACATGGAGATGTACAGCTGTGTATCATCAGCATAACTGTGAAAGTTGACTCCATGTCTTCTGATGACACTGCCAAGAGGGAGCATATACAGGTTAAAAAGCACTGGGCCTAAAATCGAACCCTGGGGCACACCACATGTAATCCTATGGACCTTAGAGGAGCAGGTATCTAAACTTACCATAAAAGTCCTGTCTGTGAGATAGGATGTGAACCATTTGTGAACAGCACCGAGAGGCCAATCTGTTTTAAACAGGTTAAAAGAATAGTGTGGTCTACTGTATCGAAGGCAGCGCTTAGATCCAGTAGAACCAACACTGTCACTGTCTGTGCATCATAGTTTAATCTAAAATCATTTAAAATCTTTAGAAGGGTCGTCTCTGTGCTGTGGTTCACCCTAAAACCAGACTGAAATATTATCCAGGACATTGTGCTCATTAATAAAATCATTAAGTTGAATTAAAACAATTTTTTCTAAAATTTTGCTTAAAAAAGGTAAGTTAGATACCGGTCTAAAATTGTTAAAATCATTAAAATCTAAATTGCTCTATTTCAACAGGGGCCTAACTACCGCCCCTTTAAAGGCGGCAGGAAAAACCCCCGTCTGAAGGGAGCAATTCATCATTGTTAAAATCTCATCTCTAAACGATCCATAAAATTGCTTAAAAAATGAAGTGGGAATCGGGTCCAAAACACATGTGGTGGGCCTCACTGAGGAGAAAACTTTATCAAGAGTCCCAGCTTCTACCAGGACAAAACTGTCCAGCGTTTCCTCTGGTAAAGACACACACTCAGATTTGTCTAAAACCATGTTACTCTGAGAAGATAAAATCGTACATCTGATGGTGTCTACCTTCCCTCTTAAGTGGTCTGCGAACTCCTCACAAGAGTGTTTGAGGGGGTTTTAGGAAATGCAGTAATAGCTCTGTTAAAAAGTTTATCAATGGTGGAAAAAAGGATTTTGGAATTATTTTTATGTTCCGAGATGATTTTGGAGAAGTATGAATTTCTTGAATTTCTTACTGCATTGTTGTATAATTTGAGAAGATCTGTGTATATTTGATGGTTTATTGTGGTTTTACTTTTCCTCCATTTTCTCTCTGCCGCCCTACAATTTCTCTTCATTTTTCTGAGGTTTTCATTTTTCCATGGCGTTGCAGCTTTAGATTTTAAACTTTTAACTTGTAGTGGAGCAAGCCGGTCAAGAGTGGACTGAAGCCTTCTGTTAAAATCCTTGACAATAAAATCACAGGGGGCAGGTAAAACAATAGGAGGATTATTTTTAAAAAATTTCCTGAAAACCTGCAACCACTTCAGGGGTTAGATGGCGCTTCCTGACAGTTCTCACAGAGGTCTCCTGCTGAATAAAACTGGTGATGTTAAAAAACACACAGTAGTGGTCAGAGACAGTCAAGTCAACAACAGAGGACACACGGGTGGACAGGCCATGCGTGATGACCAAGTCCAGGGTGTGTCCTTTGTTGTGATTCGGCTGCATGACATGTTGGCTAAAATCCATATAAGTCAGGATGTTTAAAAAATCTGTTGATAAAGGATCTAAAAGGTTATCTATATGTAGATTAAAATCACCAGCTAAAATTATCCTTTCAAAGGAGTTGTGCAAAATTGATAAAAACTCAGAAAATTCTTGAATAAAAAGTGCACTCTTTTTAGGAGGCCTATAAATTGTGACACATAAAATCTGAGGAGTGCTAAAAACATTTGCATTATATTCAAAAGTAAAATAGTTATCAAATAAAACAGGTTTGGCGGAAAGTGTTGATGAACTTATAAAAGCAGTTCCGCCTCCCCTTTTGCTACTCCTCGTAGAATAAGTGAAGTTAAAATTAGGTGGGGAGGCCTCTGTAAGAACAACAGGGGAGTCTGCACTCAGCCAAGTTTCTGTTAAAAATAAACAATGAAGATTATGGTCTAAAATCAGATCATTTATTTTAAAAGTTTTGTTCAGCAGAGAGCAAACATTAAAAAGTGGCATATTAATGGTGATTGGAGATGGAGGGACTGTATGATTTACTGAAAGTGGGGCTTTTGGCAACTTTTTGAGATTATTTGGATTGCATTTGTTCGGTTTATGATTTTTAGTCCGCTCTCTGCTGATAATAACAGGTATGAATGAGGTAGAACAAGGTCCAAGTCCAGTATGTGAGTTACTGTTAAAATCAGGGGTGAGTTCATAGGAGCAGGGACCATTTGCACATCAGGATGTGGCGGAGGAATCAGAGAGAGCAGGGGCAGCTGTGGCCAGTGTAGTTGACAGGGGGGGGCGTGGACATGCCAGGCTCAATGTCAGTGTACGAGTGCCTTGTCTATTTAGATGGAGCCCATCTGGTCCAAACATGTGCTTCCTGCCCCAAAATTTTTTTAAATTGTCTATAAAACCAATATTGTGAATGGCGGTGATGGAGGAGAGCCAAGTATTAAGGGATAAAAGTCTGCTAAAATTGCCAATTCCTTTGCCGACAGTGGGAGTGGGGCCAGAAATAAAAACAGAGACGTGTGTTTTCTAGAACATTAAAAAGGTGAATAAAATCACGCTTCAGGAGCTCAGTCTGCTGTTTATAAATGTCATTGGTGCCAGCATGAATCACAACTTTACTCACAGATTTGTTATGAACATAATTTCCAAAGAGGTGTGAGCTTGTTTACCTGTTAATCAGAGGGGCAACACTATCTGACAGCCCTCCTCTTGACAATATAATTATGCAAAACGTACTTTTGTTTTACAAAAACATCCTGAAATTAAAATGTAGAGTCATTGCATAATAAAACAGATATAAAACTGAAGCTAGTCTAGTTTACAGAGTAATTTAATCAAGCAATAATAGCTGTCTAGGAAACAGGATGGCAATTCAGAAAACAGAGACAACAAAATGAGACACAAAAACTACTGAAACAGTCTTTTGAGCTTTCAGAATTGCCATACAGTAGTTCCCTTTTTACGTGTGCACCGGACGAGTCGTCATCAAGTACACGTATTTTTTGTGGGTTGGTGGTTCCAACTTGTGGGTGGGTGGAGCCGAAACAGATCTTAACGGGGGAACTCATATTGATGTAACACCGGAATGTTTGTTTTTGTACTCTAAAAGCAGCAGCGGTTGAGCCATTGTCATTATCCTGTTGTGTGTCTGCTTGTGTACGTAAGTGAGGCATCTTCCTTTATAGACGATCCTTATAAGCCCTACTGTTGCTGCTGCACCTGCAGCTAATTAGTACCTCTTGCTGCTGCTTTCATTCTGAAAGGTTTGTAAATATTTCAGCATGTTTTCATGGCAGCTATTTTTATATTTTTTGCTAGCTGCCACCAGATGTCAATAGCTCTCTTTTGCTTTGAAATGAAGGCCGTCTAACCTCGCAGGGCTTCCAAATATAGGTCGTCTTGGCGCCTGAAAGTTTGAGATATTCATAAAAATAATAATTTTCTCATTCATTACTCACCCAGCTAGCCCACAACAAGTCTCATATCTAAAATCCAACATAATTTGCTGCTCAAACCCCTTGATAATTCCCTTCCTTATGTGTATTAGCATGTAAGTTACCCTAACAATCACACAGCACACTTCTTGTTTGTGTTTATTGGCGGCTGGCAAACAATAAATTGATGCATTACCACCACCGACTGGTATGGAGGGTGGATCAGAATGTCACTGAAGTTTGTACTTGCTGGTTGTTTTGGGTCAATACATTGCATGATTGCAACTTAATTTGCACAGGCGTTGTAATTTGCCTTGGGTGGGCCTGGGCCCTCTTCTGGCGCAGGGCCTGTGTTTCTATTAAGGCTTCTTATTAGTTTCATCACATTGCATTATATGCCCAGATATTGATAGATGCATATATAGCAGATGGTTGATGCAAACTTTAAAAGTATAGCTAATGCTCTGAAATTCTGAGTCCATGTTTGAGAGCATGTATTTGTGTATGCATGTCACAGCATTGTTGCAGTGACAAAAAAGAACACTTTGAAGAGAAGGATGTATTCTTTAGTGACATAAAAGAGTAGAGATCTGGCAAGAAGTTTAAAGACAATGGCAGCAGAGAATGTAACAAAGCTAACATTAAGAAGAAAATAACAGCCAAAAATAGGAAGCAGATGGGCTGGATGAAATTCAAAAATAATGAAATTATCCCAGATTGCTTTTATTCTTCTCTACTTTACCTTTCTGAATGGAGCATAATGGTTTCCACATTATATGGACTATGGCTGGCAGAATACTGCAGCCTAAAAAAAAATCCACATTTCATTTATAATACACTCCTCCTTCGTATTCACAAAACATACCTGATGAGTTTAGGAAACTAAATTCAAAATACTGTAATAAAGGGATAGTCCCCTAAAACTTGATGGTAGTTCAGATGGTTAAGCTTTAAATATCTCAAGCAGCACGATGCAGCATGATTTTTGTCTCAATTTCTGCTCCTCATTTGGACAGTTTCCTTTACCACTTTGAAAATCTGCTTACTGCAATTAAAACCAATGAAAACTGCATTTCTCTGCACCAGTGGTTATGGTGAATGTGTCACTATGTGTGTGTAATGCTTAAGGATGATACGGGAAACTGTAAACCTGCATTCATATCTGCAATACACCAGTGAAAGTAGGTCACTCTACTTCTACTAACTCCTCTTCCTCTTTCTCGTTCAACAACTTTCACCTCCAATTCCTACTTTCTAGAGACCACACTAGTTTGTTGTCCATTTGCTTATTTAAATGCATTGCAACTTTAACAGTCTGTTCTTTCATGCAATGTTCTTTTATTATTCCTTACATTTACCTTTCTTGTAAAACCTTTTGTGTACAGTACCATATGTTTGCACCCCTTTCCACTATTTCCTCCCACTCCTGCCAATATCAGGGGCCATGAAGGGTTGCTATGGAAACAATGTCTTCCTGTGAAGCAGTAGGACATTGGTAGGAGCCATGGTGACAGTGCTTATGCTGATGGAGAATAATGCTAGAAGCTTTCTCTCACTCCCTCTCACCGCTGTCTGGTCTAACCAGACTCCCCTAGCAACAGCAGCCTCATTCAGCCTCCCCTTTTTTTGCAGACTGTGTCTCAGTCAATCAGTGTGATTTAGTCACTGTCATTCCTTCTCAAACACTCCATTACTTATCCAATATCGCCTTTAGTGTTCTTTATTTTAAATCCTTTGCCTTGCAAATCCTCAATTTAACCTTCTTCCTTCCTGTCTCTTCCAGTTTCAACATCTACCTTTTTTCTATTTTTAATTCAATTCTGCACAACAATGTATGTGTGATCTTGTTTAAACAGAAAGGGTGATGACACAGAAGGAGCGATGAACAGATAAAAAGGGTGACTTAAACAACAAGTCTAGCCCTGGTTTCACTAATATGGCTCTGTTAATCTGGGCGTGGGCTGTGCACCATCTGCCACAGCAGGAGCTGCACACAAAGCAGGCAGACAAAACACTTGGACTCACAGGCGGTCAAATAAAGGAACATACATGTAAAACACAAGGCTTTGAGTGCAGACTCAAAAACAGAGGAGAAAAAACATGGGCGTTGTCAGCTGTCTGAGTTTCACAGTGAAGAGACAGCAACCTGCTGGTACTGCACCCATCTTGAAACAATGCCTTCAAAGAAATTAAACTTTAAAGAAAAGAGACTACCTGATAAACAATATGATTTAGTTATAAATAGCACTGCCTGCAACTCATATAAATCTGGCAGGTCAAATTAAATTAAGATCTCAATGTTTTGCATTTACCAGATATGATGAAGGAGAACCAAAATGAAGTAAGTAGATAACTCATTCTCCTGATAATCAGAAAAGCAGATCTAGAATTTTTTATTTCATATTTCCATAACTGTGAACCCTGAATCCTTCTTTGTCACACCCTAAAATTTATATTGAAGCTAGTGTAACCTTCAGCTATTTCTATTCTTAACCTGGCCAACAATGAAACAAAGAGGGGACCGGCAGCCCTCAGGTTAAAACGGGGTTAGTGCGTGTGCAGCATGTCTAACTGTGACAGCCAGATGAGACCAAGTTAAGTCCTCACAAGCTGATCTCATAGCCATTGATCTGCCCTAAGGATGTCACTGCTGTCTGTTGTGTCCGCTCCCTCTTTCTTGCTTGTCTGTTTTTGCTCTCCATTTTATCCCTCATGTTTCGAAGTGCCTGCAAGCTGTAAATTCTCAGCCCTGCCAAGGAATCGATGGCAAAGCGGAGGAGGCTGTATGTACGCAAGTGTGGATAGGAAGAGACAATTGTTAACGTGGGCGGTTTGTCTGCATACGTAGTTCACTGCCTCCTCTCTAAAATGGACATCATGCCAGGCCAGCTTCTTGATTATGTCAAATAATCTCCCAATCACTACCTAATGTTGCCATCCTGCTCCAATATAACTGTACAAATATCTGCCTTGCTTTCACTTGCATTATCTTATTTTTTTTTCTCCAACACTAATGTTTTTTATTTACATCTTAAAGGGGGTATATGCAATTTTCTGAAATTTAAACTGGCGACTGACACCTGTGGCCAAAAAACGGAACTGCTCTTCCTTTCTGCTCGCTCTCGCAGCGCGCGCTTCTACGCTGGTCGCTCTCAATCTTCGATCTTTTTCGGGCACTTGTCAGGGGTTAAACTTTTTTAGTCTTATGTGGAGTTATTGTTGGTGTCAGAGTTGTACTTGGTCTCTTCTGTATATTCGCACAATCCATTGAACTGCTTGCGAGTGCTGACTACTGGTAGTGGCAGAGTGATCTGAAACATTTAACATGAACGCGCTTGACGTCACATCCGCAGACAGCACGGGAAAATCCGACCCGACAGAAAATAGTAAAAATTGGATACAGGCTTATAGGTGCACCCACTGTGAGCTGACAAGGTCTCAGTATGCTCATCAGGAGATGTTTGAGTCATAAATCGTCAAATAAAAAGGCTATTGTTACGTTTATTTTGGGGGAAAAGTTGCATATAGCCTCTTTAATCAGTGGCGGTTCTAGACCAAATTTACCAGGGGGGCCAGGGTGGGGCCAGAGTTTGTTCATGGGGGCACAAAACAAAAGAATGAAACAATATTTAAATATGTCATTGTTTAATATATTAAATGAACCAAAGAGACTCTTGTGGCTCCTGATCTAGCAGATGAAACTCAATATGACTGAAGCTAAAAGTTCAACACATAAAACTTTAAAGGTAAGAAATTAAATTGGTCCAAGAGATAATTTAGTTATGGTTTCTTTCCTAAATCATCTTAAAAATTTTATTTAGAATTATTTCTGCAGTACAAAGGCCATAAGAGGGGCCAGGATCAGTTCTACAGGGGCACTGGCCCCCAATGGCCCCTGTCTAGAACTGCCCATGGACTTAATCCTTCTTAAACCCCCTTTATATCACCAATAGAGAAGCTAAAAGCTAAGTTCGTATCAAAGAGTTAATAGTACATATACAAAACAGCCTCATCACATATATTGGTAAGAAGGACTGGATGTGTCAAAGTATTCACACTGAGTCAACTGTGCAATGGTATTTAGCCTATAGTTGTGTGACAAATGAATAGAAAATAATGATAGTAGTGCAAGTTTCCCAAGTGTTCTCAGAACAGCTTCAGGACATTTTAGCCTTGAGGCTACATGTCTATTAAACTCTGGGACGTTGGAAGACCATTTTTCCCAAACACTGGATATTTTGTTGTTTTAACATTAATAGAAAAAAGACTAACAGAGGCATGATCAACTAGAAAAGATAACTCTTGCCAGGGGAAAAATTATTCATTCTCAAATGTTTTAATTTAGCCATCAAAGAGGTGAAATGGATCAAGACCACACTCCATCCATACCCATAAAGTCTACTGTAAATATTCATCTGTCTCAGCAGGTTTGTAGTACTTTAAAGTTACCATGAATTCTCCATGTTGTTGTTCCAACATTTTTTCAAGAAAAATTTAAGAAGCTTTTTAGCCCCTTTTTAGCAAAATCATAGGTAAAATAGACATTTGTTCTTTTTCAGAATGTAAATGAAAAATAATAATTATTTTGAGAGCAAATGCTAAAAAAAAAAAAAAAAAAAAACTTTTTCTAGAAACAACCAGTCCTTAAAATGTAGAAAAACAAAACAAAACTTTTTATAAACTAACTATAAAAAAGGACTGAAAATAAATTTTATAAAGTTTAAAAAAATTAAAATCACTGCTTGCGACCCTTAATCTTTGATTTCCTGAGTGGGAGTGTGTAGAGCTCGAGGAACAGAAGAGACCAACATTAAATGGAGATCAAATGTAATTGTGGTATTATTATTCTGCAGTGTGTTCTCTAATATTTGTCTTCTGTGGCTTACTAATTTATGTCTCCATAAACATTTTGCTGATAATCCAATCAACTGCTTTCTTCTCTCGGTTCCTTTCTCTTTCTCTGTTTTGTCACTCTTCCTGCTACAGAAAGCAGAGATATCAGTACAGTACGTGTCCTTTCCACACACTGTGGGAGTGGGACACAGTAAGGCTGGGTTGTGGCAATCTCACATACAATGTCTTTGTTATTTCATTATTGTAGTCTATTAAGTTATTGGATGATCTGGTGTAAATGGTTCTTTGAAACTGTGTCATGGAATTTGAAAAACTCAAAAATAATTTAAAGTAACTAGTGATTTCAACATGGAAGATGAGACTAGCACTGTGTGTGTTGGATTTTTTTAACTTCACTGACCAGTTCTTTAAAAGCTTCCGCTTAAGGTGAATAGCTTCACAGATTCTTACCAGCAGCGCTCGATGCAGTGGGCCAGTTCTGTACCAGGACACCCTGAGCTCCTTGCATGACTGAAGACTCTTCCATGTGCACTGAACTAAAAGGCAAAAGACACATTCATATAATACAAACCAGAGGTATTTTTATACATACAGTATGCATTAAACTTCTCAAAATTAAAGGGCATAGAGTCATACGATTTTCAACCCAGCTATCCCAAATTTAAGACTGAATTATGTGAATGAAGTCAAAGATTGCAAATATACTTTCTCAAGTCCTTAAAGCTCCTTACGCTTGGGTGTTCATTCTCATTCATTAGGGTTTTCTTACCCAGTCCTAGTAGATAAATAAAATGGATAAATAAATAATCGATGCTGAGATTTAAATTGTAAAATGGATGCGACTTTTCTCTTAAACTTTGTTGATTATGGATACAGATGGTCATTTTTACATTTTCACATCCAGTCTGAGTAATTTGTCACCCTTGTTCTACTGAACAACACTACACACTCTGTAGTGTTCAACAGTCACAAAAAGAGATGGCTGCTGCAATATTAATTTAGCTTGGCACCGAAAATAGGAGTTTTAGTTAATCCTGTTTGTCCGAAAACAAACCAATAAATACATTCTTCCCAAAAGATCTAACTTACCTGATCACTACAACTGTAGAAAGTCTACAAAAAATGTCTATGTTTGGCCCAACAAAAAAATTCACTTCCTATGAAATGTCTGAACTATGACCTTGCGAAAAAACTGAATTATGTGTTAATGAGGGCCAATTCTTGGTTTATTAATTTAAAAAGTAAATGGATCATGTTGTAAGAAAATAAAATAAATAATTTTCCAATGATGGAGGCCATTTTAAGTGCTTTGCCTACACTAATTGATATGGCAAATCCCTGATTAAATATTTATATAACAAATATAGCTGATATATCTTTTACTTAATGGTTGTCATTTTCTTCCCTTTTTCATGTAGAGTGACATGGAAATGAAATGAAAATATTCTTAACCCTTGAACATTTTTACATTTCATGATTTTCCCACTACAAAGTTTGATCTTTTTCATTGAAATTTTATGTCGTAGCTAAGCAAAAAGTTGTGCATAATTGAAAAGTAAAAAGAAAATTATGCATGGTAAATGTATTTTTTAACAAATAAAAATAAGAAACCTGTATTCAGCCCACTTGTATTAATAGCTTTTGCTGCAACCAATGGTGCAAATCCTTTAGAACATTGCTGAACTAACTTTAAACATCAAGTAGACATTGTGACATTGTGTACCCATTGCTCAGTGGGACTGGGTCTGCAACCTGCCGTTCCGGAAAAACAAGTGGCTCTTTAGACATATCATTTTACAACAAATATAAGTTTTAGCTGTTTTTCTTATTTTTTCATGGAATAATTGCATATTAAATTTCCACAACAGAATGACACAAAGTGCCAGCAATATTTATTTTAAATCTATCTTTCTCACATTTTGTCTTTCTTTTAACATAATTTTCCATATATACTACATCAGCATCCCATAGAAGAAAATATATCAGTCCTGTTTGTGCAAAAGGTTTGTGTTTTTCTTTATTTTAAAACCTAAAAATCAAAATAGAATGGTGATTCTTTAAAAATGACACATATTTCCTATAGCAGATACTGTGTTTATCAAAAATAATAAGTTGTATTGTTTCAAAAGGCCAGGTAACATTTGCAACTCTAAACAAGTTTTATTTAGCTGGAATGAGGGCAAAAATGACTCCGTTATTTCCAAAGGTTGCAGACATCTGGTCCATAAACAGCAGTTTTCAAGTCTCGCCATAGATCCTAAATTGGATTTAAGTCTGAAGTTGGTCTTCATTTCTTACAGATGGATATGCTTTGAATTAAGCCATCCATTGTAGCTCTGGTTGTTTGGTAAGGGTAGTTGTCCTGCAGGTAGGTGAAACTCTGCCCTATCATATAAAGTCTTTTGCAGCCTCTATTTGTTTCAGTATTGTCTCATAGTTAGCACTGTTTTCCTTCAATTCTGCCTGTGCTGAAGAAAAGTATCCCCACAGCATGCTGCTGCCATCACCATGATCATTATGGGGACGATGTGTTCAAGGAAATGTATAGTTTGAATTTCTTTACCTCCACACATAAGTCTACATGTTTGCTGTGTTGCCTACATGGCTGGTGGCAAACTGGAAATGAAACTTCTTTTGACTTTCTTTTAACAATGACTTTCTTCCTGCTGCTCTTCTTTAAAACCTAGATTTTTGAAGAACACAACTAATAGTTTTCCAGTCAACAGATTCTTCCATGAAGTTCCTAAGGACATCTAAACTGTTTACTGTATCTCCTTACCTGGCTTGTCAGTTTAGGTGGACAGTCATGTCTTAGGGGGTTTGGATTTGTGGCATACTTTTTCCATTCTCGGCTGATGGATTGAACACTACCCATTGAGATGTTTAGCTTGGTATATTGTTCTATCAGACAACCCTGCTTAAATTTATCCACAACCTTATCCCAGTTCTTGAGGACTTTGTCCTTTGGTGTGAGGAATCTTAATCTGATGATCTTAAATTAAATGTAGCTAAAACAAAAGACTGATTGATTGTAGAAAGAAACCTCATCAGCACATCAGCAGTATGTGTCTTCATATCAAAGGTCAAATCAATGAGCAGGTGATATCGTACAAATATCTTTGGACGATTATTGATAAAGAGTTGAACTTTGAAAAGAACAGCAGTGCAGTGAGCAAGAAGGTTCCAGCAGCGATTGCACTGCCTTAGGAAACTGGCTTCTTTTCATGTTGATAGGACCATAATGACCATGTTTTCCCGCTCCTTTAATGAAAGCATTCTGTATTTTTCTCTTGTGTCATGGTTTGGTCAAGCGAATCTGAAACAGAAAGAATCACTCAACCTGATAGTAAGGTGGTCAGGTCGTCTGTTTGGTATGTCACAGAATAGTGTAACTTTTTTTTTTTTACAGCAGTTAGGTGATGAGGAATGCTTCCTCCATTGTAGGGGATATCTTCCACCCTCTAAACTGCCACTTTGTGCCTCTGCCCACTGGTCGAAGTTTTTTGGTGCCAAGGTGCTGGACTAAGAGATACAAATCTAGTTTTATTCCTGTTGCTTTGACCCTACTTAATAAGCAACAACTCACATCTAACACTTGTTAGACTCACAAGCTCTTATTTATCTTACCATCTAATTTATTGTGCTGCAGAGATAGCAATGTCCTGTTGTTGTATTATTTTATGTCATTTTATTGTGGAGTCCGGAGAACTCTGTTAAGTGTTGTACTGCTGTTTTTGCTGATAGTGTATTGATGTTTTTAGTATTGGTGTCTGAAAGGGTACATTGCATCTGATTACATGGCAAACCAAATATACCTATTCAAGAATTCTCTGAGGCTTTCAAAGAGCAACTGCATTTATACTGAGTTTAAATTACACACAGTTTACATGTAGCACAGCTTTTTATTTTTGAATCTCAAAGTAAATCCTTTGAATCTGACTTTTTGTTAAAGCAGGGTTAAAATTAATCTAGATACAATACAATGCGCTAAGCATTTCATAAAATCCACACAAATTAAATAATCATTCTCATAAAATTATGTAGAAAACATATAAAATCTCCTAACAAAATATGTGTTTATGTCACTGGATAAACACGTGCCCACAGTGAGGTTTTATGGAACCTGGGTACTATTCACCATAAAATGTATTAGGGCCAAAGCCACAAAATAAATTAAATACAGGCTTACCAAAATACATCAAGTCTCAAGAGTAAAATGTAAAGGAATTTGAACTATCATGATGCCAACTGATAAACTAATAACAACCTGCCAAGGACATCAGAGGGCAAATATAAGGATGTGCTGAATTATCTGCACATACATGATATATAAAAATGTGTTTGAACAGCCTTTCAATTCACATACAGAGTCATCCTATATGGTGTTTAGATGTGCATTACTTGCAGTTTGGAGATCGGACCCCAACGTTAGCACATCATATGCCACGCATATAATAACATGAATGAATTTCAGGACATCTATATTTCTGAACAAATGCCTTGTGTGAATCTGCTTTAACCATATGATAACTACAGCAATTTGTTTGCACCCAACTACTACAATGCATTTTAAACACTGTAAGGGTTTTACATATAGAGTGCGAGAAAAATACCTTTATTATTAAGGGTATCTTTAGGATATCAATAAATAATTTAAAATGTCAAATGACCCTTCATTTTGGTTTCCACAGTCTTTTAGGTAACATAAGAGCTAGTTTGGTTTTACAGTAGTCTATGCTCGTGATATTTCCACCTGATGACTTGTCCTTCATACATCATTGACAATCTCTTTGCTTTCTCTTCCCTCCTGTCAGTCCATGGTAACATACAGTCTGCTATTTCCAAGTTAATTTTCCTGCCATCATACTTTATGTCCATGTGATACATTTCAAGTTATAATTAAAAAAAAACAAAGTAATCTCTAATTGGTTATATTGGTTCAAATCAATTGATTACAAAAATAATAAGCATTTCAGATAAGCTGCTTACTTTTATTGCCTGTTTTCCAGAAACACATGCAAAGGAATAAATGTTGCTTTATTGGATTTTAAATGACTAGAGCAGGGGTGCCCAGTCCCGGTCCTCAAGGGCTGGTTTCCTGCATGTCTTAGTTCTTTCCCTGGTTCAGCACACCTGAGTCAAATGATGGCTCATTAACAGGCCTCTGCAGAGTTTTGACATGCTGAGGTGCTGAGGAGGTAGTTGGACCATTTGATTCAGCTGTGTTGGAGCAGAGACACATCTAAAACTGGCTGGAGACCGGCCCCTGAGGCCCAGAATTGGACACCCATGGACTAGAGCAAAGCCCTATATTTTCTTGTAAAGTGTCGTAGTCACAGCTGAGCAATGCACTTCAATGAAAAAAAGGCAGAGGTGTTTTTGCTAGGTGCTAGTGAACACTCGAAATTTCATCTCTACCTAGGCTCCTTAAACCAGTATGTGACACCTCGAGCTACAAATCTAGGGGTCAGGTTGGTTGGATTCTAGTTTAAACTTGATGCTCGGTTTACCTCAGCAGTCAAGTCTAGTTATTTTTACCTAAGGCACCTGGCAAAAGCTAAACCTTTTTTTCTCTCTGCATGACTTTGAGATTTTAATACATGCTTTTGTCACAGCGCGTCTAGACTACTGCAATGCTCTTTATGTCGGGCTCAGTCAGAAGTCGCTTTCTCATCTTCAGTTGCTCCAGAACTTTTAATTGGTGCTCACAAGGATGAGCACATCACCCCAATTTTGGCATCTTTTCACTGGCTTCCAGTTTGTTTTAGAATAGATTTTAAATGATTTTGTTGGCTTTTAAATGTCTTCAAGGTCTTGCCCCACTTTACCTGTCCGACCTACTGAGGTGGTACTCTCCCTCAATCTCTCTGAGATCAGGTGATCAATTGCTGTTAACTGTTCCAAAGACAAACAGTAAGCTGAGAGGGGACCATGCTTTTTCAGTTGCTGCCCCAAAATTCTGGAATGCTTTTTACCCTTACAGATCAGGCAGACAGACTTGCTCCTTGTTTTCAAATCTTCTCTTAAGACTTATTTGTTTTCTCAGGCTTTTAACTCTGACTGAAGGGATGGGTTTTACTTATCTATTTATTCATTTAGCAGTATTGTTAATTTAATTGTTTGTTGATTCTTCTGTTATTCATGGCTGTTTGTGTACAGCACATTGGTCAACTGTGTTGTTTTTAAAGTGCTTTATAAATAAGGGTGGATTGGATACAATAAACATATCTTTGAAGAAATACAAACTCTTAATTACGTCACAAAATGAATAAACCTGCTTTGCCAGCAACCACACAAGACATTTAGGTAGAGATGGCTAAACTTTTTGAAGACATGTGATCATTTAGCCTTTTAGGCCGAAAAATGGGAAATGGCATGCCATTTCAAATTTTTATTAAGTCAAAGAGATTCGGCCTCAATGTTCCCACATTATCAGGATGTAAGAAAAGAAAACACAATTACATATTATTAAACAAATGAAACATTCATGCCATTAAAAACAACACCACTGCACCCCTGTCATCTAACAATGACAGGGGTCTTATTGTTTTCAAATAAATACTTGGCTTCACCTTCATGCATAAAATAATCTGAGTAGTAAGTTGAAGTCAGGTCAAGACTGTCTTAGCACACTTTTTCTTGCGAACAAACGTTTTCAGAGACTATTTATAGCAAGAGACTCGTCAGCATGAAATTATCATTTGTACGTTCCACTGTAGGATGAAACAACTCATTTACTGTGCTGAAAAAGAACTTTGTATAATCTTGCTGTCACATTATTATTCAAAAGATTTAACATTCATGAAAGGATAAAAAAGCAATTTTTAAGAATATTTAATTGTATGTTACATAACACAATCTATGCTCATCTACCACAGAGTTCAATAGATTATTATCAAGGTCTCTGAATTACATAAGTGTTTTAGACCAAATCATTCAATATTTAGGACTACAATGGACTGGAGGGAATGTAAAATACTTAGAGCAGGGGTTTCAAACGTATTTAATTTCTGGCCACATCAAGATTATGATTGTCCTTAAAGGGCCGGTTGTGGCAGATTGTATTAATAAAACTATCCATTAACAAACTGTTTTTTTTTTGTTTTTTTGGGACCTGAGTGGCCTTTATTGACAGTGGACAGAGTTTTGTGAAGGGGGAGAGAGGTGGGGGAAGACATGCGGGAAAGGTCGCCCGGGACGGGACTCCAACCGGGGACGGCTGCATCGAGGACCGAAGCCGCCTGCTCTAACCACTACGCCATGAGACGCGACACAGCCCATTAACAAACTGTTAAAATAATACTAAATATCAGTCCCTACATTGCATGAGTGCTTTAAAAAAATTAAATACTGAACATATTTTCACATTGTTCTAATTTTGCACATTTCAAACTAAAACTGACTTGATTTGACTGATAAAATTATATCCAAGCACACAACTGTTATCTTGAAGGTGCCCTCTGTGTTGGAGTAGATAAGCACCTAAAAGTTGCAGGGCAGTAGCTCTCGAGGACTGGAGTTGGAGACCCAAGTTCTAGAGTCTAGAAGATCACATAAATGGTTTTGACACGTGACTTAAAGCAAAGAAATAGAAAATATGATGCTTACCTCTGCATTACACCACCTGCTCTTAGAGAGGCTGAGTATCTCCAGTCCGAATTAGGTGCCTTGGGCTGCAAGAGAGAATGAGAGGAATTTAGTCTTAAGTACAGATGAAAGCCAATACCATCTCATTAATAAATCATGGTGAGAGCTGCTGATGAATGTGTGCCACGAACACACGCACACACACTCAAGCAGTGTCAGCTTTCTTCAGCCTTTGAAAAGAAATTAGTTATGAGCAGAATATTGTAATCTTGTTGGTGCATACATCTATCATCACACTGCCTCCATTCTTATATCTCTGACTTTGAAAGGAAAATTACTTTGAAAGCTTTTTCTTCAGCACTCAAACCAACTAGATGCTGGTTCACAGAAAAATAAAATAATTCATCCAGCATGCATCATTTTGTTGTGGCACAGTTCATAAAACAGCCTTTTTAAAGTGTCTCTTGAAGTGATATACAAATGCAGACCTCTCGTGCTATAAAAATGTGTAAAAAAACACAAAAATCAGCTTTAAAATATATAAAAGTTAAACTTATTTGACATTCGTAAATGCTTATTTATGAATGCTTATGCTTATTCATTTTAACATTTTCAATGTGGTACTTATCTGGACTTATGTTTATTTCTTTGGTTATTCTGCTGCATATTCTTCACACCTATGCTATTGGCTTCGTCTCATCACATCCATGCTGATCAAAATCTTAAATTTAACTCTTGCAAAGTCTTCCAAAGAATGTAGCAAATCTCACCATGGAAACTATAAAGGGCTATGTCTATTTTTTGCTTCCTGCCCACCGGCCTCCTGTCATCTCAGTTTAGTGAAGGTCATAGGAAGAGAGAGCCAAATTTTTATGAAGGACAGCTTGAGAAAAAAAAAAAAATTGTGTCCATGCAAGGTATGAAATTAGTTCCTCACATTTCAAAATTGTAAAAAAATCTAAATAAAAAAGATAAATAATGAAAGATTATGCTTGAAGGAAAGCAGAATAGACTGTTAATCCAACCATATCACCAAGGTGAGATTGCATTTTTCCCTTCTTAACCTTGAAAGAGATCAACTGACCTGACAGAGGATACCATATTTCCCCTGTTTGGCCATGCAGTTCATAACAGACCCATTTTCAATCTAATTTCCTTTCAAATTTGACAAATGTTCACTTGCCGCAACAGCTGCATTGACCCCATGAGTCTGCAGTCCACATTCATCACACTCTGAACTCAATGTTTGCTTTAATGAGAAAGGCCTGCTTTTCACCTCCTGGAGTCATTCAAAGGAGAAGAATGTTGTGAGAGAAACAGGATACTGCAGAATGTATAGATGCCAGAAAATGAAGGTAATATATGCTTAGATAAAGACAGCCCTGTGATGGACTGGTGACCTGTCCATGACTGCTGGAGATAGGCACCAGCCGCACCGCAACCCCGCATAGGATAGACGGGTACAAAAAATGGATGGATGGATAAAGACAGCCGCTCTAAAAGTCATCAATGTGAGGATCAAATGCTAAGAGGAGGGACCAAGATAATAGTGTTGGCAATATTCACACAGTCATAAGAAAGCTTTTATATTTCAACAACCTGTTCAAAATAGGCCCAGATTGTCCACAAAATGGAACTAAATGGTTTTGTTTGCTATTCTGCTGCACTGAAGTAGCCAAAGGGAGATTAGTCTGCTTGGCCGTATGGTGTTTCTGGGGGTAAACGGAATCACACGAGCAAGAGTATACACACATTAAAATACAAACATCTGGAAAATAAACATGTCTGCAGTTTACTGTACAGCCAGGGGGAAACTGTAATACTAACACCTCACACAGGAAGTGCAACGAGAAGTGATTACGAATAAGAAAGATCTGAGGGAAAATGATTAAATGTATGCTGTTTCAGCATGCAAAGGAAATAAATTAATTTAAGTATAGACAGAAAAAAAAGATTCCCATGGGCCTTTGAGTATCCTTCTCCCTTCACTGTATTCTATTAATTGTTTAATCGAAAAACTCTGGATTTTGCAAGCCTTTTTCTTGTCATTAATTCTATTCTTGCCTCGTCCTGAGTGAAGGTTCCTTCCATGGATACAGAGCTCACACCTCCGCCATCAACACTGTGTCCAATCACCTTTTATCCCCCGCCTTATCTGCTTCTAAGCAGCCAATCCTCTCACAGAGCCAACAAAAAAAACATTGCTCCTCTTTAATTACACAGCAAACGCAAACATGACTGGCCTTTAATGAGGAGCAGGTCAGGTTATAGCACCTTAATACTTTCCTTATTGCTATTACAGTATTTTTTTTCTTCTCATCTATCTCTTCCTCCACTGCATAGTCAGCCCTACGTATACTATAATATAGGCAATAATGGTATAGAAATCCTATTATTATACGCTTTAATATAACCATAAATGATACTATAGACAATTTTGATTCAACCATTAAATACACATGCTAAAAAATGCAATCAAATCTATACTGTCAGCAAAACAAAACCCCACACTATATATTTTTTTCTTTATCAATTTCTAAAATAGTTTAACTGTTTAATAGAAGAGAGCTGTGTGACAGGAAGGGAACACTTGCTACTGTGGGAGTGGTGGCACTGGTAGCAGCCAAAAGTGCTCTATTTTTAGAGAGATAACATCCAGCACCATCTAAATTCACTTTAACATCGTGGCACAGAGCTCACATTATGAATATAACATGTGGGGTCGAAGGTCAGTAACCGTCTATCTAACAAATTTTTTGTCACCAAAATAAGTAAACTGTGCGGACATTACAATTGAGAAGAGAGGTAGTTTTCCTATTACATTCTCTTGATTGTGCTTAAAATGCACAGATAAAATATATTGCCCTAGAGTCATGAAACAAATGCTAGTAAATGTGGAAAAAACCTAAAGTATGTTTTATTATCTCTTGTATAGCTTTCCAGAAAATAACCACTCATTCCCTAGCCTAGCATACACACCACTGGATATTAGCTAAGTAATAATTATACCTGTGGTCCTCAAACTTGGTTCCCTGGACCCCTGGGGGTCTGCGAAACACACATAGAGTGACCAGAGGACTCACTGAGAGTACATCTTCCGTGGTAGAGCCGATTAGCACAATGGACAAATATTTAAGGCCATCCACTTCATCAAGTAATGCAAAAGCCAAACCAGCTAAAATGAGAAACTATGAAAGTTATGTTAAAATTTAAAGTTGTGTTAAAATTGAACCAAATAAAAAGTCTTTAAATTGATAAGTAGAACTAAATAGCTTAATTGGAATTGGTCCAGTCTTTTCGTTATTTTTTTAAAGCTTTAAGAATTTAATTTTGAATAAAAAAAGAGACGTAGTTAAAATATAACTTGAATACATTTGCTGTTTGTTTAAAAGTTTTAAGATTATTTTTATTTTTTAGTTTAAGTCAGATTGTGAGCATTTAGATTAGAAATCTTGAAATATAAATAATTCCTACAGTATCTAGGAGTATGAAAGGGTGTTTAGAAAAGACGTTATTAGCATGAGGATTATAGGGGGTCCTTGGAAAGATTTTACCCCCTGTAAGGGGTCCCTGGTCCCCAAATGTTTAGGAACCCCTGAAATACACTATATCATCACATTAATGGGATAAAGTTATCTGCCTTTAGCCTTACTGGCTAACACTATTATTATTAGGATAAAACAATTAAATTGCTCAAGTACCTATAAATCCACCAACTCAAAAAGTGCAAATCAATGGCTTCAAAAACTCCACAATAAATGCAAAGTGAAATGTCATACTGAAGCACATCTAAAATAACACAAAGGTAACACCAGACAACACAAAGATAACACCAGACAACACACCTGTATGGCACTTGCATCTGGCATACTGAGCCGCCGCACAAATATTTGGCTCTGTCCGCTGTGGCTGGTGACATAACCCGAGCCCCAGGTGCCACTGTGCGGCCTTCCCGTGTTGTAGAACATGAAAGTGTCACTTCCTGATGTGGCAGTCAAGCATGTCTTATAACAGTACGTTTTGGTCAAAGACCCATTTCCTCTCACTTCAATATAATGTGGCTCCACTTTGAGGTCACGGCGCATGGCCACATTGATGTTTTGCTGCACTCCTCCACCTCCTCCACCCCCACCTGCAGTCCTGGCTGCACCACCACCTGCCGAGGTCCCGCCCTCCGGCATATTCTTCTGGGATACACAACATGGGGAGCAGGAACCAGTCTGGCTACAGTAGGTATGGCATCGCACAATGGCAAGAACAAAGACAGTGACCAGAAATACAAAGGTTGTGGCACACAGGGCTATGATGAGGTAGAGAGTGACGGGTGAAAACATTAGTGGGCTGTCAGGCCTGACAATCTGTTTCGGATCAGGGGTAAACTTCAGAGGAAGGTCCATCACATGCACATGAATAGTGGTGGTTGAGGAAAGCGGTGGTATGCCGTGATCTTGAACCAAGACAGTCAGAACAAAAGTGGTAGAGTTGTCTTCAATGACTCGCCTGGTGGTGCGGATCTCACCTGTGTACTCATGTACTTTAAAAAGATCAAGGTCTTTGTTGGTCTGTTCCAGTGCATAAAATAGCCAGGCATTCTGTCCTGCATCACCATCCCATGCGTTCACCTTGCTAACCAATAGGCCGGCTTCAGCATTTTTCATTAATGTTCCATTGGCAGGAGGATAAATAATCCTGGGAACATGATCGTTCTGATCCATAATGTAAACATATACTGTGACCACACGGCTGAGGGGAGGCACACCATTATCCTGGGCTTTAATCTGAAAGTGAAACTCTCTAAGCTTTTCAAAGTCAAAGGCTCGCAGGGCATATGCCTCACCTGTTTCAGGTTTGATGCTAACGTAGCTGGCTACAGGTATCCCATGATTATTGTCATTGAGGACAGTATAAGTTATATGTGCATTTTCTGCATCATCTGCATCCGTGGCCTTAACAATGCAAAGAGATGCACCGGGAGCATTGTTCTCGGTAATATAGACAGTATATGAAGTCTGCTCAAATCGAGGTGGGTTATCATTAACATCTGCAACATCTACCCTGAAGCTCATTTGAGATGATAGGGGTGGCGTGCCCTCATCCACAGCGCTGACTGTAACATTGTATGATGAGATGATTTCCCGGTCCAGAAAAGCAGCTGTGACAATGGTATAGTGGTTTCTGAAGGACTTAATCTTAAAAGGCAAGTTGGGCATGATCTCTAGGGACACCTGTTTGTTTTGTCCAGAATCACGATCATTAACACTAATCAATGCCACCACTGTGTCAGCCCGTGCATCCTCACGCACAGGGCTGGAAAGTGAAGATAATACAATTTCAGGAATGTTATCATTGACATCCAACACTTCTACAACTACTTTACAGTGTGCTGCAACGGGGGCTGGGCCTTTGTCCATAGCTTGTATGTACATTTCATAAGAGTTAGTCTCTTCATAGTCAATATTATTTTTTACCCTAATCTCCCCTGTGTTTGTGTCCATAGAAAAAACCTGTCTGACTCTTTCAGGTGTGTAACTACTAAAGGAATAAAAAACTTCTCCATTTGAGCCCTCGTCTGGGTCTGTTGCATTTAACATAATCACAAGTGCCCCATTGGGAGAGTTTTCAGGCACTTTAACTTTATAAACTGAACTGTTAAACTTAGGCACATTGTCATTAGCATCAAGGATACGGACATTGATTTTGGCCGTGCCAGTTCGCTGTGGAGTGCCTCCATCTATTGCTGTCAGAATAAGTAGATGAGAGGGCATCTGCTCCCGGTCAAAGGGCTTTTTAAGAATGAGCTCAATTTGCTTATTATTGGAGGAGGCTTTGATGGAGTCCAAAGTGAGGTGGTCGTTGGGAATCAGTCGGTACTGTTTCACAGAGTTGGACCCCTCATCTGCATCTTGAGCTCCCTCGATGTGAAATCTTGACCCCGTGAGAGCAGACTCTGACACCTCAAGCTGGTATTCATCTCTAGGGAACTGAGGTTCGTTGTCGTTCACGTCCAAAATCTCCACTTCCACGTTGTGCACCTCCAGCGGGTTCTCCAACACCACCTCCAGGTTACGTGAACAGGTGCCACTGAATTCACAAACTGTTTCCCGGTCAATGCGGTCACTCACCACCAGCTTTCCGGTTTTGTGGTTTATAGTGAAATATCTCCGTCCACTGTCCGACGTAATTTTGATGCGTCGAGTGGAAAGTTTTCTCAGATCCAGACCCAAATCCTGGACAATGTCACCGACCGGTGCCCCGTTCTCCAGCTCCTCTGGAATGGAGTATCGTATTTGTGCATTTATTAGTCCACTTAACACGAATATCAACACACAAAAATAACAAAATATATTCTCCATTATTCTGTAACAGCATCGTACCGACCCAGCCATCGCAGGCGGGCAGGATTTGCAGACGGCTCGGAGAAATCTTTCCGCCTTTTCAGCTTGCTGCGGCTCCCCACCCGCCTCATCAAAAACAGAGTCCGTGCATAACTCCAACAGTGCGGGGTAAACACCGCATCCTCACTGATGCATGCATGAAGCGAAGGTTTTCCACTGCGTCCATGTTTTCCTTGTCGGTCTGGTTGATGTTTTGAATTGCTCTATCACTTGCTCTATCTCTCCTGCAAGGTTGTCTCCTTTCTTCAGATACCGCTATTGGTCTCTCTCTCTCCCTCTATTTCCCTCTGCCTGGATGTGGTGATGCCGTCGGTGGGTAAAGAGGGAGGGAGAGCCACTCGCTCAAACGGCGCTGGCTCCATCTCAGCACCTCCGATCAAATAGCATATAACTAACTAAATGCTTACATTGATCGAGTTCTTCATCTCACTCCATGTATATAAGAATATATGTGACATAGAGCAGCGATTGGCAGCCGCACGATGTCATATTTATTAAGCAAAAATAATAACCGGTTCCTCTCTCTTCCTGTCAGCGCCACCGCCCTTTTTTTGTCAGGAAAACTGATTTATGTGCAACCATCACCAGACTCCCTTGCTAAGGATAATTAACAATAACAACAAGGCAAGCAGAGCAACAAATCCGTTTAAATACAGGTAGAAAATAACCTTACCAATAAGTCTGAATCTCTCCATGATGTCATTGCTTTAAAGCTATACATTTCAGTTGCAACAAAAGTCAACTTGATATTTTCCTAACAGAATAAGCAAAGGTGTAATTGCCTTCTACTTTTTACTATTAGGAAGCAAAGTCTCTGAAGGGACAAATATAACATGCACTTTATGTTTGTACTCTTCTCTAATCACCTACTATACAATAAACGCAAAAGACAATCTGCTCATTAACTACTGAAACACATGTTTGTGACCTTAACCAAGTTACAGAAAACACAGCTTACTCCAGATGTGACCCCCATTACACATCTGGCAAAACACCACAGTTGTTCTGAGAGAAAATATACACACATTCTGCATGCTCACATTCTAAAGTATGCAAACATACAAAAGATGTGTAAATACCATCAATTCTCAACCAGTGTTAAATAAAACTATAAAATAGGAACACACGACTAGACATCATTCTCTAGTTATTGTAAAAGTTTCACTTGTGGTACTAATTGTGGTATTGGAGGTACTTTTGAGTATGTGTTTGTTATAATAAGCCATATGTAAGGTAAACAAGAATGAAATAATTGCAATGTGCAGCTAATAAGCATCAACACCAGACATATTTACAGTATCCATAAAGTATTTATGCAGTCCCAACGGCATTTTTTAAACTATAAATCATAATACATTGAAATAGTCCAAATACTGTTCTGTTTTAACATGTCTGTCAAGTTGGTATTTACTTGTTCACTGAAAAGAAAAATTAACCACTGCCCTTGAACGATACTTCCCATAGCTAGTGTTGGGTGTAGCTGAAAAAAATAGGAAAAACACATGACAATATAATGCACTAATTAACTTTAAGTGTGTTGCTGGCATCAAAGTTTAGCTTTTGCTGCATTTAATGACGTTTTTCAGTAAAGGCAGTTTTTTCTTTTGCATATATGAATGGTAAATAAAGGTTCACAAGAAAGTACCAAAGTATAACACTTTTGGCAGCACATAATTGCCTTGTTCTTCTCCTTGTGAAACCCTCAGTGCTTTTGGTGCACCACAGCCACTGGGCCAAGATGAGCATCTAACCACCCACATTATTCTTTTAAGGTGTTTTGCCACTCTCACCCACGCTGAATTTTGTCACAGCGATGACAGCGCTTGGCATCCAGAGAGACGGGGGAGAGGGACAACATCGACTTACTTGGATGCAGCTAAAAGGATGAGCTGATAATTTCTTTTACTGAAAAACATAAATGTCTGGGTAGCCGAATTGATACTTAGAAGCCAAATATTTTATTTAGAAATTCAATTTCATACACATGAGCTACATATTAAAGTTAACAACTACATCCATTTACACGTATGTTAGCAGTATTATAGTTTAGAGTACAACAACTCTGTTTTCTACAAAACACTACTTAAAATGTTGGAGGTCTAATAATGGTTATCTGTATGTATTATCATCATGATCATTAAACTGATTAGAAGGGGATTTTATTCCCTTTGTTTTAATTGCAGAAAGATATCTAAGATGTGTCCGCATGTAGATCTAAATTTCTAGCAAAGACATTCAACAGATTATCCCAGGGGGTTAACATTCTGCATTTCACTGTGATACAAAAACATTTCACCTGTGACATCTATCTGGCAAACAATAAATACAGAGCTCTATTATACCTGACCTTTTCGTGTGTCTTACTTTTCACCACTTCCAACTCTTTTCTAATTCATGTACACGACAGACTTTTGAGCAGCTCCCTAAAGCCTGTGCCTGCGTCACAAGCATCCATCTGTTCCAGCATTAATTGCATGCCTCTCAGCTGTATATTTCATTTTTTCACTCAAGGGTGGTGCAGATAATGTCATCAAAGATATTCCACATGCAGACAGATGTCTGTCTCGCTTCAACAGAGGCTAATCTTAAAGAAGATAATTGGTTCATTTCTGTCTGTTTTTAATTATTTATTTAAATGTATCCTTTTTCTTAAACCTGCCTGTACCACTACGCAAGGCACCAAGTTGTCTAGCAATATATTCATCAGTGTGCTATTGTGTGGATTTGTGAGTGTGACTGAGTGAATTGGCTGTAGTGTACTTTGAGTCGACAGTATGACTAGAAAGGTGCTATGGAAATTAGCTCTATTTACCGCTTGCTTTCCTTTTGTCACTTTCCCAAATCTACTCTAGACCCTCCTTAGTTGCATCACTGTGAGTCAGCTGCTGTTTCATCTGAGGGATAGCTGAGGGGAAAAGGTTTTTAATGTTATGTGAACATTTTCAGACTGCGAAAGTAGGTGACATAGAATCAGTAGCTCTGAAAATAAATGCATGTGATAGATATACATTAGACAGATATTTCAGATGGAAAAAAATGAAGCTTCCTCCTTGCTCACTGTATCTGCCCCAGTGTGAAATAGCGCTAATTTAATCAATTATGCAGTATGCCCACTAGATTAATAATATTCTCTCTAACCTCATTAATACTGTAAGCAACCACTCTAAAAAACATTCATAATAGTTCCCCCAGGAGACTATATGGAATCCCCAATTTTACCGAGTCAGAG
Source organism: Valencia hispanica (assembly GCA_963556495.2). Classification (NCBI taxonomy): domain Eukaryota; kingdom Metazoa; phylum Chordata; class Actinopteri; order Cyprinodontiformes; family Valenciidae; genus Valencia; species Valencia hispanica. Next base: position 31,818,779 of record OY747702.1, on the reverse strand, counting down.
TACAAAAGACATCTACAGAGAAACAGGTCATGAGTGGGCAATCGTGAAGCTTGACTCCTTACATCATTCCTTCAGTCACCACACACAAACAGATGCGGCTAGGCAAACATAAAGAGTATTTGTGCCTGGTGGTCTGGGTGCTCTCACACAGGCAGTGTAGAATCTTATAAGGATGAGCAGGGGCGTGCAGAGACCTTTAAAGGGGCAGGTGCTTAAAGTTTAAAAATGGCACATAGTGCAAGATTTTAAAACGACTTGCAACAACATAATTTATAGAATACCATCCTGAATAACATCAACCAATATTCATCAAGAATCTAATAGGGAATCACAACATAATATGTGCATGTCATCAGATGGGGACCATGCAAAGCAAAAGTAGCTTATTTTTTTATCTGATGGAGTACAATGTTGCTGTTGAGACGCTGCTGCTAGGCTGTTTTGATCTGAGACAGTAGATATTGACAAGACCATAGGAGAGCTGGTAGCTGAATGAACAATTGATATAAAGTACATAATGGAAAAATTTAACTTCCTGCTGCATCTAACTAAATAAACCCTAATATCTGACTGCACCTCCACAGCATCTCAGCTGCAGGAGCTTTAAAGATCAAAACAGCTCAAAGGGGGCAACTCTACTTTTCTATGGTGGTGTAAACACCTCTGAGAGATTTAGATTTACAAGACAGAGCTATAAAATAAATGTATATCTTCAGTACATAGCCATGAGGTAAACATATTATTAAAATGTCAAATAATTTAATTATAAAATGTATTTATTTACTTATTAGGATAAGAATAGATCAATTTACTTGACAAATCTATTTCAAGTTTAAATAAAATTCTTCACATGTATAAATATAAATTTTTGGACATTTTAATTATTGACTTGTGGGACGTCTGGTTTCCCGTACATACTGTGGTTCACATTGTTCCTACAGTATTTTTAGGCAACTGTTTATGGCACATGTTTAGATGAAAGCTTCAAAGGCTATGGGCAGAACCTTTTGGCAGCTGAGATTCTTCAGCAGTAACGTTCACAGCCGCTCACCTACAGCCCAGATCTAAGAGAGGACGTGCCTGCCCCCTGGTAAAGTTAGGTGAAAGAAGCGGAGAGCGAACCGAAAGTAGGCTGTATACCTGCGCTTTGAGGCATGTTCCTCAGGTGAAAGTCGCGGTGCCGTTTCTTTATATCAAAGTGATGGAGGCTGCCTGAACCAGAAAAGAGGGACTGACTGAGGCTGTGTTATTTTTCTCTCTCTCTGCCTATTTTCCTTCACAAACAGGTCTATTGTGAAAAATATAATTTTGGCCTTAATTTGATAGTTGGAGGGCCAAATTCTGACTCTCCCCATGAGCTCAGGACAAATGTCAGTGGCCGTACTTTTTAGTAAAAGGACAAGTACTGTTATGTAGCGCAGTTTCACAGTGCACCCACAGCCTGCTAATTTCACTTCCTCAGTTCCCACAAGAGAACAACTAGTACTCCAGTGTAGTATAGCGTATTCCCTAATTACCGGCAGCCTCACTCGCAAAGATAAGCAGCTGAGGATGTGACGGGAGAGGCACATCAAGGATGAGCAGAGTATTTTACTTATCTAAATTGTTTAATAATAGTTCAATGTTGCTGTTGAGGGGCACAGGGAGGCCTCGGCACACACAAACTTGGAAAAAAAAAAACTCACAAAAAAAGAAAAAAATTTTGAAAAAGGGCACTTGGGGCATCATGGACGAAAGGGGCAGGTGCCCCAAGCCCCCGCCCCCTGCATGTGCCTGAATAACTGTAAGTAGATAGTTTGTAGTTGTTCTACTATTTTTAAATGCCAGGGACCCGCCTTCTTCTGCCAAGAGCTTTGATGAGCAGGTGGTAACAGGGAAGTGAAGCATGTATTGCCTTTTGGTAAACTGTTCAGCGAGAAGGGAAGAAACATATGGATTTCTTATTTTCTTTTCTCCTCGGTGAGGACTGGTGCCTCAATTTAGAGAGTAATGGTAAATAAAACCTGATAGGTGGTGTAACTGAAAAGAAAAACAGTATGGATAGAACGAAGAGATTTGCATTGCAGTATTATTTAAGTGACAAAGTGGGAAGTTAATTCCCCCCAAAAAGCCTAGCAAAAATAGATGCAATTTAAATAGCTACAATGAATGTGTATCGTAATAACCACAGCATCAAAAACACATAATCACTGGAAGTCTAAATCCAGCTGTGCATCAGGAGATATGAGTCAGTAAAAAGAAAAGGTCAATGAGAACAGCTCTGAGAAGTTAATCCCTGTCAGTCAGAGAAAGCCTGAGCAAGAGATGGGAGACAGTGAAATTGGTCCCTCTGTTGGATGAAATTGGTAGTGCAAAGATTGAGCACGTGATTTCCCCTCCACTGCTCATCCATTTAGGCTTTTTTCATTAAGCCAAAGTACTAAAGCATAATCTCGTCTATGACAGTGTGTGTTTGAAAGCGAGAAAGAAAGGAGGTGGGAGGGAGGAAAAGACGTAATTCTACCCTGGCGGTCAAGTTCTTTATCTGTTCTAGGACACCATTCTAACAAAGCTTGATAAAAACCGGGCACTGTGGAAGGGAAAACAACGGGATGGGTAAACATACAACATGGCTGCTTCCAATCCAAGCAAGGATAACATACACTAAGTTCTGCATTTATCAGATATATATTACACAATCAAAATAGTTTATTTGAACAAGATTGTAAAATATGTAACTGTTTAAAATAAATAAAAAAGTTAAAGTAAAGTATTTAGAAAAACAGAAAGAATATACTCAAACAATGTGTTACTCCAAAAAATGCCTGGTTTATCATACCAAGACAGAGATATGTTCTCACACCTTTAGTAAAATTGGTCTATTTAAAGTTCAATAATAAGCACAGTCCTTTTCAGTATGGCTTTTAAAGCAAACATGCAGCAAAGATGTTCAATAGGCATGCTTGTTCTGATCCCACGTGTACCTTTCTTTCAAAAATAAAGGTCATGAGAGAACAAAAAGCTCCACAAATCCCTCCTCGGGGGAGTAAACACTAGCTAAACAACTTCTTGCATGTCCTGATTCCGGCATGAATCAAACAAATCCTCAATGCGGTACCAAAGAAAACTATCAGGAAATGCAGGCAGGCTTTGGATACTTTCCTCTCAGGATGCCCTATGTATTTCTGGCACATTGGTGAGGATGGATCCCATAGTGCCGAGCATGACAAAGCTAATTTACCGAGTGCAAAAAATATTCCAGTGCCAGTGAGAAGGATCGTGAAGGGAGGATTGGAGAAAGTAGGGATTGTATGATGGGTGCCTCTTTTCATGTGTGACCGATTGTAAGCCTGTGATGTTTTCACTTAGCTTTAGGGCATGTATTAAATGTGTTTTTTTTGTGTGATTTTTTTAATTCATCCTTGCAAACCCTGATTCTCTCACTATTTAATGTCCGAGGCTCAAATAAGTTCTGCTATGTTTGTGTCTTCCTGTAAAACCTTTTCCCATTTTGGATTTGTGCTAATCTCACTCCTTTTTCTCCTTGTAAGATTTGCATTCTTCATTTATACTTCTGCAAAAAAAACAAAAAACAAACATCCTGCCAAGGATAATGCAAATCTGTAGTATGCACCTCTCCTTTTGTCTCTCCCCTAATTCATTCTTTATTTATCTCGTTGTAACCATGCGGTTTCCTTCCAGCTTGCATCCATATGACACATGCTGGGATGGAAGTGAGAGTGGGGGTGGATTTTGGCAGCTCCCTGGGAACAGACTGGCTCGTTATTTCATTACAGTCCAGTCTCCATGGCAACCTAACTTCACTCTCACACAAAGGACACACCCTTGTCAATGAGAAAAAACAGGAAGTGGTACATGTGATGTGTGCTTTAGAACGACAAATGAATCTCAAAGCCAGTTCGTTGATCTGCTATGACCCCCACGTGTTTAGATTTGGGGTAAGGACATATTTATGTCATGCATTTAGCCCCGCTGTTAAACCCATCTGGGCAAAGACTTGCAGTTAAACCCTCTGAAGGAGGAGACTAGTCCATATAGGCTGAAGATCTTAGCTAGAGCTCCAGCCGCCATAATGTACTGTAGAATCAATAATTTAATGTGTTTTGCAGCAAGCAATGCTGACAATCAGGCTAAAATAGCATATAAAACCACTGTTATTATAGTGAGCCAATAAAGTGTATCCTTTACGTAAAGTACATAGCTAGAATACGGCATGGATAAAAAAAAAGCCTTTCCTCCTCCTGCTCTTTAAAACACAGGTTTAGCAGCGATTGACATTGGGTTATGTCCGGCCCCGCCCAGCCGCAGAGCCGAACGGGAGGGAGAGCTGAGCCGAACCCAGGCGATACCTCGATCGGAACGGAAGCTCCCCACTGCCGCTACTGCAAAGGGTAGCGGAAAATTACCTGCCCCTCCCCCGCTTTCTACCTCAGACACAAGAGAGCTGCAGCATGGTGCACAAGCTGAAGGATTTATACAGAGAGGCAGCTCCAGACATTGTTTCGGGAACCAGAAGATTCGGAGCCTGTGTCTAACCTACATTGTGCATCGACAGTATCGGACATGGAGCTGCACAACAAACAAAAGTTCAGTCAGATGGCGCCTGTAGCGTGCTACCGTGTTTAAATCACTCACTGACCCACTTAAACGATGCTCACAGCCTAATACTCGTAACTCGCAATATCCCGTGTGTGTGTGTGAGAGAGAGAAAGGACGGTACTGTGTTTCACTCTTCTCCCCTGCTAACAAACCAAATGACTGGAGCTTGGACACATCACTGCACGCTTGTGTATCCTGAACCACTTCCCTGAAATGAGGTCACAGCGTCTAAGTAGACCACAGCATCATTAATCCACCGAAACAAACTGTCCCTCTGAACCTCACCTATGTCATCACTTGAACCCATACCACCAGTAAAACTCAGAATTATATATATGATGACAAATGTAGAAATTGCGCGACAAGCTTCTGCACTAAAGCCCACTTGACTTGACATGGAACTGGGTTTTGTAAACATATTAAGGATAGTAATGAAAATATATTAAATCAGGTTTACAGCACTCCACAGCTGATAGCATACATGTCTGCAGAAATTGAGTTAATTTCCTGTTAGCTCCTTCAGCTGCTTCTCTTCTCCAGGAGGGAGTGGGGGAGGGGAAGAAGTCAGCAGCATGGAGGATAGGAAAGAGAAAAGGAGCGCCTGTGAAATGGATGTCATGAATCAGCTTTTCCTATAAATGAAGGTTATAAAATTTTCAGAGAAATAATATTAAAGAACTGTGAACAATTACAATATACTACAATAGGAAGGTTGGAGATTATACAGTGGACCAGGCTTGTTACACAGAAAACCTGCGAAACTCCACAGTCTCTGAAAAGGTACAATAATGCATATCATGACTGAAAAGGCATGACCATTTCCCTAAATAGCCTCGAATTTAAATTGATGTATGTAGCAGCAAGAGTAGAGGACATTATAGGTCAGACTTTGATCAACACAGATTTAAAATTCATGGAGAATTGAAAACATGTACGGCAACAGAAAGGATGAACAAATCTACTACGAAAAAGAAACACCCAGCTCAATGAGAGCAAATATAGGCTTATTTGAAATTGAGAGGAACATAAGATTTTTCACATACCTTAGGTAATATATTCTCTTTATATGAAAAGTATGGACATTAATGGACCCTAATTGATTTATATCCCACACAGAAATTATATATACTACATAAAACTTGATTTCATGCAACTTAAAACTGCAAGTGTAGAGGAAATTATTTTTGAAATATTACGTATGCCAGCTTTCATGTCCGGGTAGCTCTTTTTATAGGAGATATTTTAACTTGTCTAAGCAGAAAAAAACACACTGAGGCAAACAGTGCTGTCAGTTACAGCATGTGTCTCTGTACTGCATTGCAGTGAGGTCTGCACAAATATAGCTGAAAAGTAACATTAATAATCCCATCTGTCCCTTCCTCATTTCTCAAGCCAGACTGTCTGTTCTGATATACAATTTTTGAACTTCATCCCTCACAAGGCATCCATGTAATAAGGTAACAATTGACTTTAGAGGAAGATATTAAAAGAAACCAAACTATATGTAAATTTGTGTGTGTGTATATATATATATATATATATATACACACACACACACATATATATATATATATATATATATATATATATATATATATATATATATATATATATATATATATATATATATATATATTTGTGTGTATACATATATGTATATACACATAGCAAATCTGAAAAGTGTGGTGTGCATGTAGTTCTTCAGTCCCTTTTCAACTGAAGCCCGAAAATTCAGTTTTATCAGTTTTCTTTTAGAAGTTGCTTACTTAGTAAATACAATCTGCCTGTTTGTGATCTTAATTCAGAATTAACTAAATGGTTAATTAGAACATTAGTGAACAATTTGCATCAAAAAGGAACGCATCACAATGGTCAGGGTAATTGTTGACAGTTTTAAAGCTTTGAATATCTCTCCGAGCGTGAATCAATCACTCATAAATGGAAAAAAAAGAGAATGGCACAACTGCAAACCAACCAAGAAATGCCTTTCCACCTAAATTGACCGGCCAAGGAAGTAGAGCATCATTACTCAAAACAGAAATATGGGATTTATGGAAGAGTGATAAAGCTATTGCTGAGAGAAAACCCCTACAATGCCTTAAAGTTATGTAGGGGACACAGCAAAGATGTGGAAGTAGGTGCTCAGGCCAGATGAGACAAAAACTTAACCTTTTGGCTTACATGTACACTGCGAAGTAAACTAACAGTGCACATTGCCAGAATACACAATCATTGTGAAACATTGTGTTGATAGCATCATGATGGAGGGTTTCTTTTTTTCAGTAGTGACTGTCACACTTGTCAGAGTTAATGTGAAAATGGATAAAGCTAAATACAGTGGACATCCTGGAAGAAAAAATGTTAAAGGCTGTAAAATACTTTAGACTGGGTCAGAGGTCCACCTTCATGTAGGCCAAGTTTAAGCATGCAGCAAGAGTTATAATGGAAAGGTTTAAATCAAAGCATAAAAGATAAAAGAAATGTGGCAAAACTTCAAAACTGTTGTTCACTGATGCTCTCCATTAAGTCTGACAAAGCTTGAACCATTTTGAAAAGAAAAATGGGGGAATATTCGGTCTCTTGATTTGCAAAGAGTAATAGCAAAAGCTGTCACATGTAATTGCAGCTAAAGACCGATAGACAAGTAATGACTCGGGGTGGAATACAAATACAGATTTAAACTCAACAGTTACTTGTAATGCAATAAAAAGACAGAGATTAGTAAAAAAGACACGGAGGGGTATGAGGGAGAGGCAATGGTTTGCATGAAAATGGTGGCTTTGTTGGCTAGGGGAAATGGCTAGGAACTATCTTAGTGACTAAATAATGTAGTAAAGTTTGGCTATTTTTTGTTCCATTTCCTGGAGGTTATTAACCATATGTCTATTCCCATCATAAGCAGATTGTATTGCCCAAAAAACTAGAAATTCAACAAACAATTTAAGATGAGAATAGTTAATTATGACATGACAAAGAATTGAGAGACAGGTCTATGTAACCTCCTCTAAAGGAAAACATATAAAAGTCTTTATTTCCTGAAATGCCAATATTTTTATTAAAAAACAACCCAAGAATGAAAAATCCAACAATGTCTTACAACAATCTTAATAAAGGTGTCAGTGCTGATGTGAGCCACTGGTGGCAGTTCTGAGTGTTGCTAGATACTGCTTGTGGAAGAAGAAGTGATGGTACATTCAAATCTCACTCGGAGGTCGGAATTACCAGATTCTTTGTCAGAAGAAAATGAAACCCCTTTTGCATGCCGAGATTTGAGTTTATTTTCTTAAGGAAAATGTACGTTTGCCATTTAGTGTCCTTTTGGTCTTGCTGATGCGTTTTTTTAATCTTCTCCAACAAGTTTAATTCTTTTGCAATTCACTCTATCATTTGGTACCCTTGACTAATGGCAGGCAAGAGCTTAGCTCACCAAAACTCTCTCAAACTGTGTTGGAATTCTAATGTATTTGTCAAATGATAATTCTTTTATTTTAAATGGATAGATAATCGTCAGGCTAGACAAATTCCAGAAGCTACAGACTTGTTGGATACATTTTGAACTTTTCTCACACCATGAACCCACCCTTAGAAACAATAGCTGGTCTTTTTGAGGTTGAAACCTCAATTTCTCCAGCTTTAGCTGACCATCTCATAGATTGCAAGTATTATAGTTCTTCAAAAGTCATAGATTTTATTGTTCAAATTTCCTCTCAATTGCTGAATTACATCATTTTTATGATACAAAAGAAATGCAAACCTTTCATTGATAGTAAAATGGTTCTTTTGTCGAAATAAGAATCAATACCTTAAGTGTTAGGGTAGTTAGTCTTTGCATTTTAAAATTGTACAGTATATTTAGTTTTTTAGCAAAAATAATGGACAGAAATTATATTTAATATCCTAATTTAATATTCATATTGAATAGGTCTTTGCGAACAGTTCTTACACCATTTAGCTGTTTTACATGATTAATTAAAATTTTACAGTTATATTTACTTGATAATTCAGTCTCTTATTCAGATATGTTACTGTTTTAAACATTTTGTATTGCACTTATGTTTGTTTTTTAAAAACATTTTTGACTCTATGCTTTTTCTTGCTAATTATTTTGGGTAACTAGGTTGTATAAATCGATATAAGTGGGAGCATAAATTTCTGTTTTGTGTTTTAATTTCAATGATATTGTTAATACTGAGAAAGGTGAATCGGAATGGTTTCAGCACCATGGACAGTGCTTCAACACAACGCTGGCTGATAATAGTAGGTTAAATTGTACTGTAAATGGTAGGATGACTATAACCCGGGTTACACCTTACCTTGTCTTTGTTTGGTAAAGTCTGAGTTTTGGTAAAAGCGTCTCCTCCATTAATACTGATCAGTTCAGCATCTCCAGGTGGAAATGGGGCAGGGAAAACCACTACATCACTCTTCAGTGTGTCTGAGCTAAAACACACGTCATACTGCTGTGTAGATTTAGAGTATGACCAGCTTCCGTCAGGGTGGGTGGTGATCATTGGAGCCCCGTACCTGCTGAAACTGCTCTCTGTCCTTTGGCATCTGACAGCTATTAAACTGATGAGACTCAGCAAAAAGATCAAAGATACCGACACGATGCCGATCAGCAGATACAAGTTCAAATCTGAGAAATTGTCCTCCTTCGTAGGCACATGTCTGAACTGAGTCTGGATTTCAGCTGTGCTTTCAACCACCATCACATCAATAGACACAGTAGATGATAAAGAAGGTTCTCCATTATCAGAGACCAGCACCACCAAATGGTGGGTTTTCAGGTCATTGTCGCTCATTCTCCTCTTAGTCCTGATTTCCCCGGTACTGGTTCCCATTCTGAACAAGTTGTTTCCTTTGGGCTCAGACAGGTGATACGAAAGCAGTGCATTATATCCAGAGTCTGCATCCACAGCCCTGATCTTTGCTACAAAGTATCCCACTTCAGCAGAATATGGGATGGTCTCACTGTTAACAGAACCGTGCTCAGAATACGGATCTAAAATGGTTGGATTATTATCATTTTCATCCAATATTAAAACATTAACAGTAACGTTGCTACTGAGCTGAGGAACACCAGAGTCTGTGGCCTGAACTTTAAACTGAAATGTCTTTAATTCTTCATAATTAAAAGACTGCAGACTGATTACATCTCCAGTGTCTGGTTTCACGTTTATGATTGATCCTATAACATTATTTCTTTGATTAATATCATTACTAATTATTGAAAATGTTACCTTTGCATTTTCGTCCATATCAGGGTCAACTGCAGTTAAGGTATATACTACAGCACCTACTGGTCCGTTCTCTTTTACAAAAATATCGATTACTGGTGCCTTGAAACGTGGTGCGTTGTCATTGACATCTGATATGTGGACCGTAATCACGCTGGTGCTGGAGAGAGGCGGCAACCCTTCATCCATCGCGGCTATTGTCACATTATATTCAGAGACCTTTTCTCTATCTAGCGCTCCATCCACCACTAAAGAGTAATGATTTTTATACGTATTTTTAATTGTAAAGGGAACGGAATTAATTATTTTCACCTGAACAACACCGTTTTTATCTGCGTCGGGATCTTTCACCGTTAAAAGTCCAACCATTGTGTTAATGGGTGCATCCTCTCTTAGCACGTTCAGTAACGATGTTACTGATATGTCTGGTGGATTGTCGTTAATGTCAGTAATTTCAACGAGTACTTTACAATGAGAGGCTCTTGAACTTGTCCCTTTGTCTTTTGCTTGGACCCGTAGTTCAATCGCATTGTTCTTTTCGTGGTCTAGCTCATCTTCTATACTAATCTCTCCCGTAATTGTATTGATAGAAAATGTGTTAACATTGTTGTCATTATCCTGGTTTATAAAAGAATACTGAATTTCTCCATTGAGACCTTCATCTAAATCTCGAGCATGCACAGAAATTACAGCTGCACCTGACGGTGTATTTTCTGGCACTCTGACTTTATACAGAGGTTTGTCAAATACTGGAATATTATCATTAACGTCTTCCACATTAACAGTGATTAGTAACGTCCCCGATTTAGCAGGTTTACCTCCATCTGTAGCTGTCAAAGTTAATTTTATAACTGGCTGTTTTTCTCGATCTAAAGGTTTCTGCAGAACCATTTCAGCAGACATGGTCGGATCGCCTGTATTTTGTACATCCAGCGTGAAATGTTCATTGTGGCTCAGTTTATAAATCTTAATTGAATAACTCCCGGCATCTGCGTCAAATGCCTTCGGAAGAGAAAATTTCTCTCCGGGAAAAGCCGATTCAGACACGTTCAAAACAATCTCCGGTATCCTGAAAAAAGGCGTGTTGTCGTTTATGTCCACAATTTTTACCTCAAAGCGATAAAGATTTTGCGGAGAGTTCACAATGGCTTCCACTTCCAGCGAGCATTTGGGTTTACGAGCACAGAGCTCCTCTCGGTCTATCCGGTCTCTCACCAGAAGTGCTCCAGTCTTAATGTTCACTTCAAAATACTTCTTATTAGGTCCCGAAATCTGAAATTGTCGGTTTTCCAGTACTTGTACATCTAGCTGTAAATCCTTCGCCAAATTTCCAACAGCGGTACCAGGAATCGACTCCTCTGTGATAGAATATACAATCTGTGCCTCTGCGACCATGAAAATGTGCAGTACAAAAAATAAATGATAAATCCACATCGGGGCCGTCCTTCCTCGTCGCATTATGTCCATACCCAAGAAAACGCATTAGAAAATGAAATAAATCACTCCATGGCTAATATTTCTCAGTGTTTGTAGAGCCAGATCACAGCCCCTCGGTGCAGTGAGGACATTATTTGTAGCTATACTAACAAAGAGCTTCAAGCGCTCTAAAGGGAGGAGCATTGCGCAGGAATAAAAATGTGCTACAACTCTAAAAGTTGGCAGTGACATCTTGTGGTGATTTAAAGTGAAGTAAAATGTAAAAAAGGTGTTTTAGTTAATTACTGTGACCTTAGGTCATCCCAAACCTGAAGAACCTTTCCACACTGCTTTCAATTAGATCGAATTCTTCACAGTTTTCTATTAGGAGTAAGAGATAAAAAGCTAAAAAGAATACAGTTTTGAAAGTTTTAAGTGTTGACTGCTGTTGATGTTAATGCATGAACAATACACTGGATGTCAAATAAAGTATTCCAAAGGGGTTAAAACAATTACTTGCTCATTATGGCTCAAAAGCGTACTATTAAAATTACACATTAAATAATAACCTACTGACTGACTAAAATAAACAACTAGACAATTGCAAAGGTAAAGATGAGGTTTACGACTTGTACCAATACTATTTGCACAATCATTTGCTAGGTGGTGGATATGGAATTAAATATTTCTGAATATCTTACCTTGTCCTTGTTTGGGAAAGTCTGTGTTCTGGTAAACGTATCTCCTCCATTAATACTGATCAGTTCAGCATCTACAGATGGAAACGGTGCGGGGAAAACCACTACATCACTCTTCATTGTGTCTGAACTGAAACACACGTCATACTGCTGTGTAGCTTTAGAGTAAGACCAGCTCCCGTCAGGGTGGGTGGTTATCATAGGGGCACTGTAACGATTGAAACGGCTGTCTGTCCCATGGCATCTGACAGCTATTAAACTGATGAGACTCAACAGAAAAATCACAGACACCGACACGATGGCGATCAGCAGACACAAGTTCAAATCAGAGAAGTTGTCCTCCTTCGTAGGCACATGTATGACCTGAGTCTGGACATCAGCTGTGTTTTCAACCACCGTAACATCAATAGACACAGTGGCTGACAGAGAAGGTTCTCCATTATCAGAAACCACCACCACCAAAGGGTGTGTTTTCAGGTCGTTATCGCTCATTCTCCTCTTAGTCCTGATTTCCCCAGTGCTGGTCCCGATCCTGAACAGATTATTTCCCTTTGGCTCAGACAAGTGATAAGAAAGCAGCGCGTTGTATCCAGAGTCTGAGTCTACAGCCCTGATCTTTGCTACAAAGTATCCCGCTTCAGCAGAATATGGGATGGTCTCACCGTTAACAGAGCCATGCTCAGAGTATGGAGCTAAAATAGCCGGGTTATTATCATTTTGATCGAGGATTAAAACATTAACTGTCACATTGCTGCTGAGTGGAGGAACACCAGAGTCATTTGCTTGAACTTTAAACTGAAATGTCTTTAGCTCCTCATAGTTAAAATATTGTAGACTGATTACATCTCCGGTTTGGGAGTTTATGTTTAAAACGGAAGTTATTGGGATATTTTTTGAAAAGTTACCGAATAATGAATATATTATTTTTGCATTTTCTGCTTCATCTGGGTCCCGTGCTGTTATAATTGCAATAGTCGTTCCAACAGCGCTATTCTCTTTTACATAAACATTTATTACAGACTCTGGGAAATAAGGGGCATTGTCATTAACATCAGAAATGTGAACAGGGATAATATTAGTACTAGAGAGAGGTGGATTTCCTTCGTCCCTAGCTAAAATAGTTATATTATAGTGAGAAACACTCTCTCTGTCAAGTGGTCCATCAACTGTTAATGAATAATAATTTTTATAGTTTAGCCTAAGCTTAAAAGGAAGGGACCCAACGACTTGAGCACTGGTGAGACCATTCCCCTCCCCATCTTTGTCAGTCACAGTCACCAGAGCAACAACAGTTCCTGCTTCAGCATCTTCTTTAACTGGACTCATCAAGGATGTGACAACAATCTCGGGTATGTTGTCATTAACATCAATCACCTCCACTAAAATTTTACCATGCACACTCCTTGAAGGTGTACCTTTATCTCTTGCTTGTATACGGATATCAAATGCTGCATTCTCCTCATAGTCTATCTTTCCTATCACATCTATTTCCCCTGTCTCTGGGTTTACTGAGAATAAAGTATCAGGATTGATATTTCCTCTTTTAAGAAATGAATATAATATTTCACTGTTTATTCCCTCATCTGAATCTACAGCACTAACAGTAAGAATGGAGGTTTGGAAAGGGGTGTTTTCAATGACCTGAACTTTATACAAAGACTGACTAAACACTGGAGAATTGTCATTAATATCCATTATATGTACAGTGATCTTTAATGTCCCTGATCTGACAGGTTTGCCTCCATCGAGAGCAGTCAATGTAAGGTGAATTGCAGCTTGTTTCTCTCTGTCTAACGATTTTTGTAGCACTAAGTCTGCAGGGTCATTATGCTGTCCTGCGCTTTGTAAATCAAGCGAGAAATATTCATTGGGACTCAGCTTGTAGCCTTTTAGTGCGTTACTCCCCGAATCCGCGTCGTTTGCCATCGGGAGTAAATACCTCTCTCCAGGAGAAGATGATTCTGAAACATTCAATGTAATTTCCTTTTCAAGAAAAGATGGTGCGTTATCATTAATATCTATTATTTTAACCTCGATGCGATGGAGATGCAAAGGGTTGCTTAACATAGCTTCTATATTCAGGGAACATTTCTCCGTGTTTGGACAAAGCTCTTCGCGATCAATCCTGTCGCAAACAAACAAAGTTCCAGCTTTCAAATCAATGTCAAAATATGCTTTAGAATTCCCAGAGACTAATTGGAAATCCCGTTTTTCCAACTCGGTAATGCTTATCTGTAAATCCTTAGCGATATTTCCCACTACTGTTCCTATGTCAATCTCCTCAGAAACAGAAAAAGAGAGCTGCGCTGTAGACGTGCCGCAGAAATGAAGCAGAGCCCATATGTTTATCCATATTGTTTTTATATGTCCTCTACGTCCCATTGCCGCCACGCTTAGAAAAAACATTCTAATTTTAGAACATATCCGCTTTGGGGTGAATATCCAACAGACCTCACTCTGTAGTGTGACCGAATGGGTTTTCTCACAAAGCAGCGGTCCACCATGTCTACACATTGAGAGGAGGAGTCTGAGGGCAAAAAAAGAGAAAAACTGTGGCCACTTCATGGTCTCCAGCGACACCAGCTGCTGGTTCTATTGTATAAATACATTATTACAATTTAGCTAGAACAATAAGCACAGGATACTTAACGGAAAATTACAGAAAAATAAAACTGTATAAGCTTACAAATTTATGGCAAAAATAAAGGCTGAAGCACTGTTTTCCTTGAAACTTTACAGCTTTAAAGACACAATACAGAGCTCTTACAGCTTCAACATACATATACATATACATATATATATATATATATATATATATATATACTCGTTGCCACAACATCGAAAAACAGCGTCTAAAATTCAGCACCAAGGACAGAGTCCGCTGCATCTGTAGTATCTTTGATAAGATATTGCTTGATGTTTTTAGTTAAAGAATGGCATTTAGGAACTGTTTTTTTGGTTGTTTAAAACAATTATAGGATGTATATGTTCAGCCAGAGAAGGCCTGCAAACAAGGTACAATGCCAGCCAAGGGCAGCTAGCAGAACTGCCAAAACATATGTCGGTTATGATATAAGATTCTAAAAAACTTAAAGCAATAAATGGAAAACTCAAATGAAAAATAGAAGACTACAAAGTTGTAAAGGTGAAAAAGGATTATTTTAACAACAATCCTTAATTGATCCATTGTTGTGAGAGAGGCATTGAACTTATGCTTTTTCTGCATGCCTTACCTTATTTTTGTTTGGTAAAGTTTGAGTTCTGGTAAAAGTATCTCCGCCGTTAATACTGATCAGTTCTGCGTCTACAGGTGGAAACGGTGCGGGGAAAATCAGTACATCACTCTTCAGTGTGTCTGAGCTGAAACACACGTCATACTGCTGTGTAGCTTTAGAGTAAGACCAGCTTCCGTCCGGGTGGGTGGTGATCACTGGGGCGCTGTTTCCGCTGAAAGTGCTGTCTGTTCTCCGGCATCTGACAGCTATTAAACTGATGAGACTCAGTAGAAAGATCACAGACACTGACACGATGGCGATCAGTAGATACAAGTTCAAATCTGAGAAGTTGTCCTCCTTCGTAGGCACACGTTTCAACTGAGTCTGGACGTGAACTGTGCTTTCAACCACCATCACATCAAGAGACACACTAGCTGATAAAGAAGGTTCTCCATTATCAGAAACCAGCACCAACAAGTGATGGGTTTTCAAGTCATTGTCGCTCATTCTCCTCTTAGTCCTGATTTCACCGGTGCTAATTCCGATCCTGAACATGTTGTTTCCTTTTGGCTCAGACAGGTGATAAGAAAGCAGGGCATTGTATCCAGAGTCTGCGTCCACAGCCCTAATCTTTGCTACAAAGTATCCCGCTTCAGCAGAATATGGGATGGTCTCACTGTTAACAGGGCCCTGCTCAGAGAATGGAGCTAAAATTGTTGGATTATTATCATTTTCATCCAGAATACACAAGTTCACAGTTACATTGCTGCTGAGTGGAGGCACGCCAGAGTCTGTGGCATCAACTTTAAACTGAAATGTTTGTAATTCTTCATAATTAAAAGACTGCAAACTGATTATTTCTCCAGTCTCCGAGTTTATGTTTATAAACGAAGTCACGGGGATTATTTTTGCATCATCTTCTATAGAATAAGTTACTCTGGCGTTTTCATTTATATCGGGATCGACTGCATTTATAGTAAAAATACTGGCTCCAACTGGGCTGTTTTCCTTCACGTAAATATTGATCACAGAATCGAGGAAAAGAGGCGCATTGTCATTGACATCAGAAATGTGTACAATAATAACACTAGTGCTGGACAGAGATGGCATACCATCATCATTAGCTATAATTGAGACATTGTAAGAAACATGTGCCTCTCGATCAAGTGGTCCATCTACAACTAAAGAGTAATAACTCTTATAATTAGAATTTAGCTTAAAAGGTGTTGACCCAACGAGTTTACAACGAGTTTGACCGTTTTTGCCACCGTCTCTATCTGTTACTGTAACCAGAGCAACAACGCTTCCTATTTGAGCATCTTCTTTAACTGGGTTCATCAGGTGTGTGACAGTAATTTCTGGAGTATTGTCGTTTACATCCACTACTTCAATCAAAAGCTTTGTATTTGATCTAAGAGGTGACGCTCCATTATCTGTGACTTGAACATGGATTTCGTATGTTGATTGTGCTTCATAGTCTAAATTACTTTTAACGCTGATTTTTCCCGTTTCTGTATTTATTAAAAAGATATCAGATGGGTCAAACTTTGCACGTTTGACAAAAGAGTAAATTACCTTTCCATTTTCCCCTTGGTCTAAATCAGTCGCATTAAGCTGAATAATTTTAGATCCAAATGGAGCATTTTCATGAACGCGGGCTTTGTAAAAGGATTTGCTAAAAGACGGCGGGTTATCATTGGCATCTAAAACATTAATAATGATCTGAACAGTACCGGATTTTGGAGGTCTGCCTCCATCTATAGCAGTAAGTGTTATATTAATAACTCTTTGCTTCTCTCTGTCTAACGCATTCAGTAGCACTAATTCAGCAGATGCGCTGTGTTCTCCGCCACTCTGTACATCGAGAGAAAAGTATTCATTTACACTGAGTTTATAACTCTTCACAGAATTGCTGCCTGAATCCCCATCGACTGCCAAAGGTAGTAAAAAGCTCTCACCCACTGGTGAAGATTCAGAAATGTTGAGAGAAAATGAGTTTTCTACAAAAGTAGGCACGTTGTCGTTCACATCACTAACCACAACCTCAATGCGCCTGTGTACGACAGGATCACTCAGAATGGCTTCGAGGTTTACAGTACATTTAATAGAGTTCAAACAAAGCTCCTCACGATCTATTCTCTCGTTGACATAAAGATCTCCTGTTTTAAAATTAGCCTCAAAGTATTTCTTACTGTGTCCCGACACAATATTTAGATTCCTGGTTTGCAAGTCTCGAACGTTGACATTTAAATCCTTTGCGAGGTTCCCCACAACAGTACCTTTGTCCACCTCCTCGGTTATAGAGTAGAATATCTGAGCTGAAGACCAGTCGGATACCAACAAAATGAGCAGCGAAAATAGAATTCCATTATTCCTTCTTCTGCCCATCGCTGATTTAAGAGAAACAGAGCAGATCATTTTTTTCTATGCCAACACTACTCAATTGGCCAAAATTTTCAAAGCAAATGATTCCCCTCTCCTGCTTTTAACCATGGTTTCTGCTCCTGTAACAAATCACACATAGTCTATTGTGACGCATAAATGCAAGGAGGAGACTAAAAACACCAAGCCCAGAAAACACGCGGTCATCAGCGACCCCACGTGCTGTAACCATAAACTGTGAGAAACGTAAAACAATAAGCATACCAAATGATTACATTTCGTGTTACATATGTAACTATAACCTTTTAACTGAGCACAAATAATTCAAACTGGTTGCGAAAAATGAAAATTAAATCATGTCAGATTACTGTGATGCGACTAAAAGGAAGTAAAAAATAGAACGTGGAAAAAATAATCATAGTCATACACAACACCAACAAACAAACACAAAAACTTAAATGACATTATTTTGAACTAGCAATCACCCCTAAAGCAACCAAAGGGCAACAGCTCATATATTTTAGATCAAAAGCACAGAGCTGATTTGCGGCACCACGGACAGCGCCTTAAAAGGCTTTTTATTTAAAAGGTACGAACAATTTATGTGTTTGGTTATAACAATGCATTATAGCCTTGTTTTTAAAATGGTTGTGCAAAAAATACCCGTTTTCTTAATAGAGTATGGCCTATATAGGACTCTTAAACATAAAATACAATATTGATCTGCAATTTCTTTTTGCAAAATCAACCGAGTGGCTAATGATAACTCACCTTATCTTTGTTTGGTAAAGTCTGAGTTCTGTTAAATGTATCTCCTCCGTTGATACTGATCAGTTCAGCATCTACAGGTGGAAATCGGGCAGGGAAAACCACTACATCACTCTTCATTGTGTCTGAGCTGAAACACACGTCATACTGCTGTGTAGATTTAGAGTATGACCAGCTTCCGTCCGGATGGGTGGTAATCATTGGGGCGCTGTACCTGTTGAAATTGCTGTCTGTCCTGTGGCATCTGACAGCTATTAAACTGATGAGACTCAGCAAAAAAATCACAGACACTGACACGATGGCGATCAGCAGGTACAAGTTCAAATCTGAGAGGTGGTCTTCCATTGTAGGCACATGTCTGAACTGAGTCTGGACGTCACCTGTGCTTTCAACCACCATCACATCAATAGACACACTAGCTGATAAAGAAGGTTCTCCATTATCAGAAATCAGCACCGACAAGTGATGGGTTTTCAAGTCATTGTCGCTCATTCTCCTCTTAGTTCGGATTTCCCCGGTGTTGGTTCCGATCCTGAACAGGTTATTTCCTTTTGGCTCAGACAGGTGATAAGAAAGTAACGCATTGTATCCAGAGTCTGCGTCCACGGCCCTGATCTTTGCTACAAAGTATCCCGCTTCAGCAGAATATGGGATGGTCTCACCGTTAACAGAACCGTGCTCAGAATAGGGAGCTAAAATTGTTGGATTATTATCATTTTCATCCAGAATACACAAATTCACAGTTACATTGCTGCTGAGTGGAGGCACGCCAGAGTCGGTGGCCTTAACTTTAAACTGAAATGTTTTCAATTCTTCATAATTAAAAGACTGCAAACTGACCATATTTCCAGTCTCTGAGTTTATGTTTATAAACGAAGTCACAGGGACATTATTTGCATCACCTTCTAGTGAATAAGTTACTCTGGCGTTTTCCTTTATATCGGGATCGACTGCACTCATAGTAAAAATACTGACTCCAACTGGGCTGTTTTCCTTCAAGTAAATATTGATCACAGAATCGAGGAAATGAGGCGCGTTGTCATTGACATCTGAAATTTGTACATTGATAGCACTGATGCTGGACAGAGATGGGACACCATCGTCATTAGCTATAATTGTGACATTGTAAGAAGCACGTGCTTCTCGATCAAGTGGTCCATCTACAACTAAAGAGTAATAACTCTTATAATTAGAATTTAGCTTAAAAGGTGTTGACCCAACGAGCTTACAACGAGTTTGACCGTTTTTGCCACCGTCTCTATCTGTTACTGTAACCAAAGCGACAACGCTTCCTATTTGAGCATCTTCTTTAACTGGGTTCATCAGTGATGTTAGAATAATTTCGGGGGTATTGTCGTTTACATCCACTACTTCAATCAAAAGCTTTGCATTTGATATCCGAGGTGATGCTCCTTTATCTGTGACTTGAACATGGATTTCGTACACTGATTTTGCTTCATAGTCTAATTTACTTTTAACGCTTATTTCTCCAGTTTCTACATTTATTAAAAAGATATCAGATGGGTTAAAATTTGCACGTTTGACAAAAGAGTAAATTACCATCCCGTTTTCCCCTTCATCTAAGTCCGTAGCATTAAGCTGAACAATTATGGTTCCGATTGGAGCATTTTCATGAACGCGAGCTTTGTAAAGAGGTTTGTTAAAACACGGCGTGTGATCATTCACATCCAAAACATTGACAATGATCTGTACTGTTCCAGTGTTTGTAGGTCTGCCTCCATCTGTCGCTGTAAGTGTGAGTTTAATACCTGCTTTTTTCTCTCGGTCTAAACCTTTCAGTAGCACTAATTCAGCAGATGCGCTGTGTTCTCCGTCACTCTGTACATCGAGGGAGAAGTATTCATTTACACTGAGCTTATAAGTCTTTACAGAATTGCTGCCTAAATCCGCATCGACTGCCAAAGGCAGCAAGAAGCGCTCGCCAACTGGTGATGATTCAGAAATGTTGACAGAAAATGAGTTTTCTACAAAAGTAGGCACGTTGTCGTTCACATCACTAACCACAACCTCAATGCGTCTGTGCACCACAGGATCACTCAGTATGGCTTCGAGGTTTACAGTACATTTAATAGAGTTCAAACAAAGCTCCTCCCGATCTATTCTCTCGTTGACGTAAAGATCTCCTGTTTTAAAATTAGCCTCAAAGTATTTCTTACTGTGTCCCGACACAATATTTAGATTCCTGTTTTGCAGGTCTCGAACGTTGACATTTAAATCCTTTGCGAGGTTCCCCACAACAGTTCCTTTGTCCACCTCCTCGGTTATAGAGTAGAATATCTGAGCCGAAGACCAGTCGGGTCCCAACAACATGAGCAGTGTAAATAGAATCCCATTATTCCTTCTGCTGCCCATCGCTGATGTAATAAAAACAGAGCAGATTTTTTTTCCTATGCCAACACAACTCGATTGGCAAAATATTTCAAAGCAAATAATTCCACTTTCAGGCTTTCAGCCATGGTTTTTGCTCCTCTAACAACGCACACATAGTCTGTTGTGACGCATAAAAAGAAAGGAGGAGACTAAAAACACCAAGCTAAGAAAACACGCGGTCATCAGCGACCCCATGTGCTGTAACCATAAACTGTGAGAAACGTGCAAAAATAGGTATCACACCCAATTAATATTTTACTTGTTACTTATGGAACCGTGACATTTTAATTGAGCACAAATCACTTAATGACGTTGAAAAAATAAAAATCACGTCAGATTAATGTGATGCAACAAAGATCAATTAAAAAAAGTTACAACAGGCAGAAGATACTATCAGTAATAAACAACAGCAACAAACAAACAAAAAATCTATTGTATTAATATGAACAGCCTATCCTCCTTAAAGCAACTCAAAAAAGACAATTATCTAAATATTTTTTTGCAGAAGCCCAACAGCACGGAGCTGATTTGCAGCACCACGGAAAGCACCTTGAAAGTATTCTTGTTTGACATGGTAAAAACGGTGTATCTGATTTGTCTTGAACTAAACATTTATTATGTCCTTGGATTTAAAAAGATGAAAAATACACAATTTTAATGGGGCATGGTATTTGTAGGAATCTTGTCGACAACATACAATATTTATCTGCAATGTATTTTGTTAACTCTGCTTAGTGGCCATAAATAACTCACCTTTTCTTTATTTGGTAAAGTCTGAGTTCTGGTAAAAGTATCTTCTCCGTTAATACTGATCAGCTCAGCATCTGCAGGTGGAAACGGTGCGGGGAAAACCACCACATCACTCTTCAGTGTGTCTGAGCTAAAACACACGTCATACTGCTGAGTAGCTTTAGAGTAAGACCAGCTTCCGTCAGGGTGGGTGGTGATCATGGGGGCGCTGTACCTGCTGAAACTACTCTCTGTTCTCTGGCATCTGACAGCAATTAAAGTGATTAGACTCAGCAGAAAGATCACAGACACGGACACGATGGCGATCAGCAAATACAAATTTAAATCAGAGAAGTTATCCTCCTTCGTAGGCACATGTCTGAACTGACTCTGGACATCAGCTGTGCTTTCAACCACAATCACATCAATGGACACAGTAGCTGACAGGGAAGGTTCTCCATTATCAGAAACCAGCACCACCAAAGGGTGCGTTGTCAGGTCATTGTCGCTCATTCTCCTTTTAGTCCTGATTTCCCCGGTGCTGGTTCCGATCCTGAACAGGTTGTTTCCCTTTGGCTCAGAGAGGTGATAAGAAAGCAGCGCATTGTATCCAGAGTCTGCATCCACAGCCCTGATCTTTGCTACAAAGTATCCCGCTTCAGCAGAATATGGGATGGTCTCACTGTTAACAGGGCTCTGCTCAGAGAAGGGAGCTAAAATTGTTGGATTATTATCATTTTCATCCAGAATACACAAGTTCACAGTTACATTGCTGCTGAGTGGAGGCACGCCAGAGTCTGTGGCCTGAACTTTAAACTGAAATGTCTTCAATTCTTCATAATTAAAAGACTGCAAACTGACCATATTTCCAGTCTCTGAATTGATGTTTATAAATGAAGTCACGGGAACATTATTTGCATCACCTTCTAGTGAATAAGTTACTCTGGCGTTTTCTTTTATGTCAGGATCGACTGCACTTAGAGTAAAAATGCTGGATCCAACTGGGCTGTTTTCCTTCACGTAAACATTTATCACAGAATCGAGGAAATGAGGCGCGTTGTCATTGACATCTGAAATTTGTACATTGATATCACTGATGCTGGACAGAGATGGGACACCATCGTCATTAGCTATAATTGTGACATTGTAAGAAGCATGTGTTTCTCGATCAAGTGGTCCATCTACAACTAAAGAGTAATAACTCTTATAATTAGAATTTAGCTTAAAAGGTGTTGACCCAACAAGCTTACAACGAGTTTGGCCGTTTCTGCCACCGTCTCTGTCTGTTACTGTAACCAAAGCAACAACGCTTCCTATTTGAGCATCTTCTTTAACTGGGTTCATCAGTGATGTTACAATAATTTCTGGGGTATTGTCGTTTACATCCACTACTTCAATCAGAAGTTTTGCATTTGATCTTAGAGGTAAAGAACCTTTGTCTGTTGCTTGTACGTGTATTTCATACACTGACTCCATTTCATAGTCTAATTTCCTTTTCACGCTGATCGCACCCGTTTCTGAATTAATAAAAAACATCTCGGCGGGATTGAAGCTTGTACGTTTGACAAAGGAGTAAATTATCTTTCCGTTTTCCCCTACATCTAAATCAGACGCATTAAGCTGAATAATTTTAGATCCAACTTGAACATTCTCGTTAACACGAGCTTTGTAAAGCGTTTTACTAAAAGAAGGCGTGTTATCATTTGCATCCAAAACATTAATGATGATCTGAACAGTACCGGATTTTGGAGGTCTGCCTCCATCTATAGCAGTAAGTGTCAGTTTAATAGCTTCTTGTTTCTCTCGGTCTAAAGTTTTCAGTAGCAATAATTCAGCAGATGTGCTGTGTTCTCCGCCGCTTGGTACATCGAGGGAAAAGTATTCATTTACACTGAGCTTGTAACTCTTTACAGAATTGCTGCCTGAATCTGTATCGACTGCCAAGGGTAGCAAGAAGCGCTCGCCTGCTGGTGAAGATTCAGAAATGTTGACAGAAAATGAGTTTTCTACAAAAGTAGGCACGTTGTCGTTCACATCATTAACCACCACCTCAATGCGTCTGTGCACCACAGGATCACTCAGTATGGCTTCGAGGTTTACAGTACATTTAATAGAGTTCAAACAAAGCTCCTCACGATCTATTCTCTCGTTGACATAAAGATCTCCTGTTTTAAAATTAGCCTCAAAGTATTTCTTACTGTGTCCCGACACAATATTTAGATTCCTGGTTTGCAGGTCTCGAACGTTGACATTTAAATCCTTTGCGAGGTTCCCCACAACAGTTCCTTTGTCCGCCTCCTCGGTTATAGAGTAGAATATCTGAGCCGAAGACCAGTCGGATACCAACAACATGAGCAGTGAAAACACAATCCCGTTATTTCTTCTTCTGTCCATCGCTGATTTAAGAGAAACAGAGCAGATCTTTTTTTTCTATGCCGACCCTAATCGATCAGCCGAAATTTTCATAGCAAATGATTCCAGTCCCCTGCTTTCAGCCATAGTTTCTGCTCCTCTAACAAAGCACACACAGTCTGATGTAACGCATAAAAAGAAAGGAGGAGACTAAAAACACCAAGCTCACAAAACTGACGGTCATCAGCGACCCCACGTGCTGTAACCATAAACTGTGAGAAATTTATAACAATTAAGTAGCATACCCAAAGATGACATTTTAACTAAGCACAAATCACAAAAAAATAATTATCAAACATTTCGAAATAAATAATTTGAGATTACCAAAAAAAGATCCAAAAAAATACGAAGTAAGAAATTACAACGTACAGAAATACCAATAATGATAAACATCAGTAACAAACAAACCAAGATACTTAATGGGATTTATGTAAACAGTATATCACCCTAAAAAAACCCTAAAAATGCAACAAATTGAATATTTTGTTCGAGACGAACAGCATGGATCTCATTTCCAGCACAATGGAAACGATCTTAAAAGCCTGCTTATTTGACTAGTGAAAACTGTATCCATTACTTCTTTGTTTTAAAAATGATTGTATGGCTTTCTTAGCCATAAAGATACAACATTTAAAGGAAATGTCATTTACACAATCTACTTAGTGGGCATAACTACTCACCTTTTCTTTGTTTGGTAAAGTTTGAGTTCTGGTAAAAGTATCTCCTTCGTTGATACTGATCAGTTCAGCATCTACAGGTGGAAACGGTGTAGGGAAAACCACAACATCACTCTTCATTGTGTCTGAGCTGAAACACACG
This sequence comes from Valencia hispanica, assembly GCA_963556495.2. Taxonomy (NCBI): domain Eukaryota; kingdom Metazoa; phylum Chordata; class Actinopteri; order Cyprinodontiformes; family Valenciidae; genus Valencia; species Valencia hispanica. The sequence goes on along the minus strand of OY747702.1, from coordinate 31,794,113 downwards.
TCATACTGCTGAGAAGCTTTAGAGTAAGACCAGCTTCCGTCAGTGTGGGTGGTGATCATGGGGGCGCTGTACCTGCTGAAATCGCCTTCTGTCCTATGGGATCTGAAAGCTACTAAACTGATGAGACTCAGCAGGAAGATGACAGAGACTGAAACAATGGCGATCAGCAAATAAAGGTTCAAGCCAGAGAAGTTGTCCTTCTTCGTAGGGACATGTCTGAACTGAGTCTGGACGTCAACTGCGTTATCAACCACCATCACATCAATGGACACAGTAGCTGATAAAGAAGGTTCTCCGTTATCAGAAACCAGTATCACCAAGGAGTGTGTTTTCAGGTCATTGTCGCTCATTCTCCTTCTAGTCCTGATTTCACCCGTGCTGGTTCCGATCCTGAACAGATTATTTTCCATTGGCTCAGACAGGTGATAAGAAAGCAGCGCATTGTATCCAGAGTCTGCGTCCACAGCCCTGATCTTTGTTACAAAGTATCCCGCTTCAGCAGAATATGGGATGGTCTCACTGTTAACAGAACCGTGCTCAGAATAGGGGGCGAGAATTGTTGGACTATTATCATTTTCATCGAGGATTAAAACGTTAACAGTCACATTGCTGCTGAGTGGAGGAACACCAGCATCTATGGCCTGAACCTTAAACTGAAATAATTGTAATTCCTCGTAGTTAAAAGTCTGTAGACTGATTATTTGTCCGGTGTTTGAGTTGATGGTTAATACTGAAGAAACTGGAATATTTTGTGGGAAACAATCCGAAATTTTGTAAGTAACTTTTGCATTGTCACCAAGATCCGGATCAACGGCATTTATTGTGTAAATGTTTTCACCAACTTGTCCGTTTTCTTTGACATAAACGTTAATCACAGCTTCCGTAAAACGAGGAGCGTTATCATTAACATCAGCAACGTGAACAGTAATTACTTTGATGCTGGATAGAGATGGACTTCCTTCATCTGAAGCTGTAACAGTGATTTTATAAGTAGAAATGTTTTCTCTGTCCAGCGGTCCATCAACTACTAATGAATAGTCATTTTTGTAATTGGACTTTAGTTTAAAAGGGACAGATCCAACTACACTGCACTTAGTAATTCCGTTGTTCCCTCCATCTTTGTCACTTACAGTAATAAAAGCAACTATTGTTCCCAGAGCTGCGTCTTCTTTTACCGGTGTCGTCAAAGATGTAACAGATATTTCTGGAGCATTGTCGTTCACATCAATCACCTCTATTAATAATTTAGCATGTGTACTCCGAGGTGAGGTTCCCTGATCTTTTGCTTGAACTCTAATTTCGTAAGCACGTGCTTCTTCATAATCTAGACTCATTTTTACTGTTATTTCTCCAGTTTCTGAATTTAGATCAAAAAGGTTTGATGGATCTGTATTTCCGGTTTTTATAAGTAAATAAGTAATCCTGCCGTGCACGCCTTCGTCCAAATCGGTAGCATTTAATTTAACAACAAATGTCCCAGGTGTAACATTTTCTCTGATTTGCACCTTATAAAGTGGTGTATTAAACACAGGAGTGTTGTCATTCACATCTATGACATTAACAGTCAGCTGTAATGTCCCTGATTTAGGCGGTTTGCCTCCATCTACAGCAGTCAAGACCAGTTTAATCACTTGTTGTTTTTCTCTGTCTAAAGCTTTCTGTAGCACTAACTCGGCCAAAACGCCATGTTCTCCACCGCTTTGTATATCAAGTGAGAAATGTTCATTCTGACTCAGCTTGTAGCTTTTCACTGCGTTGCTTCCCAAATCCGGATCCACCGCCACAGGGAGAGGATATCTCTCTCCCGGTGATAATGACTCGGAGATATTTAATGTATGTGTTTTTTCCATAAAGGAAGGCGAATTATCATTTACATCAAGAATGTTTGTCTCAATACGGTGTACACTCATTGGATTGCTTAAAGTCGCTTGTATTTTAATAGAACATTTTACCACATATGGACAAAGCTCCTCTCGGTCTATTCTCTCAGCGACAAAGAGGTTGCCGGTCTGTAAATGAACGTCAAAATATGTTTTGCTGAAACCTGAGACAATGCGTAGATTCCTGCTTCTCAGGTCGTGCACGTTTAGATTTAAATCCTTAGCGATATTCCCTACAATAGTCCCTTTGTTCACTTCCTCGGGAATTGAATATGATAGCTGCGATGCAGACCGCTCACAAAGATAAACCAGCATAGCAAAATAAATCCAAAGATGTCCGTGTTGTCTTCTCCAAAACATTCTTAATGGGTCGACAAACCAGAGCCCAATATACCATGTATCCTTCAAAAAAATATATTCAGAAAGAGAGTATGTTCCTATGCCCACCCTACAACAGAGAAATGGGAAATTACAAAGGCTGGTGGCGGGTTATTATTTTCCGAACGAAGGAGGGGTTATAGACATACAAACTAAATTATACTGATGGTCTCGAGTGACATCATGTGGTAGAAGATATAGGAAAACTTACCAAAATAGAAAAAACAACTTGAGTAAAGGTTGTAATTAAGCCACATATTGGGTACTGTTGGTTTTCAATTAGATACAATAAATATAATGTTCACGTAGAAGTTCATGAATGTCAATAAAACATTTAAATATTAGGTTTATTTTTAAGAGTACAATCATCGTTTAAAACTGATATTACGGTGGCAAGATCATATCCTAAAAATTAAAAAAACGTATAGTTTATATTTAGTTAATTTTGCACTGTAGTGCGATAATCATTTTAATCTAATATACTTGTATACATTTTAGTGACAAACAAAAGCGGGAGCGGAATCGATTCTGTACCTACATGGTGTATTTCTCACGTCAGTACCATGGATAGCGCCAAAGAGACTTAACTTTCTTCTCCCTCATTTTTCAATGAGTAATCATAATATTAAAAAGAAACATATTGAAAATAAATAAATGCGATGATAATTGCGAATAATGTGCAGTTTTTATTTATGACTCACTAGTAATAGTTAACAAAATGTTAAAAAAATAGCACATATAAAGGAAATAAATGTAGGCTATATTAGTTATTTTGTTCCTTTGACTTCAGTAATGCCAGTTGTCTCTCTCAGTTTTAAACGTAGGTATTTTTGCTTTGTGATAGGTTTATCAGGTAATACAAAGCAGGTGAGTGAATTTCAAACAGCGTGCACTTCATTCTTGCTATTTTATTCTAATAAAAATGTATATCTCGAAGTACTTACATAAAAAAGTTTCAACAAATGACTAGTTTGTAGGAAATAAGTTCAATCAAGTATCTTCACTAAAACATATATGAGTTTTTAGAGGCTTGCATGTATGATACTGATAAAAAGTGGTAAATATCACATGTGTTAATAGCCATTTCATGATTTCTGTCATTGATAAAATTATGCTCTACTTTTTTAAAGCTCTAGCAGATTGGCAACCACAACTAAACATGTCTACATTTAGGATCTTACAACCAAAATATAAAGCCCGAGTCCTATTGATGGCCTACCTTATCTTTGTTGGGTAAAGTCTGAGTTCTGGTAAAAGTGTCTCCTCCGTTAATGTTGATCAGTTCAGCATCTACCGGTGGAAACGGTGCTGGGAAAACAACGACGTCACTCTTCAGTGTGTCTGAGCTGAAACACACGTCATACTGCTGTGTAGCTTTAGAGTAAGACCAGCTCCCGTCAGGGTGGGTGGTGATCATGGGGGCACTGTACCTGTTGAAATTGCTGTCTGTCCTGTGGCATCTGACAGCTATTAAACTGATGAGGCTCAGTAGAAAGATCACAGACACTGAACCGATGGCGATCAGCAGATAAAAGTTCAAATAAGAGAAGTTGTCCTCCTTCTTAGGCACATGTCTTAACTGAGTCTGGACATCAGCTGTGTTTTCAACCACTATTACATCAATAGACACAGTGGCTGACAAGGAAGGTTCTCCGCTATCAGATACCACCACTGTCAAGGGGTGAGTTTTCAGGTCGTTATCGCTCATTCTCCTCTTAGTTCGGATTTCCCCGGTGTTGGTCCCGATCCTGAACAGGTTGTTTCCTTTTGACTCAGACAGATGATACGAAAGCAGCGCATTGTATCCCGAGTCTGCATCCACAGCCCTTATCTTTGCTACAAAGTATCCAGCTTCAGCAGAATAGGGGATGGTCTCACTGTTAACAGAACCGTGCTCAGAATAGGGAGCTAAAATGGTTGGACTATTATCATTTTCATCAAGGATTAAAACATTAACAGTGACGTTGCTGCTAAGTGGAGGAAGACCAGAGTCTGTGGCCTGAACTTTAAACTGAAATGTTTGCAACTCCTCGTGATTAAACGACTGTAAACTAATTATATCCCCAGTGTCTGAGTTGATATTTAAAAGAGATTGTATTGGAATATTTTTAGGTAATCTAGCTATCAATTTGTAGGTAACTTTTGCATTTTCATTTAGATCTGAATCAACTGCATTTATTTGGTATATTTTCGAACCAATTGGACTATTTTCTTTGAAAGAAATGTGAAAAACTGGCTCCATAAAACGAGGAATATTGTCATTAACATCAGCAACACTAACCGTGATGACTTTAATGCTCGACTGAGGCGGATTTCCCTCATCTGTTGCTGTTATGGTGACATTATAAATAGAAATGCTTTCTCTGTCCAGCGATCCATCCACTATCAGTGAATAGTCATCTTTATAGTTAGACTTCAGTTTAAAAGGAAAAGGCCCAACCACGCTGCATTTAGTTACACCATTCTTCCCTCCATCTTTATCACTCACAGTAATCAAAGCAACTATTGTTCCTAGGTGTGCGTCTTCTCTTACTGGTGTCATTAATGATGTCACCAATATTTCTGGAGCATTGTCATTCACATCAATCACCTCAATTAATAATTTAGCATGTGCACTACGAGCAGAGACTCCCTGGTCCTTTGCTTGGACTCTTAATTCAAAAGCAGGTGTCTTTTCAAAATCAACAGCACTCTTCAAAGCAATTGTACCAGTTTCCGAATTTAAATAGAATACATTTGTCGGATCAGAATTACCTCGTCTTAGAAAAGAATACACAATCTTGCCATTCATGCCTTCGTCTAAATCTGTAGCATTTAATTGTATCAACACTGTTCCCGGTGCTGTGTTTTCATTTGCTCGTACTTTATAAAGAGATTTGCTGAATACCGGTGTATTATCATTAGCATCTATCACGTGTACATGTATCTGTAATGTACCAGATCTACCTGGTTTCCCTCCATCTATAGCCGTCAGTATGAGTTTAAGCACTGGTTGTTTCTCTCGGTCTAAAGCTTTCTCAAGCACAAGCTCAGCAGACAAACCATGTTCTCCGGTGCTTTGAACATCGAGTGAGAAATGCTCGTCTTTATCCAGCTTGTAGTTTTTCACTGCATACCCTCTGATGTCTGCATCTTCTGCTATTGGCAGAAGGTAGCGCTCTCCTGGTGATACTGATTCAGATATGTTCAGCAAATATGAATGCTCATTAAACTCAGGCGAGTTGTCATTTATGTCTAAAACATTCACTTCAATGCGGTGTACAACCATCGGGTTGTTCAAAACAGCCTGTACATGGAGAGAACATTGTTCCGTGTTCGGGCATAGTTCCTCCCTGTCTATTCTGTCGTTGACAAAGATATCCCCTGTACCTAAATTCACATCAAAATAGTTCTTACTATAACTCGAAACAATGCTCAGCTCTCGATCCTCCAGCTCTTGCACGTTTAGGTTCAAATCCTTTGCAATATTCCCCACCAAGGTCCCTTTGTTCGTCTCCTCGGAAATGGCATAAGATAAATGCGAAGCAGAGCAGTCACAAAGACAAAACAAAACAATCCAACGTATCCAAGCGCATTCTTCGTTTCCCATCCTGAGCAATAAACGCAGAATTCCTTGAATCCCGACAATACCAGCATGTATTATATGTATCATACATTAATACGGTTAAACAGGCAACAAAAACAACTATTTTTACCACGTCAAAATGAAGTGGGCTCAGTAAACGAATGGCCAATAGCTATTTTCACTTCTCTGTGCAGGGTGGAGTTTCAGACAAGGAGTAAAAAACGTTCCGACGGTCTCCAGTGACACCTGGTGGGGCACCCAGAGTAACTAATTTATAAATGTTTGGGGTGCTTTAAAAAATAATGGCAAATAATTACCACACATTAATTACTATTATTCAATTGGCATTTTTGGACGCATTGTATAAAGCACTTAAAAGGGTTTAATAATTCTGTTTGATGCACATCTCTGTTAGGCATCTCTGCGGTGCACTCGAGGAAACAGTAAACTTATTTTCATGAAATAACAAAGGCATGCTGACACCTTTATAACAGAATGGCCGAAAAGTCTGTCTTATCGAACTGAAGTAATCAGGTTTTGTGGTTTCCATCTTTGATTTGAGAGACTATTTTCAGCACCATGGAGAAAGTTATCAACTGAAACGTAAACTAATGCTATGTCTACAAGAGAAATTACATTCTTACCTTGTCCTTATTAGGTAAAGTCTGAGTTCTGGTAAATGTATCTTCTCCATTAATGCTGATCAGTTCAGCATCTATAGGTGGAAACGGTGCGGGGAAAACCACAACGTCACTCTTCAGTGTGTCTGAGCTGAAACACACGTCATACTGTTGTGTAGCTTTAGAGTAAGACCAGCTTCCGTCAGGGTGGGTGGTGATCATGGGGGCGCTGTACCTGCTGAGATTACCGTCTGTTCTCTGGCATCTGACAGCAATTAAAGTGATTAGACTCAGCAGAAAGATCACAGACACGGACACGATGGCGATCAGCAGATACAAATTCAAATCAGAGTTGTCCTCCTTCGTAGGCACATGTCTGAACCGAGTCTGGACATCAGCTGTGCTTTCAACCACCATCACATCTACAGACACAGTAGCTGACAGAGAAGGTTCTCCATTATCAGACACCACCACTGTCAAGGGATGCGTTTTCAAGTCATTGTCGCTCATTCTCCTCTTAGTCCTGATTTCCCCAGTGCTGGTTCCGATCTTGAAAAGGTTGTTTCCCTTTGGCTCAGACAGGTGATAAGAAAGCAGCGCATTGTATCCAGAGTCTGCATCCACAGCCCTGATCTTTGCTACAAAGTATCCCGCTTCAGAAGAATATGGGATGGTCTCACTGTTGACAGAGCCGTCCTCAGAATAGGGAGCTAGAATCGTTGGATTATTATCATTTTCATCCAGGATTAAAACATTAACAGTCACGTTGCTGCTAAGTGGAGGAACACCAGCGTCTGTGGCCTGAACTTTAAACTGAAACGTTTTTAACTCCTCATAGTTAAAAGACTGCAGTGCACTAATTTCACCTGTTTCTGTGTTTATATTTAAAGTAGTTGAAAGTGGTAATTTAGAGGGATTATCATCAACTAAAGAATATGTAATTTTAGCATTTTCGTTTTCATCTGCATCCTCTGCCGTTGTTTTTGTGATTGTTTGTCCAGCTTTACTGTTCTCTTTCACATACACATTGATATTACCTTCTGGAAATCTAGGTGCATTGTCATTTACATCAGAAATATGCACATTGACTACAGTAGTACTAGTGAGAGGTGGGTTACCTTTATCAGCAGCCGAAATAGTCAAATTATGCACAGATACGTGCTCTCTGTCAAGAGGACCATCAACTGTTAATGAATAATAGTTTTTGTAATTTGATGTTAATTTAAATGGGACTAAGTCTTGGATTTTGCAACTGGTGATGCCATTCGGTCCTCCATCTTTATCAGTCACGGTTACCAATGCAATGACTGTTCCAATTCCTGCACTTTCCTGCACATGACTCAACATCGACGTTATGGATATTTCTGGTGCATTGTCATTAACATCAACAACTTCTATCAACACCTTGGAGTAACCACTCCTGGGAGATGCGCCTTGGTCGGTTGCACGCACTCTTATTTCATATGCATTGCTTTCCTCATAATCCAAATCAGTCTTCAAAACAATTTCGCCGCTTGCCGGATTGATATAAATTTTTTTTGAAGAGTCTACCGTTCCTCCTCTCATGAAAGAATATGTGATGTCCGCATTTGGACCTTCGTCTAAATCAGTTGCATTTAATTTTAATATTGTTGTACCTACCGGTATGTTTTCGCTGACACTTATTTTATAAAGAGAGGTGCTAAAGAAAGGCGAGTTATCATTTGCATCTATCACATTTACGAGAATTTGCATGCTGCCAGACTTCAAAGGTTTACCTCCGTCGACAGCTATTAGGGTCAGTTTAATTTTGGGTTGCTTTTCTCTGTCTAAAGCTTTTTGCAGGACTAACTCAGCAGACACGCTGTCACGACTACTGCTGACATCTATCGAAAAATACTCATTTGGACTTATTTTAAAGGTTTTGACAGAATTAATGCCATTGTCTACGTCATGAGCTGCTGGGAGAGGATATCTCTCACCCGTGGAGGATGATTCAGACATATTAAACACATGGATATTCTCTGGGAAAGCCGGTGCATTATCATTAATATCCAAAATGTTTACTTCAATGCGATATATATTCATGGGGTTGCTAAGGATTCCCTGTATATTTAGGGGACATTTGGGTGTATTTGGACAAAGCTCTTCGCGGTCGATTCTTTCACTCACAAATAAAGCTCCTGTTTTTAAATTAGCTTCAAAATACGTCTTACTGTATCCAGATACAATTCGAAATCCTCGTTCCTCCAGTTGTTGTGCGCTGACGTGCAAATCCTTAGCAATATTCCCGACCACTGTCCCTTTGTCCACCTCCTCGGAGACCGAGTAGGAAATCTGAGTGGAGGACCAGTCAAATAGACAAAGAATAATGGCGAGCAGCATCCATCCACCCTCCCTATGCTGTTTCCGATTCATTTTTGTAAAAATGGTAGGCTACATCTCAAAAATGCCCCTTCATTTTAAAAACGGAATAACTACATAAAATATATCCAACATCTTCGAATCACGGAACAATGTTCCCCACGACGACGTTAGCTAACCCAGACCCAACACCACTTATAGAGTGGTTCACATTTCATCAAGTAAAAGGAGGAGTTTTAGATCCTTAGGCGAGCATAAGTGGATGTGTAGTCTCTAGTGACATCTTGTGTTTGGTAGAGAGAACTCCATATTATTTATTTAACAAAAGACACCTGATGAAATCATTCAGTTGTATTTTTTTTAACATGCGAAACATCAAAGAAAATATAGCTTCCGTTCCGCCACGGTGATCTTTAAGGTCAGTTGATAAGGAAACAACCCAGTGTGAGAGGTTATAAATATAATGACCATTGATTTATGATGAACATGAGTCATCAATGCTTGTCAACCTAACAAGAACACTGATAAAACGCCAACATACCCTTATACCCCACCAAAAAATACTTCAGAGAATCAAATTTTTCATTTTTTAAAATGTATTAATTTCAAGTTAACTCACCTTTTCTTTGTTGGGTAAAGTCTGAGTTCTGGTAAAAGTGTCTCCTCCATTAATACTGATCAGTTCCGCATCTACAGGTGAAAACGGTGCAGGGAAAACCACTACGTCACTCTTCAGTGTGTCTGAGCTGAAACACACGTCATACTGCTGAGTAGCTTTAGAGTAAGACCAGCTCCCGTCAGGGTGGGTGGTGATCATTGGGGCGCTGTACCTGCTAAAATTGCCGTCTGTCCTGTGGCATCTGACAGCTACTAAACTGATGAAACTCAACAGAAAGATCAAAGACACCGACACGATGGCGATCAGCAAATACAAGTTCAAATCAGAGAAGTTATCTTCTTTTGTGTGCACATATCTGAACTGGTTCTGGACATCACCTGTGCTTTCAACCACCACCACATCAATGGACACAGTAGCTGACAGAGAAGGTTCTCCACTATCAGATACCACCACTGTCAAGGGGTGGGTTTTCAGGTCGTTATCGCTCATTCTCCTCTTAGTTCGGATGTCCCCGGTGTTGGTTCCGATCCTGAACAGGTTGTGTTCTTTGGGCTCAGACAGGTAATAAGAAAGAAGCGCATTGTATCCAGAGTCTGCATCCACAGCCCTGATCTTTGCTACAAAGTATCCCGCTTCAGCAGAATAGGGGATGGTCTCACTGTTAACAGAGCCGTGCTCAGAATATGGTGCAAGAATCGTTGGATTATTATCATTTTCATCAAGGATTAAAACGTTAACAGTCACGTTGGTGCTGAGTGGAGGAACGCCAGAGTCCTGTGCCTGGACTTTAAACTGAAACGTTTTTAACTCCTCGTAGTTAAACGATTCTAGACTTATAACATCTCCTGTATCTGAGTTAACTGTTACCATTGAACTAATTTGCTCATTTTTAGGAAAATTAATTACACTGTATGTTGATTTTGCATTTCCATCTGAATCTGAATCAAACGTAGTTAATTTATGAATTGTTGTTCCAGTTGGAATGTTCTCTTTTACATACACGTTAATAAGAGAATCCGCGAATTGAGGAGGATTGTCATTTACATCAGAAATGTGAAGGGCAATCACAGCAGTGCTCGAGAGCGCAGGTGATCCCTCATCTATCGCTTCAATTGATATATCATATTTAGAAATAGTTTCTCTATCGAGAGAACCATCAACCAACAACGAATAAAAATTTTTATAATTGGATTTCAATTGGAATGGAACAAAACCAGTTATCATACAATTTATTTGTCCGTTTTTGCCTCCATCTCTGTCCGTGACAGTAACCATTGCAACAGCCGTGCCTTTTTCAGTGTCTTCCTTTATTGGGCTCATTAGAGATGACACCAATATTTCTGGAGCATTGTCATTGACATCAATGACTTCGACTAAAACTTTGCTATGTGCACTGCGGGGAGGACTACCTTTGTCTCGTGCTTGAACACGAATTTCAAATGCTTGATTTTCTTCAAAATCAATGCTGCCTTTAACTGTAAGCTCTCCGTTGTTCTGATTAAGGGAAAACATGTCTTCAGGATTTATACGTGCCCCCTCTGTAAAAGAGTAAACAATCTGACCATTAACACCTTCGTCTATATCATTGGCAGTCAGTGTTAATAATGTTGTGCCTATATTTGCATTTTCAGTAACTTGTATTTTGTAAAGGGATTGACTAAATATTGGTGAATTGTCATTTACGTCCAGTACATTTACTTTTATATGTGAAGTCGCTGTTTTAGGGGGTTTTCCTCCATCGACAGCTGTCAGAATAAGCTCAACAACAGGCTCTTTTTCCCTATCTAATGCTTTCTGCAGTATTAATTCAGCAGAAAGACTCTGGTCGCCTGCGCTCTGCATATCTAATGAGAAATACTCATTTATGTTTAACTTGTATGTCTTCACTGAATTAGTTCCCACATCCGCATCATGAGCAATTGGGAGTGGATGTCTCTCCCCGACATATGAAGATTCAGATATCTCAATTGTAATTTCCTCCTCGAGAAAAAATGGAGCATTATCATTAATATCATTTATTAAAACTTCAATTCGATGGAGGCTACGGGGATTGCTCAATATGACTTCGATATTTAAAGAACACTTAGCAAGATTCGGACAAAGCACTTCCCGGTCTATTCGTTCGCTAACGAAAAGTACTCCAGACTCACGATTTATGTCAAAATACCGTTTTCTATACCCAGATGTGATTTGGAGACCCGTGGATTGGAGCTGCTGCACACTGAGGTTCAAATCCTTCGCAATGTTTCCAGCCACTGTGCCTTTGTCCACCTCCTCGGAAATGGTATATGATAGTTGAGCCACCGACCAATCACAGAGACAAAAAAGGGTGAAAACCAGGCTCCACTTGTTATCCCATTGTGTCCGAGCAGCCATTGCCTTTTATAGAAAAAAACCCTCCACACGTTCTGGTTTAGTGCTTAAAAGCATGGATTTTTCCCGGTATCTATTCTTGCAAACGATCATCAGTCGTTAGGGAGATCGCTCATCTGCGTAGTGTTTTCACAAAGAGACCCCAGATGATGACGTTTTTGTTCATATCTTGACCAAAAGGAGGAGTTCTCAGAATAGTAAACAGCTTTTTGCGCGGTCTCTTGCGACATCTTGTGCTCATTTACTATTATAACAAACTAAAAATATGTTGTTTTTTTAAAACAAAAGTTCTTGAAAAATAATTTGATTGGGAAACTAAACAGGAAAGTGCATTGTGTTGGCATAGCTCCATTTTAATAAATACGTTAAATAAGCAAGCTATTTGACTTAAAAGCTAAATAAGCAAAAGAAAAAAAAACAACAGATACCTAATAAAAAGGGAAGTAATCTGTCCAATAGTACCCAAAGTATTAAACTAGACTGCACAACATCAGCACCAAGAAGAGTTCTTGAATCTCAATAGCAAAAAGGCAAAATAAAATTCCAATTCCCTTCTGCCATTAAGTTACTTTGATTTACTACACACACAACAACACACAATATATGTTGTTTGTATTTTTGGTTATTATACAGTTTCCTAAGCACTGGCTAAATACTTGTACTTTACTAACATTTTATTAAAGTACTGATAAAAATATAAACAACAACGCATCAAAAATAAAGGTATAGGTCTTGATGCCTTTTTAAATGATTCATTATGACAAAATATTGATTATCATGTATATGTGATTACTTTGTAAAGTAAATCTAAACGAATGCCTAACTAATCCAAAGACTCAACCTATGCCTAAAAAATGATCTGCGCAATTTGATCTCGTTGCTGGCATTTTTAATATACTACTTTAAGCAAAATTTATATTTTTTATCATGCGGCTCAATAAATGTGATGTTCTTACCTTGTCTTTGTTTGGTAAAGTCTGAGTTCTGGTAAAAGTGTCTCCTCCATTAATACTGATCAGTTCAGCATCTACTTGTGGAAACGGTGCAGGGAAAACCATTACATCACTTTTCAGTGTGTCTGAGCTGAAACACACGTCGTACTGCTGAGAAGCTTTAGAGTAAGACCAGCTTCCGTCAGGGTGGGTGGTGATCATTGGGGCGCTGTACCTGCTGAAATTGCTGTCTGTCTTTTGGCATCTGACAGCTATTAAAATGATTAGACTCAGCAGAAAGATCACAGACACCGATACGATGGCGATCAGCAGATACAAATTCAAATCGAAGAGGTTATCCTCTTTTGTGGGCACATGTCTGAATTGGGTTTGTACATCGGCTGTGCTTTCAGCCACCACCACATCAATTGACACAGTAGCCGACAGAGAAGGTTCTCCATGATCAGAAACCAGCACTACCAAGGGGTGAGTTTTCAGGTCATTGTCACCCATTCTCCTCTTAGTCCTGATTTCACCGGTGATGGTTCCAATCCTGAACAGATTGTGTCCTTTTGGCTCAGACAGGTGATACGAAAGCAGTGCATTGTATCCAGAATCTGCATCCACAGCTCTAATCTTTGCCACAAAGTATCCCGCTTCAGCAGAATATGGGATGGTCTCACTGTTGACAGAGCCGGGCTCAGAATATGGAGCTAGAATTGTTGGATTATTATCATTTTCGTCCACGATTAAAACATTTACTGTAACGTTGTTGCTGAGGGGAGGAACACCAAAGTCTGTGGCCTGAACTTTAAACTGAAATGTTTTAAATTCCTCACAGTTAAAAGACTGCAGACTGATTATATCTCCAGTCTCTGAATTTATGTTTATCATTGAGGGGAGGTACTGACTTTTACTATCAGCTTCCAAAACCGAATAGCTCACCTGGCCGTTACTGCTGATGTCAGCATCGACTGCTTTCACTGTTTTGATTATTGTACCTACTTTACCGTTTTCTTTCACATAAACATTTATAACAGTTTCCTGAAAAGTTGGTGCATTATCATTTACATCAGAGACAAAAACACTAATAACACTGGTGTTTGAGAGAGGAGGCTGCCCCTCATCCGAGGCTAATATTGTTAGATTGTACTGGGGGGTCATCTCTCTGTCTAAACTTCCATCAACAACCAGTGAATAATAGTTTTTGTAGTTTCTCTCAAGTTTGAAAGGCACTGAATTTAAAATCTCACAGGTAACTTCACCATTTTTACCACTGTCTCTGTCTAGAACCGAGACAAGAGCAATAGCGGTACCGACAGCAGCGTCTTCCTTGACAGTACTCGTAAGTGAGGTCACGGTGATTTCAGGAGCATTGTCATTAACATCTATGACTTCAACCAACACTTTACTGTGAGCAGACATGGACGGCTGGCCTTTGTCTCTTGCCTCGGCATGGATCTCAAAAGCTTTCTTTTCTTCATAGTCGATTTTACCTTTCACTGAAATAACCCCCGTTACACTGCCTATTCTGAAAAGATCAAGAACTTGATCCTGATCCTTGCTGCGAAAAGAGAACACTATTTCACTGTTTGCTCCTTCGTCAGCGTCTGTGGCATTTAAAGTAAATATTACAGTGCCAAATGCAACGTTTTCTTGCACTTTGATCTTGTAAAGACCACTGCTAAAAATAGGTGCATTATCATTGATATCTAGTACATTTATTTCAATTTCTGATGTTCCTGAATTTGGCGGAGAGCCCCCGTCGAATGCAGTTAACAGCAGTTTTATATTTGACTTTGTCTCTCTATCTAAGTTTTTCTGCAGTACTAGTTCTGGAGATATAGTGTCTCCTCTTTTGTGTGTGATGAGACTGAAATAGGCATTTGAACTGAGCTTATAGCCACTAACGCCATTCTTACCAACATCGGGATCGCTTGCTTCCAATAAAGCAAATTTAAACCCAGGCGAGGTGTTTTCTGCTATATCCAACAGTTGGGATTGTGCATTAAAAGAAGGAGAATGATCATTGACATCTTTAATTTCAATCTCCACACGGTACAGCTTCAATGGGTTGTTAATCACTGCCTCCAAGCTAACAATGCATTTAGGTTCATCTGCGCACAGCTCCTCTCGATCTATCCTCTCACTGGCATACAAAAATCCGGTCATTAAATTTACCTCAAAGTATTTCGTTTTAGATGCAACAATTTGAAACAAACGGGACTTCAAATCATGCACATTCAGGTGGAGATCCTTAGCAATATTTCCAATATTAGTGCCTGATTTTACCTCCTCTGATACAGAATAAGACAGCTGTGTCGTCACTGCTTCCCGGCAACCACCCAGCAGTGCGAGCAGAAAACATGTAACGGGCCTCCAGAAATGTGTTAATACCATAATTCCGTTTAAACAGATCGAAGTATAGTTCCAAGTATATTGAATCTGCCACGGTTGGATCAGATGAGTTGAAATTCAAGACGCAATCCCTGGCGTTGTTTATGTGTACTCCATAATGTCGTTCCGTCTGTTTCCTGATTTCTTTGTGCTGAAAATCACAAGCAGTCTGGTTTTGCTCTGGGAGGAGCGTTATCATTTCAATGCTACGGTCTATAGCGTCGCTGTGTGGTGATTAAAAAAAGACACACACCAGCCACGAAAAATAAAATGCCACTTCGAATTAAAAAAAAAGAAAGCCCTTTAAAAGCCTCAAGTTACATTCCTATACAAAAGATGATTTTAAAAGTAATTAACTATTTTATATGTTAAATTCAATTTCTTAAACTTCTTACACAACTAAAAAAGGAAGACGATAGAAGAGGTTTACGGTGTTTATGTGACACGGTTTTTTAGACAAAATTTTATACAAAGTTATTGAAACCGTTGTAATTTTTAATACACGTCATAAATATATATTATTAGTGCTTTATGTACAAAAAGCCTTATATTAGAATGTTATTTTAGGTAAATTGTTGCCAACGAGTAGAGATGTCTCAGAAAGCAGATTTGTCTAGATAATCCCATAGAAGGTGCGTTTCTTTACACCAATGTTGAAAGATAAACATGTGTGTATCTTAAAATATTCTATCTTAAACACAACGCTTATTTAGTCAAACATGAATTTGGAAAACAATAGCCTGTCAATGTATTCTCACCGGGACAAAATATATTTGAAACTTTACGTGCAGCACCTTGGAGAGTGGCACAACACTCTGCAAGCAGTTCGCAATGAGTAGTGCGAAAGCAGAAAGTCGAGCCCCATGATGACGATAACTTTTGCAAATCACTTGAACAAAAATGTTCTGCAAGACTTATGATAAGATAAGATAAGATAAGATAAGATAAGATAAGATAAGATAAGATAAGATAAGATAAGATAAGATGAGATGAGATGAGATGAGATGAGATGAGATGAGATGAGATGAGATGAGATGAGATGAGATGAGATGAGATGAGATGAGATGAGATGAGATGAGATGAGATGAGATGAGATGAGATGAGATGAGATGAGATGAGATGAGATGAGATTAGATATACTTTATTGATCTCAGAATTGGGAAATTATGCATACTCCTTATTAATGTACTCATATGCAACCATCAATGACAATGACAACTTAATTGAAATTCTTAATGTATCTTACCTTGTCTTTGTTGGGTAAAGTCTGAGTTCTGGTAAAAGTGTCTCCTCCATTAATACTGATCAGTTCAGCATCTACAGGTGGAAATGGTGCGGGGAAAACCACTACGTCACTCTTCAGTGTGTCTGAGCTGAAACACACGTCATACTGCTGTGTAGCTTTAGAGTAAGACCAGCTCCCGTCAGGGTGGGTGGTGATCATTGGGGCGCTGTACCTGCTGAAACTTCTGTCTGTCCTGTGGCATCTGAGAGCTATTAAACTGATGAGACTCAGCAGAAAGATCAAAGATACGGCCACGATGGCGATCAGCAGATACAAGTTCAAATCAGAGAAGTTATCCTCGATTGTAGGCACATGTCTAACCTGGGGCTGTAGATCAGCTGTGTTTTCAACCACCATAACATCAATGGACACAGTAGCTGATAAAGAAGGTTCTCCATTATCAGAAACAAGGACCAGTAAAGGATGAGTTTTCAGATCGTTGTCACTCATTTTCCTCTTAGTCCGGATTTCTCCGGTCCTGGTTCCTATCCTGAACAGGTTGTTTCCTTTTGGATCAGACAGGTGATAAGAAAGAAGCGCATTGTATCCAGAGTCTGCATCCACAGCCCTGATCTTTGCTACAAAGTATCCCGCTTCAGCAGCATAAGGGATGGTCTCGCTGTTGACAGAGCCGTGTTCAGAATAAGGTGCTAGGATAGTGGGATTATTGTCATTCTCATCCATGATAAAAACATTTACAGTGATGTTGCTGCTAAGAGGAGGAAAACCAGAGTCAGTTGCCTGGACTTTAAACTCAAATGTTTTTAATTCCTCATAATTAAAGGACTGCAGACTGATTATATCTCCAGTCTCTGAGTTTATGTTAATCATTGTTGACAGCGGTACGAAGTTATTGTTACTGATTATTGCGTAGTTCACTATGCTGTTTTCATTAGCATCAGCATCAGTTGCAGATACTGCTTTCAAAACTGAACCAACTCGACTATTTTCTTGCACATACACATTGATTAAAGTTTCAGAAAAGAGCGGTGCGTTGTCATTTACATCGGAAATGCGAATCGAAACAACGCTTGTATTAGACAGAGAGGGGATCCCTTCATCTATAGCTTTAATAGTAATGTTGTAATGGGAAATTAATTCCCTATCTAAAGCACCGCTTATAACCAAAGTATAATAATTTTTATAATTTGTCTCTAATTTAAGGGGAACGGTGTTTAAAATCTCACATTTTACTTCACCGTTTTTACCACCGTCTTTATCAAAAACGGAAACAAGTGCTACTGCAGTGCCCGTTTCAGCGTCCTCTTTTACAATACTGAGTAGTGATGTGACAGTGATGTCAGGTGCATTGTCATTTACATCTACAACCTCCACCAGGACTTTACACTGACCTGTTAGCGGAGGCTGGCCTTTGTCTGTAGCCTGCACACGAATCTCAAAAGCAGGATATAACTCAAAGTCTATATTCTGTTTAACTAGTATTGCTCCTGTTTTATAGTGAATTTCAAAGACTTCTAAGACATGGTTCTGATCTTTTGAATTCAGTGAATACACGACATCTTTGTTTGATCCCTGGTCAGCATCAGTCGCAGTCACCGCCAGAATGGTTGTTCCGACGGGTGCATTTTCTGTAATGCTTGTTTTGTACAATGTTTTGGTAAATGTAGGAATATTATCATTAATGTCAAGCACACGGATAATAATTTCTGATGTACCTGATTTCACGGGTGTCCCTCCATCTATTGCTGTCAGCGTAAGTTTAATTAATCCCTGCTTTTCACGGTCTAAAGCCTTCTGTAGGACTAACTCAGCTGAAACACTCTCACCTTTGTGTACTGTTAAAGAAAAACATTCGTTTGACTTTAGCTTATAAGTAGTTATGCCGTTTTTCCCTACATCAGCATCATATGCAGACAGTACAGGAAATGTTGTTCCTGGCAAAATGCTCTCTGCTATGTCGATAGTTTGGGATGTTGCACTAAAAGCAGGCTGGTTATCATTTACGTCGAGAATAATAACTTCAATCTGGTAAAGTTTGAGTGGATTGTTGATCACAGCTTCTACATTTATGGTACATTTGGCCACCTTCGCACAGAGGACCTCTCTGTCAATTCTGTCACTGACATAAAGAAATCCCGTCTTTAAATTTACATCAAAATACATTCGTTTTGATCCACCTACTATCTGAAACATTCGTGACTCCAAATCCTGTACATTAAGGTTGAGATCCTTTGCCAAATTGCCAACTGAAGTCCCCGGGTTTACCTCTTCTTGCACAGAGTAGGAAAGCTGTCCAGACACTGCTCCACAGTTATGTTCCACGGAAACAAGCACGAGATATATTCTAAAGATAATCACTCTTCCCAGCGATTGCATAGTTCCGTCCAACGATAACAAAACATAGATCCGTAAATAGGCTTACCAAACCCTTGCTTCATATGAACAAAAATATTTTTAAAGACTCAATTGAAAATATTGGTGTCTTCCACTGCGTCTAATCCTAACAATGCCCCAATAAAAAGGATGATCTCAACATGGGAGGTGCCTTTGCACATCAACGGCACCTCCGTGTGACGGTCTACACTGTCGCTCCATGGACGTTTGAAGGAACTGCATCACTTCAAAAATAAACTCCGTTTAAAAATGCTTATTTTAAAAGGGCATTTGATAAAATAAATAAGTAAGTAGGCAAGTATATTTTCCTATTATATAATATATTCTTTTAGGTTGTAGGAGTTTGCAAACGGGAAAATATTTAATTTCCTTGGAGAGAGTATCCTGAGCGCGGTGCGGATAGGACAAGGAGCATATTCCTCTATGCTGAAAATCCTAAATGAGGAACGTTAATGCATAAATAAATTGAGCCGCTGTATTATTTAAGAAAACAACAAAACATTTTTAAAGGAAGGCTTCTTTACATTTAAAATCTCAGTTTACATCAATCTGAGAGAGGAAAACCAATTCAACAATTAAACTAACGCTATTGGTTTGTCAGAGTTTGTTCCGCCTATATGTAAGTACGCGACGTTTCATTTTATTTGTGCTACATATGTAATACCAGAAACTGCTTTATATAACATAAATAGCAAACATGACACGCTTTTAGTATAAACACCTAACCTTTCATAACGGCAATTGCCGAATAAAACTACATGTAAAAAAAACAAATAAATAGCAGGAATAAAAGATAGGTGAAACGTGAACTAATGCAATGTCTACAAGAGAAGTTACATTCTTACCTTGTCCTTATTAGGTAAAGTCTGAGTTCTGGTAAAAATATCTTCTCCATTAATGTTGATCAGTTCAGCATCTATAGGTGGAAACGGTGCGGGGAAAACCACAACGTCACTCTTCAGTGTGTCTGAGCTGAAACACACGTCATACTGTTGTGTAGCTTTAGAGTAAGACCAGCTTCCGTCAAGGTGGGTGGTGATCATGGGGGCGCTGTACTTGCTGAAATTACTGTCTGTTCTCTGGCATCTGACAGCAATTAAACTGATGAGACTCAGCAGAAAGATCACAGACACCGACACGATGGCGATCAGCAGATAAAAGTTCAAATCAGAGAAGTTGTCCTCTTTTGTGGGCACATGTTCGACCTGAGTCTCGACATCAGCTGTGCTTTCAGTCACCACCACATCTATAGATACAGTAGCTGACAGTGAAGGTTTTCCATTATCAGAAACCAGTACTACCAATGAGTGAGTTTTCAAGTCATTATCACTCATTCTTCTCTTAATTCTGATTTCACCTGTGCTGGTTCCGATCCTGAACAGGTTGTTTCCTTTGGGCTCAGACAGGTAATAAGAAAGAAGCGCATTGTATCCAGAGTCTGCGTCCACAGCCCTGATCTTTGCTACAAAGTATCCCGCTTCAGCAGAATATGGGATGGTCTCACAGATAACAGAGCCATGTTCAGAATAGGGAGCTAAAATGGTTGGATTATTATCATTTTCATCGAGGATTAAAACATTAACAGTCACGTTGCTGCTGAGCGGAGGAACACCAGAGTCTGTGGCCTGAACTTTAAATTGAAATGTCTTTAATTCCTCATAGTTAAAGGACTGCAAACTGACTATGTCTCCAGTCTCCGAGTTTATGCTTATCATAGAATGAAGTGGCAGGGAGTTACTGTTATCCTGTAAAAGCAAGTAGCTAACCTTGCTATTTTGATCATAGTCTGCATCAACTGCTGACACTGTTTTAATAATTGTTCCTGATGGACAGTTTTCTTTTATGAAGACATTTATAGTGTCTTCTAGGAAATGAGGTTCGTTATCATTTACATCAGAAACATGTACAAGAATGACACTGGTGCTAGAAAGAGGAGGGCTGCCCTCATCTCTAACAGTGATGCTGATATTATAGAAAGATGCTCTTTCTCTGTCAAGGGCTCCATCAACAACTAAAGAATAGTAATTCTTATAATTAGTTTCTAATTTGAAAGGGACATGGTTGGAAATTTTACAGTTAACAATCCCATTTCTACCACCGTCTTTATCAAATACAGAAATAAGAGCAATGGCGGTGCCGATTGATGCATCTTCTTTTATTGTATTTAACAGTGATGTTACTGTAATTTCAGGAGCGTTGTCATTCACGTCTATAACTTCAATTAGTAATTTTGCATTAGAAGTCAGAGGAGAGTTTGATCTATCACTGGCTTGCACTTGAATCTCAACAGCTTTGTTTTCTTCAAAGTCTATGTTTTTTTTGTTTCTTATGGTGCCATTTTTTTCATTGATTGTAAACAGATTCGTTTGTTTTCCTTGGTCTATTTCAATAAAAGAATATAATATCTGGCCATTCTGTCCTGCATCTAAGTCTGTAGCATTTAGAGTAATTATTGATGTCCCGATCTTAACGTTCTCATACACACTGGCTTTATACAGTGATTGACTAAAAACTGGATAATTATCATTGACATCCAACACATTTACTGTAATTGTCATACTTCCTGATTTAGCTGGTGTTCCTCCATCAATAGCAGTCAGCGTGAGTGGTATCACAGACTGTTTTTCCCTGTCTAGTACTTTCTGTAGTACTAGTTCAACAATCAAGCTCTGTCCCTTATGGATATTTAGAGAAAAATACTCATTTTGGCTAAGCTTGTATGTATTAACAGAATTCTTTCCTACATCTGCATCGTGTGCCCGTTTCAACAGAAATTTAGCTCCTGCTGCTGTGCTTTCGGTAATATTAATCATCTGTGACATGCTGTGAAATGATGGTGAGTTATCATTTACATCTAAAACAACAACTTCTATGCGATACAGTTTTAAAGGGTTGTTTATGACTGCTTCTACACTGAGTGAACATCTCGGCTCATCACCACAGAGCTGCTCTCGATCTATTCTTTCATTTACATATAGAGCGCCAGTCTTTAAATTTACCTCGAAGTATTTTTTTTTTGATCCAGCAACGATCTGAAACATGCGAGTCCTGAAGTCCTGGACATTAACATTCAGATCTTTTGCTGTATTTCCCAAAACAGTCCCGATGTTTGACTCCTCTGCGACGGTGTAAGTGAGCTGCCCATATACAGAGTCCAGCAGCGCAAGCGAGAAATAAATCCATACCGAGCTTGGTCTATCGAGTAGATGCATAATTCCAGACATATGCCAGAATATACAAACAAATCAAGACAACATGTTGCAGTATGGTCAAATGTTTTAGGATAAGAAACCGTAAGAAGTTATTTTCAGTGGAAATGAGTGGATGTTCGCAATGAAAACAGACGACGACTGTCCTTTGTCTCGAGACCTCTCTTTAAAACAGAGCAAAGAAGAATCTTTCACTTATGGGAGGAGTGCCGAATTCATACATTGAAATGCTATGGTGTACAGTGCCCTCTTCTGGAGATTTATTGAAAACACCTGTCCCTAAATGCCGTTTAAACAGCACAAAATTATTTAATAATGTGCTTATTAATTATAAATGTTGGAAAGAAATCTGTTTGGAAAATAAAAAATACATTGACAATACAAATGAATGAATTAAACAAACAATTTTGATGGATAATAAAAGCTGAACTAAATCTATTTATTTATTTTTCTATTAACTTGTATGACATCTATTGTCCCTATCTGAATATTAAAATTGTTAGAAAACGTTTCTATAAATATTACAAATTAAATGTAAATATTATTTCAGAACCATGGATAGTGGTAAAAATCATTCGTCATTTGATGCCATACACCGGGCAAACATAATTCCGTATTTACAGCCTTTATTTCATAACATTTTCTGACTTTGATGAAGTGACAGCAGCTTGTTTGCGAAAATGTAATACAGTAGGATTTATTACCGCTACAAAGGAGAAATACATAGGCATGTAACACAATAACATATATAGAAGTAAGACGTGACAAACTATTAAGATATATCCTTACCTTTTCTTTGTTTGGTAAAGTTTGTGTTCGGGTAAAAGTGTCTCCTCCATTGATACTGATCAGTTCAGCATCTACATGTGGAAACGGTGCGGGGAAAACCACTACGTCACTCTTCAGTGTGTCTGAGCTGAAACACACGTCATACTGCTGAGTAGCTTTAGAGTAAGACCAGCTTCCGTCAGGGTGGGTGGTGATCATGGGGGCGCTGTACCTACTGAAATTAACGTCTGTCCTGCGGCATCTGACAGCTATTAAACTGATTAGACTAAGCAAAAAGATGACGGACACTGACACGATGGCGATCAGCAAATACAAGTTCAAATCAGAGAAGTTGTCCTCCTTCGCAGGCACGTGTCTCAATTGAGTCTGGACATCAGCTGTGTTTTCAACTACCATCACTTCAATTGACACAGTAGCCGACAGAGAAGGTTCTCCATTATCAGAAACAAGGACCACTACAAGGTGGGTTTTCAGATCGTTGTCACTCATTCTCCTTTTAGTTCTGATTTCCCCGGTACTGGTTCCAATTCTGAACAAGTTGTTTCCTTTGGGCTCAGAAAGGTGATAAGAAAGCAGGGCGTTATATCCAGAGTCTGCGTCCACAGCCCTGATCTTTCCTACAAAGTATCCCACTTCAGCAGAATATGGGATGGTCTCACTGTTAACAGAGCCGTGCTCAGAATAGGGAGCTAAAATGGTTGGACTATTATCATTTTCATCGAGAATTAAAACATTAACAGTCACGTTGCCGCTGAGTGGAGGAACACCAGAGTCAGTGGCCTGAACTTTAAACTGAAATGTCTTTAATTCCTCATAGTTAAAGGACTGCAGACTGACTATATCCCCTGTTTCTGGGTTTAAGTTTATCATTGATTTGAGTGGTAGCAGGTCATTCTTATCATGTACAAGTGAGTAGCTAATCTGACCATTTTGATCAGTGTCTGCATCAACAGCTGACACTGTTTTAATAACTGCCCCTACTGGAGTGTTTTCTCTAATAAAGATATTTATTGTGTCTTCGGTGAATAGAGGTTTGTTATCATTGACATCAGAGACATGTACAAGAATGACACTGATGCTAGAAAGAGGTGGGGTACCTTCGTCTGTAGCAGTGATGCTGATATCATAGTAAGGAGCTCTTTCTCTGTCCAGAGGACCTCCCACAACTAAAGAATAGTAATTCTTATAGTTTGACTCTAATTTGAAAGGGATGGTATTGGAAATTTTACAGTTAACAATGGCATTTTTACTATTGTCCTTGTCAAAAACAGAAACAAGAGCAATTGCCGTGCCAATGGCTGCGTCCTCTTTCACTGTATTTAACATAGATGTCACTGTAATGTCAGGAGCATTGTCATTAACGTCTAGTACTTCTATCAGTAATTTTGCATGTGAGGTCATAGGAAATACTGCCCTATCACTGGCTTGTACTCTAATCTCAAAAGCATTATTCTCTTCAAAGTCAATGTCCTTTATATTTATTACTGTTCCAGATATTTCATCAACTGCAAAGACCTCATTAGGTTTCCCCCTCCCGAAAGCACTTAATGAGTATAACACCTGTCCATTCATGCCTGCATCTAAATCTGTGGCAGTTACTGTAATTATTGACGTACCTATTGTGACATTTTCATACACACTGGCTTTATACAGAGTTTTACCAAATTCTGGGGCGTTATCATTAATATCTAACACATTTATTGTCAAAGTCATTGTTCCAGTTTTAACTGGTGTTCCTCCATCCATTGCAGTTAGGCTGAGCCGAATGACTGGTTTCTTTTCTCTGTCTAAAACTTTCTGAAGCACCAGCTCAGGTGTTACACTTTCTCCCTTCTGTGTTTCCAAAGAGAAATGTTCATTTAGACTAAGCCTGTATGAGTGTATTGTGTTTTTGCCAACGTCTGCATCGTGAGCTGGATGCAGAGGAAATTTAGTTCCCGCTGCTGTGTTCTCAGTAATGTTTAGTTCCTGTGTCTTGTCTAGGAATGACGGGACATGATCATTTATATCTAATATTGTTATCTCTATGCGGTACAGTTTCAGTGGATTATTAATAACTGCTTCAACATTGATTGCACATTTGGCTTCTTCGGCGCACAGTTCTTCTCGATCTATTCTCTCGTTAACATACAAAACTCCCGTCTTTAGATTTACCTCGAAATATTTTCTCTTTGATCCAGCAACGATCTTGAACATACGGGATTCCAGCTCATGGACATTAAGGTTGAGATCTTTCGCAATATTTCCGACAGTAGTGCCCAGATTTACCTCTTCCAAAACTGAATAAGAAAGCAGTCCTAAAACATCTTCGCAATAACAGTTCAGCATCACAAAGAAGATGTCTATCCAGACGAAGCTCGATCTGCCCTTAAAATCCATTTTTTTTCCAGTTCAAAGAAAAAGCACCCCAAAATTTCCTCGGTTATGTCACGACATCATAAGACCAATCCTTTACATAGAAAAATAAAGAAAAATATTTCCGAGCGGGAAGAAATCCCCTTTACGTCGTTGTGCTTCACTCTGTCCTCTCTTTGTTTCAAAACCATAGAACATCGTCACCCTTTGAATCTGGGAGGAGTCACGACAAGCCAAAGTAGACATTTAAATGTGACGGTCTATTATGTCCCCTCGTGGGCAAGTGCAAAAACTACATCTAAAACTGACAGAAACAAATACAATCACTTAGGTTACTTAAATTATTTAGCAAATTCTAAAAAAAGAAGGATTTTTATCTCAAGTCTGCAATGCGCAACTTGCCAAACAATATTTTTTTCTTAAACAAATTCCTCATATTCATGCAAAAATATTGAAACTTTAACTTTGGATGAACAAATTACAGAGCTCCAGCGAAGCTGTTAAACTGTTCTCAAGAGTGAATGTTCGGGTGTATTCCCTGTGCTAAACAATACAATTTGACTTAATCTTAAGATCCATGAATGGAGGGATACTCTTAACAAATAGTACTTTCATTTAATATAAAATTTATGAGCGTAGAAAGATAACACGACAACATTCCTCATCTATCAGATATAATGTTAAAATGAATAATATACCTACTATTTTCTAATTGAATCTAAAAATAAAACCCTGATATCAAAAATAAAATAAAAAATACCTATTTGTAATATGTATTTAAAAATAGTGCGACAATAAATTCACTGTATTAAATACATAGTATATCAACAGCTAAAAATATATACGTTGAAATACCTGTAATTGGCACCATAGCATGTTACCCGAAGAGATAATCTACAGTGTAGTGGCAAATATTGTTATGAAATATAGAAATAACCCAAGACACAGCGCGGTGTATCTTCCCATTTAAATCAAACGAACATTTTATACAACTACGCTTTAAAGATTGTAGGCAAGCCCATAACATAGTAGTGACAATGAAAACAACAAAGTTCTATTCTTACCTTCTCTTTGTTGGGTAAAGTCTGAGTTCTGGTGAACGTATCTTCTCCATTTATACTGATCAGTTCAGCATCTACATGTGGAAACGATGCGGGGAAAACCACTACGTCACTCTTCAGTGTGTCTGAGCTGAAACACACGTCGTACTGCTGAGTAGCTTTAGAGTAAGACCAGCTCCCGTCAGGGTGGGTGGTGATCATTGGTGCGCTGTACCTGCTAAAATTGCCGTCGGTCCTGTGGTATCTGACAACTATTAAACTGATGAGACTCAACAGAAAGATCACAGAGACTGAAACGATGGCGATCAGCAAATACAAGTTCAAATCAGAGAAGTTGTCTTCCTTTGTAGACACATGTCTGAATTGAGTTTGGACATCACCTGTGCTTTCAATCACCACCACATCAATGGACACAGTAGCTGAAAGAGAAGGTTTTCCGTTATCAGCAACCAGCACCACCAAGGCGTGGGTTTTCAGGTCGTTATCGCTCATTCTCCTCTTAGTTCGGATTTCTCCGGTGCTGGTACCGATCCTGAACAGGTTGTTTCCTTTGGGCTCAGACAGGTGATAAGAAAGCAGCGCATTGTATCCAGAGTCTGCGTCCACAGCCCTGATCTTTGCTACAAAGTATCCCGCTTCAGCAGAATATGGGATGGTCTCACTATTAACAGAGCTGTGCTCAGAATAGGGAGCTAAAATGGTCGGGCTATTGTCATTCTCGTCAAGAATTAAAACGTTGACAGTCACGTTGCTGCTGAGTGGAGGGACACCAGCGTCTGTGGCCTGAACTTTGAACTGAAATGTTTTTAACTCCTCGTAGTTAAAAGACTGCAGACTGATTATATCGCCTGTTTTTGAGTTAATATTGATCATTGATTTGAGTAGGGGCAGGTTACTGTTATTATGTACAAGCGAGTAGCTAACCTGTCCATTTTGATCAGTGTCTGCATCAACTGCTGACACTGTTTTAATAATGGCTCCCGTTGGACTGTTTTCCTTCATATAGACATTTATAATGTCTTCTTTAAAATTAGGTGTGTTATCATTTACATCAGAGACATGTACAAATATGACAATGGTGCTGGAAAGAGGTGGGCTGCCCTCATCTGCAGCTGTGATGCTGATCTTATAATGAGGGGCTCTTTCTCTGTCCAGAGGTCTATCCACAACTAAGGAATAATAATTTTTATAGTTTGACTTTAATTTAAAAGGAACGTCGTTGGAGATTTTGCAATTCACCATACCATTTTTACTGCTGTCTTGATCAAATACTGACACAAGAGCAATTGCGGTGCCAATTGACGCATTTTCTTTCACAGTATTTAACAGGGATGTTACTGCAATTTCAGGAGCGTTGTCATTCACATCTAAAACTTCAATCAGCAATTTGGCATGTGAGGTTAGGGGTGATGAACCTTCATCTCTGGCCTGTACCCGAATCTCAAATGCGTTATTCTCTTCAAAGTCTATGTTCTTTTTATTTGTTACATGTCCTGTATTTCCATTAATAGCAAACAGATCTGTCTCTGTTCCACTTACTTCACTAAATGCATATATTACGTGTCCATTTTGCCCTACATCTAAATCTGTAGCATTCAGTCTTATTATTGATGTGCCTATTTTAACATTCTCATACACTTTTGCTTTGTATAGAGTTTGACTGAACACTGGAGGGTTGTCATTATTGTCTAAAACATTTACAATTACTGTCATACTACCTGATTTAGCTGGTGTTCCTCCATCAATAGCGGTCACTAAGAACTGAATCAGAGACTGTTTTTCTCTATCTAACATTTTCTGAAGCTCTAGTTCTGGTGTTATTTTTTCTCCTTTTTGCGTGGCCAGAGAAAAGTGTTCATTCTGACTAAGTCTGTAAATACTCACGGAATTTTTTCCAACATCTGCATCATGAGCTGGATGCAGCGGAAATTTAGTCCCTGGTGCTGTACTTTCGCTAATGTTGATAATCTGAGATGTGCTGAGGAATCTGGGGTAATTATCATTTACGTCTAAAATTCCAATTTCCATGCGGTACAATTTAAGAGGGTTATTAATAACTGCTTCTACATTTATTGAGCATTTTGCTTCATTACCACACAGTTCCTCTCGATCAATTCTCTCGATGACGTAAAGGGCACCGGTTTTAAGATTTACCTCAAAATATTTTTTCTTCGATCCTGGAACAATCTGGAACATACGGGTTTCCAAATCTTGGACATTTAGGTTGAGTTCTTTGACAATATTACCGAAAATAGTCCTTTGCTTAACCTCTTCTGAAATGGTGAAAGAAAGCTGTCCTATAGCCGCCTCCCAGCAGCAACCCAGTAGCACAAAGGCGAGATATATCCACTCACAGCATGTTCTTCCCGGTAAAAGCATGTTTCCATATATTGAAGGACACAAGCCTAAAAATGTATTTGTACCGCCATGAAATATTTAAAAAACAATACCATCAAGGATTCAATTAAAAATCTAAATCGGAAGCTCCACAAAATTGCCCTCTCGGCGTTCGGTTTTAAACGTCTTTTCTCTTTGTTTCAAACGTCAGAGAAGCATCATGATCATAATCTGACTCTGGGAGGAGTCCGAACAAATAAAAAAGTACATTAAGATGTAACGGTCTACAATGTCCCCTTGCGGACACATGCAAAGATTACACCCAGTTCCAAAAAATCCTAAACAGTACACCGACGTTCAATTAAATAAAATGTCTCGGAAAGGTTTAATGAAAATGCTTAATCATATGCAAAATCTAAAATAAATTTCTTCTAGTCTAGTTTGCAATTGAGCTATCTTTAACATTTGCTTTAAAAAAACAACAAAGAAGCAAAACAATAAAAGAATCACAAAATGGCAAATACTAGCTATGCATTGAATAAAACGTTGGATCATATGTTTATTCCAGTTTTGTTGAAACTTTGGGAACTTCTGTTAACCAACATTGAAAGACTTTGTCTCCTAAAATTAATATGTAATCTGAATTTAAAATTTCTAAACAAAAGTAACAGCTTTATATAATTCAGTAAAAATAATTTAGATGATTTTAACCGTCATACGATTTCTGCACATTTATAGCAATTTGCACCTTTTACATTGGACGTAATAAATATGTAATTGTCTTCGGGGTTGATCGAAAAACATAATGTAGAAATTCAATGTTTTGATTAGGTCAATAGTACATATGCTTAATTAATAATAATAAAAACAATAGTAACCATAATACGGAAAATAATGTGTTTACGGATCAGCATTCTTCTTGAAAAAGGATGCGGAACTGCACAGTTAAAATCAATGGGTATTTAGATTCATTAATTTTTTAGCTATATATATATATATATATATATATATATATATATATATATATATATAAATATATATATATATATATATATATATATATATATATATATATATATATATATATATATAAATATATATATATATATATATATATATATATATAAATATATATATATACAATTTGTTTTAACACAAAGGTTTAAAAGCAATATATTACACGGTAACATAAGCTCTGATCTTACCTTTTCTTTGTTGGGTAAAGTCTGAGTTCTGGTAAAAGTGTCTTCTCCGTTAATACTGATCAGTTCAGCATCTACTTGTGGAAACGGTGCGGGGAAAACCACTACATCACTCTTCATTGTGTCTGAACTGAAACACACGTCATACTGCTGAGTAGCTTTAGAGTAAGACCAGCTTCCGTCAGGGTGGGTGGTGATAATTGGGGCGCTGTATCTGTTTAACCTGCTGTCTGTCCTGTGGCATCTGACAGATATTAAACTGATGAGACTCAGTAGAAAGATCACAGACATGGACACGATGGCGATCAGCAGATACAAGTTCAAATCAGAGAAGTTGTCCTCCTTCTTAGGCACACGTTTGAACTGAGTCTGGACATCAGCTGTCATTTCAATAACCATCACATCAATAGACACAGTACTTGACAGGGAAGGTTCTCCGTTATCAGAAACCAGCACCACCATGTGGTGAGTTTTCAGGTCATTATCGCTCATTCTCCTCTTAGTCCTGATTTCCCCTGTGCTGGTTCCAATCTTGAAAGGGTTGTTTCCCTTCGGCTCAGAGAGGTGATACGAAAGCAGCGCATTATATCCAGAGTCTGCATCCACAGCCCTGATCTTTGCTACAAAGTATCCCGCTTCAGCAGAATATGGGATGGTCTCACTGTTAACAGAGCCATGCTCAGAATAGGGAGCTAAAATGGTTGGGCTATTGTCATTCTCATCAAGGATTAAAACATTCACAGTCACGTTGCTGCTAAGTGGAGGAACACCAGAGTCTGTAGACTGAACTTTAAACTGAAAGGTTTTCAACTCTTCATAGTTAAAGGACTGCAGACTGATGATATCTCCAGTCTCTGAGTTAATGCTTATCAATGAAGTAAGTGGTAGCAAGTTACTGTTATCTTGTAAAAGCGAGTAAGTAACCTGACCATTTTGATCAGTGTCTGCATCAACTGCTGAGACTGTTTTAATAACTGCTCCTGTTGGACTGTTTTCTTTTAGAAAGATGTTTATGTTGTCTTCTGTGAAATGAGGTTTGTTATCATTCACATCAGAAATATGTACAAGAATGACGCTGCTGCTTGAGAGAGGTGGGCGGCCCTCATCTGCAGCTGTGATGTTAATTCTATAGTAAGAAGCTCTTTCTCTGTCCAGAGGTCCATCCACAACTAAAGAATAGTAATTTTTATAATTTGACTCTAATTTAAAAGGGATGTTGTCTGATATTCTACAGTTAACCATTCCATTTTCACTGCTATCTTTGTCAAATACAGAAACAAGGGCTATAACAGTGCCAATGGATGCATCCTCTTTCACTGTATTTAACAGAGAGGTAACTGTAATTTCAGGAGCGTTGTCATTCACGTCTAGAATTTCAATAAGCAATTTAGCATTTGAAACCAGAGGCGAGGAAGCTCCATCACTTGCCTGAACTCGAATCTCAAAAGCATTATTTTCTTCATAGTCTATATTTTTCCGACTTGACACTGTTCCAGTGTTTTCATCAATTTCAAACAGCTCAGTTTGTTTACCACGACCTACTTCACTGAATGAATATGTTACCTGTCCATTTTTTCCTGCATCTAAATCGGTAGCATTTAAAGTTATAATTGGCGTACCGAGTTTTATGTTCTCATACACGTTGGCTTTGTACAGAGTTTGACTGAAAATAGGAGCATTATCATTAATATCCAATACACTTACGATTACCACCATGGAGCCTGATTTAGCAGGTGTTCCTCCATCCAAAGCCGTTAATATGAGCCGAATAGCAGATTGTTTCTCTCTGTCTAACACTTTCTGAATCACCAGTTCAGGTGCTGCACTAGCTCCTTTTTGTACTGCTAGAGAAAAGTGTTCATTCTGACTAAGTCTGTAGGCGTGTACGGTGTTTTTGCCAATGTCCGCATCATGGGCTGGATGCAGCGGAAATTTACTTCCTGCTGCCGTGTTTTCACTAATGTTAATCATTTGAGGATCAATAAGAAAACTCGGAGAATTATCATTTACGTCTAAAATTAGAATGTCCATGCGGTACAATTTTAGAGGATTATTAATAACTGCTTCTACACTTATTGAGCATCTTGCTTCCTTACCACACAACTCCTCTCTATCTATTCTCTCATTAACGTAAAGGGAACCGGTCTGTAGATTTACCTCAAAGTATTTTTTCTTCGATCCTGCAACAATCTGGAACATACGAGTTTCCAGATCCTTAACATTTAGGTTGAGATCTTTGGCAATATCCCCGATCACAGTCCCTTGTTTCACCTCCTCTGACACGGAGTAGGAAAGCTGTCCTAAAGCCGTTTTCCAGCAGCAGGACAACAGCACAAAGACGAAGTATGTCCACACAGACCTTGTTCTTCCCAAAAAAATCAAGTCGCCATAAATGCATGGAAGACATACATTCAAAATTCTTCTATAAACACACATGGTAATAAAAACGATCCAGTTCGAGAATTAAACGGAAATAACGTGCTTCACAAAAATCCAATAATCTCTACGTCCTTCTGTTTTAAGCCTCTCCTCCCTTTGTTTCAAACATGGAAGAATTCGTCTGCATCTGAGTCTGGGAGGAGTTCCGAGGAATCAAAGAAACAATTCAGATGTGACGGTCTGCAATGTCCCCGTGTGGACAAGTGCAAAATCTACACCCAGTAGCAAACTCCATGATGTATTTTCTACTTAAAGATTCCGAAAACAAACGTTTAATTCCAACCTTAGAGTATGTGGTTTCACATATTTTTAAATAAAGTAGACTATCTTTACATATCTACGGAATAACTTTCATTTTCACCTTTTTTAAAATTGTTCTAAGGCCTCACAATTCCCATATAATGTATGTTCCTTTTTCTCTCCGATTGTCTCTCTTTTGCTGAATCTCTGTTCTAGGAAATTTCTGAACACCATCACTAATAGTAAAATAATTTCTAAAGACAAATAATATTAATTTCATTTCAAATCTCCAAACAGAAAGAAAATCCATATAGTACTGAAGAAATGTCGGCATCACTGTAAAACGTCATATTGTGTAAGCATTCAAAATCCTGGTGACATTTCGTTCATTTTTAGAATGGAAGGGATTAATGTCCTTACTTAGTTAAAGTGCTACCAACTGCGCCACTGGCCAGCCCTAGCACTAGTTTAAGTAACTGACCGTGGTTCTGAATTTCATATATATATATATATATATATATATATATATATATATATATATATATATATATGTGTGTGTGTAACTGACCGTGGTTCTGAATTTCATATGAAATTCAGAACCACGGTCAGTTACATAAACTAGTTGCATTTGTAGGCGCGGTTATGGGGACTGCATATGTTATGGTGGTTTACACCTTGAAAAATAACTACTTAAGTTATACATGACAGCTAAACTGGCGGCTTATATTTTTTTGTTTTAACTAAAGTCTAAATATTGTCAGACTAAAAAAAACACAGAGAATCGTGAGCAATGAAATTCGTAGTGATAAAAGTTAAATTATGATCTTACCTTTTCTTTGTTGGGTAAAGTCTGAGTTCTGGTAAAAGTGTCTTCTCCGTTAATACTGATCAGTTCACCATCTACAGGTGGAAATGGTGCGGGGAAAACCACTACGTCACTCTTCATTGTGTCTGAGCTGAAACACACATCATACTGCTGTGTAGCTTTAGAGTAAGACCAGCTCCCGTCAGGGTGGGTGGTGATCATTGGGGCGCTGTATCTGTTAAAATTGCTCTCTGTCCTGTGGCATCTGACAGCTATTAAACTGATGAGACTCAGCAAAAAAATCACAGACACTGACACGATGGCGATCAGCAGATAAAAGTTTACATCTGAGAAGTTGTCCTTCTTCATAGGCACATGTCTGAACTGAGTCTCGACATCAACTGTGCTTTCAACCACAATCACATCAATGGACACAGTAGATGACAGGGAAGGTTCTCCATTATCAGAAACCAGCACCACCAAGGGGTGAGTTTTCAGGTCATTGTCGTTCATTCTCCTCCTAGTCCTGATTTCCCCTGTGCTGGTTCCAATCTTGAAAAGGTTGTTTCCCTTTAGCTCAGACAGGTGATAAGAAAGCAGCGCGTTGTATCCAGAGTCTGCATCCACAGCCCTGATCTTTGCAACAAAGTATCCCGCTTCAGCAGAATATGGGATGGTCTCACTGTTAACAGAGCCATGCTCAGAGTATGGAGCTAAAATAGCCGGGTTATTATCATTTTGATCGAGGATTAAAACATTAACAGTCACGTTGCTGCTGAGTGGAGGAACACCAGAGTCTGTAGCCTGAACTTTAAACTGAAATGTTTTTAATTCCTCACAGTTAAATGACTGCAAACTGATTATAGCTCCAGTCTCTGAATTTATGTTTACCATTGATCTGAGTTGCAGCGGGCTATTGTCAAGTAAAAGCGAGTAGCTAACCTGCCCATTTTGATTAGTGTCTGCGTCAACTGCTGACACTGTTTTAATAACTGCTCCTACTGGACTGTTTTCTTTTAGAAACACATTTATTGTGTGTTCTTGGAAATGAGGTTTGTTGTCATTAACATCAGAAATATGTACAAGAATGACTGTGGTGCTGGAGAGAGGTGGGCTGCCCTCATCTCTGGCTATGATGGTGATATTGAAATGAGGCACTTTTTCTCTGTCCAGAGGACCTCCCACAACTAAAGAATAGTAATTCTTATAATTTGACTCTAATTTGAAAGGGACGTTGGTGGAAATTTCACATTTAGAAATACCATTTTTATCGCTGTCTTTATCAAATACAGAAACAAGAGCAATTGCGGTGCCGATTGAAGCATCCTCTTTCACTGTATTTAACAGGGATGTAACTGTAATTTCAGGAGCATTATCATTCACGTCTAAAACCTCAATCAGTAATTTAGCATGTGACGTGAGAGGTGAGATGCCGCTATCGCTGGCTTGCACTTGAATCTCAAAGGCATTATTCTCCTCAAAATCTACACTCTTTTTGTTCGTTACTGTCCCCGTTATTTCATCTATTTCAAACAGATTGGTCTGTTTTCCACGGCCCATTCCACTAAAAGAATAAATAACTTCTCCATTTTGTCCTGCATCCAAATCAGTTGCATTTACTGTTATTATTGATGTACCTATTTTAACATTTTCATACACTCTCGCTTTGTACAAAGTTTGAGTGAATATTGGCGCGTTGTCATTGGTGTCCAAAACATTCACTGTTATGATGATGCTGCCTGACTTAGCTGGTGTTCCTCCATCAAAGGCAACCAATATTAGCTGAATCACAGCTTGTTTTTCTCGGTCTAAAGCTTTCTGTAGCATGATTTCGGGAGTAACACTTTCTCCTTTATGTGTAACCAGAGAAAAATAGTTATTTTGACTAAGCTTGTACGCATTTATAGTATTTTTACCTACGTCTGAATCTTCAGCAGGGTTCAATGGAAATTTTGCCCCGGTTGCTGTGTTTTCACTTATATTTATTGATAGCAGCCCGTTTGGAAAAGATGGAGAATGATCATTAACATCTAGGATTGTAATTTCAAAGCGGTACAGTTTAAGTGGATTATTGATAACTCCTTCTACATTAACTGAACATTTGTCTTCATTACCACAGAGTTCCTCTCGATCTATTCTCTCATTAACGTACAGAGCACCAGTCTTTAAGTTTACCTCGAAATACTTTGTTTTCGATCCACTAACGATCTGAAACATGCGGGATTCCAGCTCCTGGACATTTATGTTGAGATCTTTGGCAATATTTCCGACAAAGGTTCCACGATCCACCTCCTCTGAGACTGAGTAAAATAGATGCCCAAAAACTGCTTTCAAGTAACAATCCAACAGCACAAAGGTGACATATATCCACACAGAACTCACTCCACCCGATCCGTGCATATTTACATTTATTTCGAAAAGCTACAACTAATTATAAAATTGATATATCCTTTACTATAATTTAAACTGGTCTAAAAGAAATGAACATGAAGTAATTATTTGAGGCATGTCTTATGTAGAAAGAAAATGGTCGCTGCATCGTTCCTCTTCCCTATATGAATCCCTTTGTCTGTGTGGTTTTTGAAACATGTTCTAAGGAGGGAGGAGTCTGAGATATTGTACAGCCAGTCGAAATGTTATGGTCTACTATGCCCCCTTGTGGAAACATGCATGAAGTGTATTCATCATAATTAAGAAAGAGTCTTGCATCACATTTTTGTCCAATAACATTAATTATTCTGTTCGTGCAGCAAAGGGAATGATATTGAATTCTAACCTGTTCGTGTTTATCTTTTTTACAACTGCTCTCATTAATAATTTTCTAAGTATCACAAAACATTTAAGAAAATAAGACTAATATCATATTTGTGCTCTTCTTAAATTATCCACACTAAAGAGAGATCATTGTATAAATCTCATACCATCTTTGTCAGTAGTTGACTAATATTTTTATGGTTTTTCTGGAGGGGAGGGAAGTTACATTATATGAAATTGTATTATGTAATGTGTATTTGCTTTATTGATTCGTTATTAAATGGTCATGTTTAAAATGCATGCCATCATTGTAAAGGCATTAGCAAATCACATGAATTTCAACTTTTAGCAATTCAAATAATTTCATTCAATACAATTTTGCTCATGAGAACACCTTTAGTTTATTCATGCATGACACACCCGATTGGTGCATGACAGCAATCTCTTTCAGAACCACAGATGGCAGGAAAAATAACTGGCTTTACTGTAACTACACGTCAGAAGTTTTACCATGATGGTACTGTTTGGAAACTGTAATGTGTACCTGTGGTATATTAACAGTACATTAAATTTTATTTGAGCTATTGAAAGAGTTCTAGACAAATGGTAGGTTTCAAATTAAATCACAATGTATGTCATATACTGTATTGACACAAACGATTTAAAATCAGCTTGGTCTTACCTTTTCTTTGTTTGGTAAAGTTTGAGTTCTTGTAAAAGTATCTTCCTCATTAATACTGATCAGTTCAGTGTCTACAGGTGGAAACGGTGAGGGGAAAACCACAATGTCACTCTTCAGCGTGTCTGAGCTGAAATACACGTCATACTGCTGAGTAGCTTTAGAGTAAGACCAGCTCCCATCAGGGTGAGTGGTGATCATTGGGGCGTTATATCTGCTGAAATTGTCTGTCTTGTGGCATCTAACAGCTATTAAACTGATGAGACTCAGCAGAAAGATCACAGACACGGACACGATGGCAATCAGCAGATACAAGTTCAAATCAGAGAAGTTGTCCTCCTTCATAGGCACATGTCTGAACTGAGTCTGGGTGTCAGCTGGACTCTTAACCACCACCACATCAATCGACACAGTAGCTGATAAAGAAGGTTCTCCATTATCAGACACTAATACCACCAAGGGATGAGTTTTCAGGTCATTGTCGCTCATTCTCCTGTTTGTCCTGATTTCCCCAGTTCTCGTTCCGATCCTGAACAGCCTGTTTTCCTTTGACTCAGACAGGTGATAAGAAAGCAATGCATTATATCCAGAATCCGCGTCCACAGCCCTGATCTTTGCTACAAAGTATCCCGCTTCAGCAGAATAAGGAATGGTCTCACTGTTGACAGAACCGTGTTCAGAATAAGGCGCTAAAATGGTTGGATTATTATCATTTTCATCCATGATTAAAACATTGACAGTAACGTTGCCGCTGAGTGGAGGAACACCAGAATCGGTGGCCTGAACTTGAAACTGAAATGTTTTTAACTCCTCATAGTTAAAGGACTGGAGATTTATTATATCTCCTGTCTCTGAATTAATATTAACAAGTGTGGATGATCTCAGTGGATCACTGTTTGTTTGTAAAAATGAATAGGTCACCTGACCATTGTTATCAATATCGGCATCAAATGCTGATACAGTGTTAATAACAGCACCCGCCGGGGTATTTTCACTTACATACACATTTATTACTGGTTCAGAAAACTGGGGAGGGTTGTCATTGATATCAGATACTTGAATATTAACAGTGTTTGTGCTGGAGAGAGCTTTAGTTCCTGAATCGGTTGTGACTATAGTTATGTTATATTCAGCATTCGACTCTCTATTAAGTGGTCCATTAACTACTAACGAGTAATATTTTTTGTAATTTGTTTCCAGTTTAAAGGGGCTTTCATTTGCAATAATAGTTTTAACTTCTGCGTTTTTCCCACTATCTTTGTCCACCACAGACACAAGAGCAATAGCTGTACCTACTTGTGCATCTTCTTTCACTGTGTTTAACAGCGATGTTACAGTGATCTCAGGAGCATTATCGTTTAGGTCTATCACTTGTACCAGCACTTTACAATGAGCTGACATTGGAGGGTGACCTTTGTCACTTGCCTGAGCATGAATCTCAAAAGCAGGGTTTTCTTCATAATCGATCTTACCTTTCACAAGAAGTGCCCCTGTTTTAGGATCAATCTGAAATGAATCTAATACATGATCCTGCCCTTTCTTTCTCAGAGAGTATTCTATCTCGCCATTCAAAGCCTCATCTGCATCTGTCGCGTTCAGAATAATGACTGTTGTCCCTGTTGGTACATTTTCAGGAATTTGAATTCTGTAAAGAGACCTACTGAAAATAGGGTGATTGTCATTAATGTCTAAGACTGTGATGATTATTTCTGAGGTCCCAGACTTTGGCGGATTTCCCCCATCTACTGCAGTCAGAGTGAGTTTTATAAGAGAGTCTCTTTCACGGTCTAGTGGTTTCTCCAGTACCAGCTCAGCAGACACACTGTCCGCTCCTTTGTGAATTTCTAGCGAAAAATAATAATTGCTACTCAGTTTGTATGTATTAACTCTGTTTTTTCCGACATCCAAATCCAATGCTTCGATTAGGCTGAATTTGACTCCAGGTAAGGTGTTTTCAGGAACATCAATTGACTGCAGTTGTTCAGAAAAAACAGGCGTGTTGTCATTTATATCTTTTATTGCTACCTCTATACTGTAAAGCTTAATCGGGTTGCTTATCACAGCTTCTATGCTCACAGTGCATTGTGTGGCCTTTCCACAAAGCTCCTCTCGGTCTATTCTTTCATTTACAAAAAGAATCCCTGTTTTCAAATTGAGTTCGAAATATTTCCTTTTTGGAGTATCAACGATTTGGAACAGTCGAGGCTCTAAATCCTGAACGTTAATGTTTAGATCTTTTGCGAGATTTCCCACTGAAGTCCCGGGGTTTACTTCCTCTGAGATGGAATACGAGAGCTGTGAAGCAACTTCCCAGCTGCAACGCAGCAACACGACGAAAATGCAAGTCCAAAAAGGGCTCACTCCTCTTGAGAAATGCATGATTAGATCCAGCGTAAAAATGCGCAGTTCCGAGTCTAGTCTCAACCTTTAAACGGGCATAAGAGTACCGTGCAAACGCATGTCTTGACCATTTTTCCAGTCTGCTTAATATTCTCTCCTCACACGGTCTGCTTCCTTCTTAAACAAAGAACAGAAAAAACCATAACCCCTTGTGACAGGGAGTAGCATTCTACCGCGTAGCAACTCTACTGCCTACATGTATTGGTCTTCAGTGCCACCACGTGGATACATACGAAAATGAAAATCAATATCTCCTTCAAAAACAACATACACTTAATACTAATTATCTTTCAAAGACACATCACGTTTTCTGAGTTATGTTTATATCTACATTTAATGTCACCTCCAAATAACAACAACAACAACAATAATAATAATAATATAAATAATAATAATTGTTGTTGTTGATGTGATCTAACGACGTCAACATAATCCTAAATATTTCCAACCATCATTAAATCATGAGCCCCTAAAATAGAGAACTAAAACAAAACAGCAAAACAATTATAATTTCCGTTGATTTTCAACTTATCTGTGGCCAAAAAAAACAAAAACAAAAAAAACATTATCTTGAAAATTCTCATCCAAGTGTCATCAACCTAGCTTGGATGATTTATTAGTTGCTTAAAGTAGACTTGGCGATGAAAGACAATAATCTCCATTGTGTGATTGCAAAAGAGATCGCGTGCACTTATAGTTAGAAAGGGCACGGGGGACAGGAACATATTTTTTCAGCACCATGGATAACGGCACAACTATTCAAGAACAGTGTGTCGCTGCTAAAACAGTTAACACTGCCGGTGTTCTGGTTCATAAAAAGTTGTGATAAACATGATTTATATCAGAAAAAAGCTGATGTAACTAGGCATCCATAGCTAATTTGTAATATTAACAACAGCATCAGATTAAATTGTTTTATGAAAGAAAACAAAAAAGGAAAACATTACCAAACAAATCTCACTTTCCCAATGTAAGATAAACATAACTAGTTGTTTCTTACCTTTTCTTTTGTGGGTAACGTTTGAGTTCTGGTAAAAGTATCTCCTCCATTAATACTTATCAGTTCAGAATCTACAGGTGGAAATGTTGTAGGGAAAACAACTACGTCACTCTTCAGAGTGTCTGAGCTGAAACACACGTCATACTGCTGAGTAGCTTTAGAGTAAGACCAGCTTCCGTCAGGGTGAGTGGTGATCATTGGAGCGCTGTACCTGCTGAAATTGCTGTCTGTCCTGTGGCATCTGATGGCTATTGAACTGATGAGACTCAGCAAAAAGATCACACACACTGACACGATAGCGATCAGCAGATAAAAATTCAAGTCAGAGAAGTTGTCCTCCTTCGTAGGCACATGTCTGAACTGAGTCTGGATTTCAGCTTTGCTTTCAACCGCCGTAACATCAATGGACACAGTAGCTGACAAAGAAGGTTCTCCATTATCAGACACAAGTACCACCAAGGGGTGCGTTTTCAAGTCATTTTCGCTCAATTTCCGCTTGGTTCTGATTTCCCCAGTGCTGGTTCCAATCCTGAACAGATTATTTCCTTTGGGCTCAGACAGGTGATAAGTAAGCAGTGCATTGTATCCAGAGTCTGCGTCCACAGCCCTGACCTTTGCTACAAAGTATCCTGCTTCAGCAGAATGTGGGATGGTCTCACTGTTTACAGAGCCATGTTCAGAATAAGGAGCTAAAATGGTCGGGTTATTATCATTTTCATCCAGGATTAAAACATTAACAGTCACGGTGCCGCTGAGTGGAGGAACACCGGAGTCTGTAGCCTGAACTTTAAACTGAAATGATTTTAACTCCTCATAGTTAAAAGACTGCAGACTGATTATAGCTCCAGTCTCTGAATTAATATTAACAAGTTTAGATGAACTCAGTGGATCACTTTTTGTTTGTAAAAAGGAATAGCTCACCTTAGCATTATCATCAATATCGGCATCAAATGCTGATACAGTTTTAATACATGCTCCCACTAGACTATTCTCTCTCACATACACATTAATTACTGGTTCAGAAAACTGGGGAGGGTTGTCATTGACATCAGATACTCGAACATGAACTGTGTTTGTGCTGGAGAGAGCTGGAATCCCTCCATCGGTTGCGATCATAGTTATGTTGTATTCAGCAACATTCTCCCTGTCAAGCAGCCTATTAACAACCAACGAGTAATAATTTTTGTAATTTGTTTCCAGTTTAAATGGGCTTTCATTTGCAATAATAGTTTTAACTTCTGCGTTTTTCCCACTATCTTTGTCCACCACAGACACAAGAGCAATAGCTGTACCTACTTGTGCGTCTTCTTTCACCGTGTTTAACAGCGATGTTACAGTGATCTCAGGAGCGTTATCGTTTAGGTCTACCACTTCTACCAGTACTTTACAATGAGCTGACATTGGAGGGTGACCTTTGTCACTTGCCTGAGCATGAATTTCAAAGGCAGGGTTTTCTTCATAGTCAATATTACCTTTGACACGAAGTGCACCCGTTTTAGAATCAATCTGAAAGAGATCTAAAACATCATCTTGACCTTTAATTCTTAATGAATATTCAATTTGAGCATTAATACCATCATCTGCATCTACTGCTGTCAAAACTATAACTGTGCTACCAACTGGTATGTTCTCAGATATTTTCGCTTTGTACAAAGAATTACTGAAAACTGGAGAGTTGTCATTAATATCTAAAACACTGACAATGATGTATGCTGTCCCTGACTTTGGTGGATTTCCACCATCCACAGCAGTTACAGTAAGTTTGATGATTGACTGTTGTTCTCGGTCCAGAGCCTTCATAAGCACAAGCTCTGCCGACACACTGTCTTCACCTTTGTGGACCTCTAAAGAAAAATAATCATTTTGACTGAGCTTGTATGTGCTAACGCTGTTCTTTGCAACATCAGGGTCTGATGCGCCAACAAAACCAAATTTTGCTCCCGGTGCTGTACTTTCTGCTATATTAAGAGACTGCCGTTTTTCAGAAAAGTATGGTGCATTATCATTTATATCAGTGATGTTTATCACCAATCGATACAGTTTTAGCGGACTGTTAACAACGGCCTCTACATTAACAGCACACTGTGGCGCTTTTGCACAAAGCTCCTCTCGGTCGATTCTTTCTGTGACATAAAGACTGCCTGTTTTCAGATTTACATCGAAATATTTTCTCTTAGATCCGCTGACAATCTGAAACATGCGTGTCTCCAAGTCATGCACATTAAGATTTAAATCTTTTGCAAGATTTCCCACAGAGGTACCCGGATTTACCTCCTCAGATACAGAATAAGAGAGCTGTCCACATCCCAGTTTCCAGTAGAATTCCAAAATGACAAAGAGCGAATAGATCCTAAAAGGTCCGAGTATCCTTCCCGTTGGCATATTGCTTTCCAGGTCAGTAAACGACCGTGTGGACTATAATCTCGATTTATTATTTTAGATAATTCATATTGGTCGTGGAGAATCGGAACAGAGAGTAACTG
Source organism: Valencia hispanica (assembly GCA_963556495.2). NCBI lineage: Eukaryota > Metazoa > Chordata > Actinopteri > Cyprinodontiformes > Valenciidae > Valencia > Valencia hispanica. Next base: position 31,751,613 of record OY747702.1, on the reverse strand, counting down.
CTTAGGAAGGGGGATGGACAAAAAATGTTCCATCTACTTCTGTGCTGAGCCTCTTTGTAACAAAGCAGTGAGGAAACATCCTGCTATGATTCTGGGAGGAGCCTCAAGCAATCAACAGACATCATGTGCCGGTCTAGGATGCCTCCACGTGGTTGTTTGAAAAAACTGCATTTATGATCATAATTGTAATATTAATAACCTACTACTACTACTACTACTACTACTACTACTACTACTACTAATAATAATAATAATAATAATAATAATAATAATAATAATAATAATAATAATAATAATAATAATAATAATAATAATAATGTTTGATTGGAGGTAACATTTAATAAAAAAAAGCAGTTACTTAAATGGTTATGGACATTTTCCATTTTGTGAAAAATATAGGTCCAGATAAATTGTTATAAGAACCCGCATTAAATGCAATTACCACTGGCTAGTTTACTTTTTTATGATGTACAATGACCTTAGACAAACCAATATTTTCCACGCTTCTTTCTACAAACAACACTGTTTTGTCGCTTATTTCAGCACCAAGGACAACGACATAAAAGTGCTAATAGCTACCCTATCTGAATATAGGGTAGCTATGATGTATTATATTTATAAATATATAAATATATTTAACTTTTTCCTCGTCCTGTTGGATGAAAAAACAAGCAGAACCATTTTCTAAATGTCATGTTTTATCTTTTGTTATGGATAGGCCAATTACATTTGCAACAACTATCAGTAATATAAACATCTTACCTTTTCTTTGTTTGGTAAAGTCTGAGTTCTTGTAAAAGTATCTTCTCCATTAATACTTATCAGTTCGGCATCTACAGGTGGAAACGGTGCGGGGAAAACCACTACGTCACTCTTCAGTGTGTCTGAGCTGAAACACACGTCATACTGCTGAGTAGCTTTAGAGTAAGACCAGCTCCCGTCAGGGTGGGTGGTGATCATTGGAGCGCTGTACCTGCTGAAATTGCTGTCTTTCCTGTGGCAGCTGACAGCTATTAAACTGATGAGGCTCAGCAGAAAGACCACAGAGACTGAAACGATGGCGATCAGCAGATACAAGTTCAAATCAGAGAAGTTGTCCTCTTTCATAGGCACATGTCTGAACTGAGTCTGGACGTCACCTGTGCTTTCGACCACCATCACATCAATTGACACAGCAGCTGACAGAGAAGGTTCTCCATTATCAGATACTAGCACCACCAAGGGGTGAGTTTTCAGGTCATTGTCGCTCATTTTCCGCTTGGTTCTGATTTCTCCGGTGCTGGTGCCGATCCTAAACAGGTTGTTTCCCTTTGGCTCAGAGAGGTGATAAGAAAGCAGCGCATTATATCCAGAGTCTGCATCCACAGCTCTGATCTTTGCAACAAAATATCCTGTTTCAGCAGAGTATGGGATGGTCTCACTATTAACAGAACCGTGTTCAGAATAGGGAGCTAAAATTGTTGGACTATTATCATTTTCATCTATAATTAAAACATTAACAGTTACGTTGCTGCTGAGCGGAGGAACACCAGAGTCAGTGGCCTGAACTTTAAAATGAAATGATTTTAACTCTTCATAGTTAAAAGACTGCAGGCTGATTATGTCCCCTGTCTCTGAATTAATATTCACGAGTGTAGATAATGGTAATATATTATCGCCACTTTGTAAAAAGGAATAGCCCACCTTGCTGTTCTGCTCATTGTCAGCATCGGTTGCAGTTACTTTTTTAAGCACGGCTCCCACTGCGCTGTTTTCCCTCACGTAAACATTAATTACATCCTCTGAAAACACAGGTGCGTTGTCATTTACATCAGAAACAATTATGGAGACTTTACTTATACTTGAAAGTCGCGGGATTCCTTTGTCATTAGCAACTATAGTGACGTTGTAGTTAGAGACGTTCTCCCTGTCCAGTAGCCCGTTAACTAACAAAGAGTAATAATTTTTATAGTTTGTTTCCAGTTTAAATGGAACATGATTTTTAATGTAGACATTTACGTCACCGTTTTTTCCACTATCTTTATCGAGAACTGAAACAAGTGCAACCACGGTGCCCGCAGCTGCGTCTTCTTTCACAGTGTGATGTAATGAAGTGACTGTGATTTCAGGAGCGTTATCATTTTGGTCCAACACTTCTACCAGCACCTTACTGTGAGCAGACATGGGTGGCTGTCCTTTATCACTGGCCTCTACTCGTATCTCAAAAGCCCTTCTCTCCTCAAAATCTATATTACCTTTTACCTTAATGATCCCTGTCTGTGGTTCAATAACAAACATATCCAATATGTGATCTTGATCTTTGCTTCTCAACGAATAAACAATCTCACCGTTCAAGCTCTCGTCAGCATCGGTGGCGCTCACAGCGATAACTGTTGTTCCTACCTGTGTATTTTCGGAAATTTTTGTTTTATACAGTGCTTCGTTGAAGACGGGAATGTTATCGTTGATATCCAGTACATTTACAATAATTTGTGAGACGCCTGATTTAGAAGGAGTTCCCCCATCTAATGCAGTGAGAGTCAAGGTGATCACAGGCTGCTTTTCTCGGTCTAAAGCCTTTTGCAACACCAACTCTGGAGACACGCTCTCGTCTGCTTTGTGCACAGCCAAAGAAAAATGTCCATTGAGACTTAATTTGTAAGCACTGACCCCGTTTTTCCCTATATCTGCATCGGTTGCTTCTGACAAAGCGAATTTCACTCCCGGCAAAGTACTCTCGGCGATAAACAAATTTTGCACCGTGGTGGTAAAGAAAGGGGCATTGTCGTTAACATCTAAAATTTCCACGTCTATTTGATAAATCTTTAACGGATTATTTATTACAGCTTCTATTTTAAATGAGCATCTGCGCTCCTCCGAGCAAAGCTCCTCTCTGTCTATTCTCTCACTAACAAAAAGAGCACCTGTCCTAAGGTTTACCTCAAATAAATTTTTCTTTGATCCTGCAACAATCTGAAACATTCGAGATTCCAACTGTTGTGTGTTGAGGTTTAGATCCTTGGCAACATTTCCAATCTGTGTTCCTGGGATGACCTCCTCTAAAACGGAATATGAGAGCTGCCCGGCCACCGTTTGCCAGCAGCAGCCGAGTAAAAAAAGGCAGAAATACATCCAAAAACAGCTCCATCCACAAGAGGAACACATTTCTGTCCAATATGAATGAAGAATGTGACAAAACCCCCAAACGAAGATGGATATTTAAGACATAAAGGATAGCAGCCGCATTGAGTTTAATGATGGTAATGCCCAGCGTCTTTTTATACCACCCTCAATGTATCTGTAACAAAGACTGAGAAGATCTTCAGCTAAAACAGGAGGGGCTTAGATGTATAAAAATACACAGCTGTCTTTGATGGATCATCAGCGACGCTAGGTGGAGAGGGACAGGAGATGCAGGCAGCACAAAACGTTTACTCATCATTCAAGTATAGTGTTATGGGCTTTTGCAAAACTCATCTGACAACAGTGTTACTACCACAAGGTACATCTCAAGTCACTTATTGCAATGAAGAACAGTGTATTTCTTTTTTCAGTATTTCTTTAACCTAAAATTTACAATTTGACTAGAAAAAAACTCATCTTGTGATTATTATTCAGATATTTTCCATTAAGGAACTTAAACAACTAATTACTGTTGTTTTCTATATATCTAAGAAGTGTATAATGGTAAGACATTTGAATTACCATTATTACCTTAAAGCCCATCAATGACACCTGCTTACAACAACAATCATTTTTATTAGTATCATTATTAGTAGTAGTAGATTTTTTGTGAGTTAATATATCAATATTCCTTATTGGCAGTCAAGCTCTAGGGCATTATGTCAGTTTTTGATTTTGCACATTAATCAGCAATATGTTCTGTTCATTTTTAATTAAGACATTCAAATGAACAAACAACACATTTCTATATATATATTCTTTCCATTTTGCCTCAAACATATCATTTTCTTTCTATCTTTTCCCAATCTGCTTATAGCAACAAATATATTTTACCTGGCCCATTTATTTTAATAAATTATGTCCTCAGTTTGCTAGGATTATTTTGGGATATTTCACAGCTTCCCTGGATCTACACAGAGCCAGCAGGCATGCGCTCATGCAGATTCCAGTATCTAATCCTGGGATTAGTTGCCTGATTCACTAACTTGTGTCCCATTTTCATTCTGAAGGAAACATCATTTGATTTGAAAACATTAATAATCATCTTACAGGCAAAGTAATCTGTTCAACCCCAGTTTTAATATCAATAATGTTCTATGATGAGTGACCTATGTGCTTAATTTTAAAATGTTTGCACAAAAATTATCTGTAACATATTCAAAGCTGAGTTAGATATACTGGGTGAATATTGATGTTTGTCTGAACAAACACAAAGCTAAATGTATGAGACCACCTGTTCATACCTCATATCAAACCTACTTAAAACTCAGTGAGTCATGTGTTTGTTGTTCACAACAATTATGCATCAAAATTCTCACAAGGTTTGTCCTTGGATAGTTGTTCAAAAAACGTATCATTACACATACAGCTCTTGATATATTTAGCACTTTTAGGACAAAACATGTTTTTAAAATGTAGATCTAACTTAACATATTGATTGTTGGTCTGACAGCTCTTAGCTTTATTTTTCTTCAGTGAAAATGTACAGGACAATCTATCTTGTATAAAGAAATAACATTTGTAAATAAAACTAAAACTAAATGTAAACAAAACATACATACATGAAAAACAGTTTGTGATTAAACACCACATAGATGACATATTTTATATAAGTTAGATCAGAGAGTACTACAGTCAACTTTTGTCAAACCAACTTTATGTCAGAGAGCATCCCTGTTAGGCCTTATGAAGGGCACCCTGATTGTCATCATGTCCATCATTTCCTCCTCAGAGTTAAAGCTTCTCTGGGAAGCAACCACAAAATGGGAAATAATCAACATTGAACTCTTCACTCTAGAATATAATATAAAATTATATGTATTTCTATGCTTATATGCACAGGAGTATGTGTTTCCCCTTAATAATTTTTTACTTAATTGTTTTTTATTTGAATGAGTAACTATTGGAGTTTATGTTTGAGATTTAATATTCAAACTATGTACTGTATACAGGGATAAACGTCTGTCTCCCTGAAGGTATACAATAACAGGGTGAAGATTTAATAGTGAATAAATTGTTTTAGAAAAATACCCAATATGTCCACCCAGATAGTTATACATAATTCTCTGTGCCTCTTTTTCTAAACATGTTAGGAAGCATCATGAGCCGTGTGATTAAAAAGGAGAGTGAGTGGTAAGAGAGGGGAGGGGGCTGCAGAGGTTAAAGCATTTCAGGCGTTTTCACTTCATTATTTATCATATTCTACCCTTTTTAGTAACTAAAAGTGCTCTGTCATCTCTGTCTAATGATTTCTCAAAAGCTGTCTGAGAAATTGAGAGTAAGTGTGGGTTTTACATGCATCTACTGTATCATTCACAGTGACGTCTGTGGACGGGGGGAAGGGTGCCATCTGAATGTGCTCTGAGACCAGTCCTCCCCCTTTTCTGCTACCTCTCTTCATGTGCTCTGCTCTCTCATCTCTATAGCAACTGCATCAAGAATTTCAAACATACTAGCACACCCACACTAACATAAACTGTTAGTTTAGCTTTCACAGCACTAGGGATACAAAAAACAATACATTAGATTCTGGCACTACTTACACTTTTTTCAGCTTACTGTGGTTTTAATGAATAAATCACATCATAGTAACACTTGTGGAAAAAAGAAATACACTTTTATAAGCAAACACAAACCCTACTTTTAGGCCCTGGGCTCCAGCTGGGTTGCTCATACATTGGTAATGTAAGACTGCTGTCGCAGATTCACTGTGACAGTGTTGTAGCAAAAATAGATGGTTTGTTTCCACCCACACAGCCCCTGAGAGAGCCTGACCTTTGCATCTTGCCATGCCCAACCACTGCACCTCTGAACCCCATTTCGCACCTCCTTGCAGAAAGTGTCCAGAAATCCTGTGCTGAGATACACATAGCCTTTTTTTGTGTGAACTACAACATCACATTTAGTTTTTCCTCTAAGGTTCTCTTTATAAAATATGCTTCATTTATACATATAAATTTCTTGCAGATTCTTAAGCAATGATTTACATGGCACTAGATCTTAGAAGGTTTGAACAAAACTACACACTCAGTGCTATCAAAAGTAATTGCCCCCTTAAAATTTTGTGTTTTCACTGTATTGTAGCACCCAAATATTTCAGATCAACCAATACGCTTTGGTATCAGACAAGGAAATGTAAGAAAAAACAAAGATCCATTTCTAAACCTTAGAGGAGAGAAAATTATTTTTAACCAACCTGGTTCAATTGGCACATAAAATTAATCCCTTATTGTGCCATCCTTGGTGGGCTACGACTGATGTTACAGCAACTTGTAAGGGCTATTTCATATTATTGTGAAGCTATTATGACCCACTCTTCTTTGCAGGAATCTAACTCATAGGAGAGTTTTTGAGCCTGAACGGTCTGTTTAGGGTCATGCTGCAGAATTTTGATGTGAAGACTTTAAGATTGTTTATTATTGTGGAATTATGAATACTAAATCTAACTGAACAAGAAGGACCCAGAGTGCTTTAGATGTTGCTCTGGGTTCTTTTGTGACCTTCTGAATGAGTTGCTGATACACTCTAAAGATAATTTAACCAAGCTCTTCACTTTTGGCAAGACTTACACTCATCCCATATTATTTTCCATTTGTTGATGATGGTTCTCACTGTGGTGGGCTGGAGACCCAAAGCCTTAGAAATAGATCCGTACCCATTTTCAGGCTGGTGGATTTTAATGATTTCATTTTTCATCAGTTCTTAATTTTTTTTAGATCAAGATAAGCATTTTGAGATTTATAACCTCCTTCATATTGTCAGACAGATTGTCTAAGTTATTTCTTGATTCTGTGGGTCTGGCAATAACCAAGCTTGGGTGTGGTTTAGCAACCCAAAAACTGTAGTCAGTTTACTCATAATTTTAATAAGAGTGCAATTGTATTTTCAAATAGGTCCAGGTTGGTTTGGATAGCCTTTTTTGAAATCATAATTTCAAATTTTCATTTTGCATTTACTAGGGTTTTTTTGTCTGGTATTAAAATTTGTTTCAAATTCTGAGATATTAAAATAGATTTAAATAAAGCAAAAACAGAAGAAGTCTGCAAGGTGGAAAATACTTTTTCACAGCACCCTTATATTTCTATAATCACAAATTGTGGAGTTGGAGTTGAAGATGCCATCATCCACCTACTTCAACCAACCCACTGTCATCTGGACAAAGCAGGCAGCACTGTGAGGATCATGTTCTTTGATTTCTCCAGTGCATTTAACACAATTTAGCCTGATTTGCTTTGTCAGAAACTCCTGAAGACACAGGTGGAGCCCTCAACAATCGCCTGGATCAATGACTACCTGACCAACAGACCACAATTTGTGAGACTGAACAATTGTGTGTCAAACCAGGTGGTCAGCAGCACAGGAGCACCACAGGGGACCGTACTCTCACCATTCCTTTTCACTCTGTACACCTCAGACTTCCAGTACAAATCAGAGACCTGTCATCTGCAGAAATACTCAGATGATTCTGCAATTGTCGGGTGTATCAGAGATGGACAAGAAGCTGAATACAGAGAGCTGGTGAACCGCTTTGTGACATGGTGTGGAAACAATCGTCTCACCTTGATTGTGAACAAAACAAAGGAGATGATTGTAGATTTCAGAAGAAACAGGGGTAAGTCAAAAACTGTTTCCATCATGGGAGAAGAAGTGGAGGTGGTTGAGGAGTATAAATACCTCTGAGTTCATCTTGACAACAGACTGGACTGGAGGCGCAACAGTGAAGCCGTCTACAAGAAGGGACAGAGCAAACTGTACTTCTTGAGGAAGCTTAGGTCCTTCAAGGTTTGCAGCAAGATGCTGGAGATCTTCTACAAGTCTGTTGTGGAGAGTGTAATCTTCAGCCATCATCTGTTGGGGTAGCAGCATCAGAGCCAGAGATTTAAAAAAGGCTCAACAACCTGATAGAGAAGGCTGGTTCTGTTCTTGGGACAACTATGGAACATCTGGAGATGATAATGCAAAGAAGGATTCTTCATAAAATCAAAAAAATTATGGACAACCCTGAGCATCCCCTTCATGAGACAGTCATACAACAACAGAGCGTCTTCAGTCGGAGGCTTCTTCAGTTTCGCTGCAATACAGACCGCTACAGGAAATCCTTCCTGCCCACAGCCATCATCATCTACAACAACTCCTTAAAGAATTAATTATATGAGCTATACCAACATTTAATTTCCCTCTGGGATCAATAAAGTATTTTTGAATTGAATTTGAATTTGAATTGAATTGAATTGAAATTTAATCAGGAGAGGTTTCAAGTTATGAGGAGCTAAAGCATTTTATTACTGTAATAATACAGAATGTAAATGAAAAAATTTGCAGACTAATAATTCCGATAACAAATAAAGAAAAACAATTGCGAGCCATGTACATGATTTTCTATTTACCAAACATAAACAATGTTACATATGAGCTTCAATATAATTCCTGAAAGATTTGAAGAGAAATATAAATCATCCACACTGTTCAATCCTGCTACCAGTTAATCATTTATTTCCAAATCTGTGCTCATCTCCTCTAGTTTCTGGAGTAAGTAGGGCAGGGGTGTGTCTGTGGAAACATGTGCCGGAACAAGATGGAAAATCAGGACACAGCAATATGGAGCGTGCCCAAAATCCAGTCACATATATCCACACACACACACACACACCCACACACACACACACACACACACACACACACACACACACACACACACACACACACACACACACACACACACATACACTGAGGGGCACATTGTTCACTCATTTGGAAAGTAGTAGAATGTTGCCAAAAAAACAATTACATTTGTAACTCTACTGTAAAACATGAATGCTACACCTGTAATGGGATTATTCTCGCCTTTGCTGTCCCTCACACATCACTAACATTTTTATGAAAAACAAACAAAACATGATGCTTTAAATACCCAGCACAGTGGTATTTTGATATGAACCAATACTACCCATTGTTTCTGTTGAGAAAGGAATATGTTACAAGGCATTTGTACATTAATGATCAGAAGGGCACATGTTGCTCTGTTTATAACTTCTTGTTATACCCAGGTGTTATATATTGCTATAGTGAGTCTCTTTATTGTTTTACATAAAACACTGTGTGGAGATTCATGTAATATCTATAAGAATTTTCATATTCCACAGTTGTTTGTGTGAGAGCATAATTCAAAAATGTGGAAGATGACAACATGAAACCCATCTTAACGCACAATATGGGAGGCAACTCAGGATTAGATCCACAACAATGAATAGATCGGCAGTCAAATCTTATAAAAACAGGAAGCAACAAAAAGTTTTAAATGTCACCAAAAGTATCAAAGCAATTTGATTGGAAATCAAGAATCATTGTGACTGTAATAGAGACTGGTTGGCAAAAATAAATAATAATATGCCCAGCGTAAAAAGGCAGAGTCCTTCTGACACATCCCTTCACAGTGAGCTCCTGATTGATTCACTATCCTCCCTCCTGTTTTCATGGTGCCGCATATGCAGTCTCTTTCAAGCACCCACCCCTCCTCCTGCATCTTCCTGCGCCACGCCCCGCCTTATGGCACTGAGCAGCTACACCAGAAACACAACATTTATTTCCCAATCACAGAAAACTCACAAAATCATTCTAAATAAAAATGTCCCTGTCTGTGACTAAAGCATTTTACATAACATGGACATTTAACAGTTTACCAATATCCAATTTTCCAACAGTCTATATCCACCATTTTCTGTTTCTGTCTCTTGATCTCTCAGAAACAGTCTGAGGCCAGCAGGCTGTATTTGGTGAAATTGGGAAGAAATCTACATTTGTAGTAAAGCATAGAAATCCCAGATTTGATCAATAAAAAGCTCACCAAGTTTTTTTTTCCTCTTATGTTTAAACCACACACACAGTTGGGAAATGGGACAGAGCCTGCTTTTATGGATCAATAGTCACCCAGATAGTCAATAACAGTTCTAGTCACAACAATAAAATACTCACAGTGGCAACATGCTAAATAATTGAAAGCACAGACATACAAACGAGAAATTACAAGAAATGTATACATTTTGCCACAAGAGGGAGACCTTTCACCCTCTTCTTTGTTCTCTACAAGAGTTTCTACATGTGCAGACATCTTGATGGCAAGCACGGGGGTGAATATAAAACCCCATATCAGATTAGCACCCTCACAGACTTCATAAATTGTATCAGCATTATAGCTTCACCAGCAATCTCAGAGCGTGATGAACAGTTTCTTTGGTTCAGGAAATCAGATGTCCTAGACAAAAGGCAAACATAAATGTGTATGTTCTGAGTCTAACAGTACCTTCCTATTCTTATTCAGCTAATACATAATAAAACAAAGAGGCAGAGGAATTGAGAATGTTGTCTCATCTTTAACTACAGATCATGCAAATATGTGGGACGATTATTGCACACAAAATCAGCCTTTTAAGTACACAGAAACAGTCTCCTAAAAACATATCTGCACTTCTTTATCTTGCTTATACTTTCCAAGTCTCAGCTTAGATATGCAATTGAGCAGGTTATTTTTACATCCTTATTAGTAATGCAGTAGAAAATGCGTAAGCCAGCACTGTGAAAAGTATTGCAGGTGCAGGCCTGCTGTACTGGGCCATGGCCTGAATGAATAATAGAAGAGTGTGCTTGCCTACTGAGAGTCTCATGTTAGAAAATGCCGGAATGATTTAGCTAGGTTGCTCTACTTTCTACAGGATATGACGATGACTATTTATAAAATAATAACTTGCCAACCAATCGTATAAGCTCTGGCTGACACTTTCCAAAAATAGTTGACGCCTTTCACTCACATCACCCTCGAAACTAAACATATATTAGACTATATCCTGGAATGGAAAGGGGTTTACAATGAAAATTGCAGCATTGTTTCAACTTGAAGTAATGCTGTGTTTGGCATGTTGGTCAGAAGAAATTAGTGTTTGTGTGGGCGCAGCCGATGGCTAAGCAGAGAAATTCACCTGTTCTCTTTCAGGATATATGCAATACCCAACTAACCCTAAAATGTTGCCCTTCACACATGTGTGTGCAATATATATATATATATATATATATATATATATATATATATATATATATATATATATATTGTTATTACTGAAACTCAGTAAACTTTGAATTAGTACTACTTACATTCCTGAGGCATTTCTAATTTTGCATTCCTCCTACATATTTGAAACATCTTTATATACTTCATAAATAGAAAAGAAATCTGATGACGCATTATAGTCCTTTGATGACCTTATTATTTTAAATCAGTGCCTATCCATCAATTGCCAACCAAATATATAAAAAACTGCACCCAGTGATCTACATGAAATCATGCATCATTAGGATTATTCCACCTAACAGTGAATTATGACTTTACACCCTTTAATAAACTTCTTTTCAGGTCAGATGGGAATAATCTTCAGGATCTTACAGGATACAGATTATACTTGAACAGCTTCCTATTTAAAAGCACTAAAATCGAGTTTGCATTTCATTAGTAAAGGAGATCTTTCCACGCAATGCAATACATTTCTGTTCCATGCTGTTTTACTTAACAATATATCGTTCTATCAAATGGAACACTGTAACTACTTGTTTCACTCATTCTTAGAAGACAACTTCTAAGAAGTTGAGCCAGAATGAAGACATGGATGCAGTAAAGAACTGCTCCAGCAGTTATCAAAAATATTGAATTTAACAAACATTTAAATAAATAAAACTTCTAGTTAATTTGCTACCAGTTTATTTCCCTCTTCTGGGCCATTGTGCCATTTTCCCCAGACTAAGCAAATACTCAATTCATTATACTGTGGCTCATATATTATCGAATACAGTATTTCTTATGATACAAGATTTGCTGAGAAACTTTTTATATTTTCAGTGCATCACAAGAAATTGGGTTGTACCATCTGCTGACAAAATTTAAGTCAAATAAGAGCAGAAAAGTAAATTCCATTCACTGAGCCAGTGACATCAACATTGTGCTGTAAATAAGAGAATGACAGATACATTGCAACTACTTCGAGCAATGCAAAAGAGTGAATTAGGCTTTTAAAACCATCTTTCCATGCTGTTGCAGAGTGAAGTACAAGATGTCCTTAAAGCATAAAATGCTTTCTAATCTCTTTTTGAATAGTAGTATGCACTTAAATGATCAAAACTATACATATAATAAAAAACTGTTAAGTGATGTGAATTAACATAAAATACATTGCTCAAACATAGAAGAAAAACAAATTATCTAAGGTAGTTATCTGTATCAAGATGAGTCAAACATTGTTAAAAACAACATCTGTATTTTGAACAGTTTGTTGCAGTAAAGTTGGTGTTCCTTCAGAGAAAACAGCAATACTTTTCTTTCATCCTGTATGCTAAAAACACTGATAATTGAAGTTTGCAATGCTAAGTCTGCTACGTGAATGAATATTTTTGGACTAAACTGTATATTCAAGCATTCAAAACTGACATAGAAGGGATGTTTCACAAATATCTGTCTTTACATAAGATCAAATAAATTATTTCATAAAATATATCTTTCATACAGAAAAAAAGTTGTAATTTGTATCTTAACAGAACTGCAAGTCATTGTGATTCTCAATTCATATGGACCTTTGTCAAATAAAGATAATTTCCTTTATTACTAATTTTCACAACTGATGTTGCACATATAAAGGACTGAGGTTTTGAGTCATAATCAAAATATACTTTGACTGTGAACCTTTTAATTACTACTGTGACCCTGTAGAAAGATTATTCATATGATTCAAATAGATGCTTTGATAAACTATATCTTATTTAGGTTAAGATAAATCAGAAATATGAGGAGGCAGAGGGAGAATAGCCTCTCTGTGGTTACAAAGAGCCACATTAATGTAATATCTATCGTTGATTAATAATGAGATATGGCTTGATAACAGTTAGCAATGGAACATAGGTAAATAAAATGTAAAAAAAAAATACAAAAGGACCAGAGAGGAAAAAGAACAAAGTTAAACAATTCCTCATTTCGCATAAACCTGCAGTTACAAAACGCAACGGGAGGGGGCATAAGTAAAAATAGAAAAAGAAAAAAACAGCCAAAGGACGTCAGCATGTGTGGGAGGGGGAGGGATGGCAAAATCGGAGATAAGGGTTCTTTGTTTAAAGTGGAGAAAAAGGAGAGGTAGAGAAAGATAGGAACAGAAGAAACTATCATACAAACGGAAGGAAACAGCAATAGGTGAAGCAGAGAATCATCTGTGGTAGAGAAATATGGGGTAGTGATAAGGAGAATAAAGACAGGCAAAAAGAGAAACACGGTGGGAGGAGAAAGCAGGATGTGAGTCACCATTCACACTCATCTTCCACACCCATCTCTCTGTTTTCTTCATATTTAACCTACTAGATAAGATGGCGGGAAACACAGAAGGGAAATTTACAATTACAATAATTGACAAATAGCACATGAGAGCTATAGCCTATGTGACACTATAGTGCAAACTCTAATCTCCACAACATTGCCAGAAAAACAACTCAAAATGCTCACATTTCTGATTAATTTAAAAACAGACGGCTCAGCTAAAACTAAATAAAGCAGGGCAACTTTACAAAAAAGAAAAGCTGCATGTGGGATGGATGAATCATGGACTAAACAGTATACCTCACAGGTTCAGAGTAAAAATCCATTTCGTGAGAAGGTTACCCTAGTACTAAGTAACTGATAACATCTGATTTAATGCTTAAAATTTAGGTAATCAGACAATAAGAAATATAAAGCTATATGCCATTTCTCATATTATAAAGAAATTAAAATTATAAAAATAAACGGCATCAGAAAATTACAAATTCTGGTAATTATATTATATATATATATATATATATATATATATATATATATATATATATATATATATATATATATATATATATATATATATAGTGCAAGCTTGTCATTTTTCTTATTGTTTGTTTATTGCCCTGTAAATGTTTCTCATGTATTATTAAAGATTATGAATTGATACATGATGCAACACTTTAACTGCAGGCTGAAAATGTGTTATCCATCATACATATAGAATATACCTGAAAAGGCCAATAGTTTGGGTTACACTAAAAATAATTGTGAATGTCTATGTGTACATTTATACAAAAGGAACCACATTAGGATGGAAGTAAAAATACAAACATCTATCCGGGTAAAGGAAAATATTTTAAACTGTAGGCCAGAAATTTCTTAAACTCATTGATAAATTATGTTGAACAGCATGACAGAAATGCTGTGACTTAGCTGCCTTAAAATAATATGCTGGCACAAATAAAGCTATGGTACTTTGCTTTATTGTTCTGAGAATACAAGCCGAGGTAAAAAAGTGAAAGTCAAGAAAGAATGGTAAAGAGGGCTGCACTTGCTGAACACAAGGCTTAGCAATTACCCAAGATGCATACTGGGAGCACAGATGAGGGAAATAGCCACAGGATGATGAGGAACCCTGCAGCTTGAGACTGGTTCTCTTTAACAGTAAATATCTGATCTCATCTATTTATGATGAGAAATAAACACAAGATCCAGTACTAATCAGACAGAATTTGTGGTGGTTTACCCCCATAGCGAACAGCATGCAGACAGTGCTGCAAGAGGCCAATCCTCTTAACAGAGCTGCATTCAATGTCTGACCTCATCACTTTGGATTTCCCACACACTTTTAGCCCTTTTTCAATCGGACACCAATACCTTACTTCGTAAATCTAGATTTGATGCTCTGGATTTAGATTTTCAACATCAAACAATCAGATTCTATACATTTGCCCTTAATGGATGTGTTTGACATGTAGCCTTGCATTGACCCATAAGTCAGTTTATTCCCGCAGGCATGCAATGATGACCTGCACACAGCAGCAGATGTTGTGGCTGCGTGGGCTCTGATGCCAAACAACAGCTCTGCAGACTCACATCTGTTGTAATCCCAGTTGATTCAGAAAGAGATATAAAAATAAAAGAACTGTCAAAATGAATGCATATGATAAAAAAAAATTGCAAAAAAAATGTTTTACGCAATGAACGGATGCACAGAATGACCCACCCCTTTTACTCCGCAATTTAACCCACACCTGCTTTCAGCGCTCACTCTTCACCTAAAAACAGCATGGCAGACCCAAACTGCATCCGTGGTTCCATGTGACGTCTGCTCTATACTGCACGTGTACTCTGCAGAAAGAGACTAGGTAAGTATTATGTCTTATGCTCTTGGTCACTTTGATAAAAACAACAAACGTGCATTGCGACGACTCACCCCTTTCAAGGCAAACAAAAGACGTGGTTACAAGCGATCGATTCTTCTGATTAGAAGAAGCGATTAGAATGAGCAGAGGAATAAAAATACAATAATCTGCAAAGCTAACATTACATCAGGTAAGCCTTGGCTAACAAACAAGGTAACATAGCTAATCAACACTGCAACTGCAAGATAACTGCAAATAGCAGTGGGAACCAGGGAGTAATATAAAGGTTCTGTGTCAAACCATTTGTGCAAGCATGGCGGTGTTGATAAACAAATAATCCCTCTAAAGAAAATTCAATTCAGAAATCAGAGAGAAATTAAGTTTTGCTGTAGCTCAGGGGTGCCCAACCCTGGTCCTCGAGATCTACCAACCAGCAACTTTTAGGTGCATCCCTTCTCATCACAGCTGAATCAAATGAAGGCCTCATTGCCAGGCCTCTGCAGAGGTGACAGACTGCTGATGAGGGAATTTAACATTTTGATTCAGGAGTGTTGGAGCTGGGATGCATCTAACATTTGTAGGGTGGTAGATCTTGAGGACCAGGATTGGGCATGCATGTTGTTGCCAAGGGGCAAACTCCGCCGCTCAGAATTGAGACCATCCCGGAAGTAACAAAAATTGCAGTTCACCCCTCATCCGCTGGGGGCTGGCTCCAGAAAGGAGCAATTTTCCATTGACTACCATGCTAAAAAGGCCAACTTCACAGCAGAAATAAACATGTTTACAGCCTGGTTCAAAAAACCATTTTAGGTTTAATAGGTCAGGTTTATCGTCATGACAACTCTGAGGGGGGTGAATTTTTTTCCAACTCATCCGTTTAGACATAGTTTAATCTTGAAATTATGAATAATTAGGGGCGTGTCCTTTTGATTGACAGGTCTCGGATGAGCCGTCAGCGCTAAGGCTGGTGGCTAACAGTGGCTAGCAGCTTGCCGCCATAGATTGCTTACCCCCCTGCTTGCTCCGGGGAAGGCCTTCAGCCTGGGACTCACGTTAAGACTTTGGCCATTTACTTTCTCTGAACTTGAGCATCAGTTCTATCCGGAAACTTTATTAGTGTTTAGATATAAATCGTGCACTTATTGGACAAAGATGGCTTGCTGTGGTACTGATTGCACTAACAGACCGTCTAAGAAGTCTCTGCTACATTTCTTTCGGTAAGTAAAATAATATTTCTGTACGTTATTTTGTAGATGAAGCTCCTGCAGCTGAGCTCCTCAATTAGCAAAGTAGCTAATTAACAAAAAGCTATGTGCAGATAGGGCTTCATGATTTTATTTGACAAAATTATTGAGTTGTGCTCATTTCACCGTCAAAATAACGTATTGATCACACACACACACACACACACACACACACATATATATATATATATATATATATATATATATATATATATATATATATATATATATATATATATATATATATATATATATATATATATAAATAAAATGTGTGTGTGTACCAGCACGTTATTTTGACGGTTTTAACATGTAAAGTAGATAAGAAATGTGATCATTTCAACCCGTCGACCAAGCAGCCTTATCTTAAAGGCCCATTTGTTTTTTAAAAAATCCTTTTTTTCCCAACTAACTCCAGATATATTTCATATTTTGTTGTCAGATTTTTTCCTTTTTAAAAATTAATAAGACTTGTCAGTTAAGGCATTAACCATTTCTGTCATATGGGATTCACCTTCATTGTTGTACTTTTATACATACACCCATATTATGTCTGTGTGTTCATTTGTTTACAGCACGTTTGTCTTGTTGTGGTGAGTTGGTTCCCAACTAAGACGGCAATGTTGAAATTTTAAGTTTTTAATTTACATTGGGTTTTTTCCTTACAGATCATATCAATCGCATAAAACTACAGGAAGATCATAAGGAGAAGTACTTTATATGTGCATCATCTTTAATGCCACTTCTTTCATATCGTTAGGTGCTGTTTTTTGTTTTTGATTAAATAAACAACAAATGAATGAAGTTTGTTTTTCTTTCACACAGATATTGTTTCCATTTCAGGAAAAAACATCATAGTTTTGTAGCATATATGTATGATTTGGCTTTGTAATATTGCAGACACCAAGGTTTATTTTAATATTGAGATGTTGAAGGAATTTATCAAATTCAAAAATGCAGTTGGCTGATTAATTATTTTTTTAAAAATTTTTCCCCTTGTTATATACTGTTGAAAGAATTTTCAGTCATTATAGAGAATAAAACATGTATTTTTTTAACCAAGATTCTATAAAAGAAAGGGACACAGATAAAAAAATCAAGTGGGGCCAGAAAGCGAGAGAGACTTATGTACAGTAAAATGGGGGGGGGGGGGGGGCAGCGGCTACATTGCTGGTGGGCCTGTTCTGGCAGACAGATGTGATTTGGATGTCTGTCTTATTTGTCTGGATGCACATTTTTTAACTGTTCTGTTTATGTGGTCTTTACCTCAAATGAACCTTAAAAGATCTCTATACAAATCCTAGTTCACAGAACAGGGATAGATAAAGGCAAAATGATACTGATGTGTGTAGATATTTCACTGTTATAGTTATAGGCTAAGTATACTGGAAATTACTGTAATATACAATTAAATGTGTTGTATATGAATGATTAAATGCCTTGTGTGTGTAGCTATCTGATTAATATTTATGAAAAGATCATGGTTTAAATTGTGCATTGAGTAGGCCTATGCAGGAACATAGACTACAGCTCCAAGCATATCAGTTTTAAAACGATCATATGATATGGGAAATTGACACGACAAGGGAAGACAGTGGGAAAGTGGAATGAAATAACGGGAGTTTCCCGACCAAAACCGATATATTTCACAGCCACGTGTCTGGTGTTTATAACAAATCAAACCGTTTGAAAATCGGTTGAAAATTGAGCAAGTTAGTTATTTAAATAGTACATGCACTGTTGACAACAATGTTAGATAGGGGACAGCTGACTGAAGTAAGATGGCCGCTGTATTGCTACGTCACAGTCCATTGCCGAACAGCCCGGGTAAGCCATCAATAGAGCTCCGGGAGTTGATGTCACCTCTCCCAGCATGCAACAGTTCAAATCAACTGGGCGCCATTGTGGCAGGCAGTCTCCCGCAGTTATTTGCAGCTAATCCAAATTTAGAAACGGTAAAAAAGGAGAGCCGGCAAGATGGCGGCAACTTACTAAACGTCTCCCAATTAAAATCAGACTCCAACCTTAATAAACACTTAAGAGAACCTGAACTACACTAAACCAACTCAGCAAAATACCAACTAAAGACCCGACAAACTTTAAAACCGTGTCAATTTGATGCACTGCGAAAGAAAGAACTTTAGTGGAAAACTGCTCGGTGAGTTGCAAGCTAGCAAATGCCTCAAACAAAACCTGCAAAAGAGAAAATGAGTCACCAACTAAAAAAGCCTGAACTAAAGAGAAAAGAGTCCTCTCCAAAAGAACAGAATGTTGTCCACACATCGCTTGGCGACCATAACTACCAGGGATGTGCAGAAGAGGAAGAAGTGGAACTTGTCCCTCTTCCTGATACCCCGCTAAAAAGCCCAGCACACAAGAAACTTAACAGCGGGCAAACAGAACCATCCATGTACGAGTTACAGATGACCATCTTGAAGACTGTAAACGATAGAGCCAATGAACCGGCACATTGATAAGCAGCAACGCAGCAGATATCAAGGAGCTCAAAGTTTCTGTCGAGTTTGTGCACGTAGAAATCAACGACATAAAATCAGAAAATGCTGGGCTTAAGAAGCAATGTGAAAAGCACCAGATGGAGATATTGTCACTGAAAGAGCGTGTAACTGATGCAGAACGCTACAAGCGGAGATGGTGCCTGCGACTTTATGGATTACCTGAGCAAGATAATGAGAACATCAAACAGAGAGTGACAGAGATCTGTCAGAAGATTACACCAGAAATGGGGGCCAGAGCAGCTGAGGGAATTGACATCGCACACAGGCTGGGACGACGAGGGGAAGGCAAAACCCGCGGTGTCATCATCCTCTTCAGTTTTCGCTCCGTGAGAGATGAGATCTGGAGAGCCGCCAAAAACAACGCTTACCTACGCAAGAAAAAGCTACGTCTTGGCGAGGACTTGACTAAAGAAGGCAAGGAGAAGAGAGCTGCACTATGGCCAATTATTGAAAGAGCACGCAAGAACGGGAGCAAGGCGTACTTTGTGGGAGTTAAAGGACACATAGATGGTAAGGAGATTCGCCATATGTCTGAAAGCTAAACCCGAACTGCTATCTATAAAGAAATGTTTGCTCTCTTACCCCATGTCTCACTTGCTCTGAGTCACAATAGATATTCGGGAATAAAAGAACTATATAAATCTAAGTTGGCAGAATTCGTTCTAAACCAATGTTCTAATTGTTATTTTGGACTGTGTTCACTTTGCTAGAAATGAATGTCCTAAATGTTACTTTACACTTTGTTCTTACGGTTAATATGCGATGAACAGTTTTCCAAAACTGTCAATATACTATATTGAATACTCTATTCTGCTATGTCCAAATGTAAAATACATACTCAATACAGGAGTCATTTTATAGGGTTGACGTCTTTGAGATAATATTGTGATAGTTTTCTATATAAGATTTTTTTTTTTTTCTGGATTTAACTTTGGTATCTGTTAACACTAGGGGTCTGCGAAATATTGTAAAAAGAAAAGCATTTTTCTTATTTTGTAAGGAGGCAAAGGCAGATTTTGTCTTTCTTCAAGAGAGTCATTCTTGCTCCGAGGATGAAACATTTTTGGAAAAATCAATGGGGGAAGGAAAGTTGGTTTTCTCATGGGTCTAATAGGTCTGCTGGAGTCACTATTCTAAAGGACAAATTCAATGGGAAAGTTTTGGACAAAAGAATTGATGATAAAGGACACTATATATTTTTGGTCTTGGAAATACATACACATTTTGTTTTACTAGGGAACATTTATGGACATAACACTGACTCAATAAACTGTCACTTATTAGAGGAGGTTGAAAATGTTATGAATTCCCTCACCTACAAATACCCTTCAGCCAAGATTATTTTGGGAGGGGACTTAAATATGGTATGAACAATTTTTCTCAAATTAAATTGGTCACAGCAACATAAAATAAACAAATTCAATTATTGGAAATTTTACAATGCTTTGTTAAATAACAGTAACTTTACAGAATCCACAAAAAAACTTATAAAACAACATTGGGAACAAGCAGTCTCTGTAGATGAATATGGGAAACAATGGGAGTTGCTCAAATATGAAATCAGAAAATATGCCATTAGTTTCAGCAAAGACTTAACTAAAAGAAAAAGAGCAAGAATAGAATTTTTAACCAAAGGTATCTCAGACATCATTCTAAATTCAACAGGTAATGAACAATCTTTACAGTTGGACTGCTTTCAAACAGAATTGGATGAAATATATAAGGAAAAAGCTAAAGGGGCAGTCATAAGATCAAGACTAAAATGGTTTAAAGAAGGAGAGAAAAACAGCAAATAATTTTTGGGCATTGAAAAAAGAAACATGGAAAGAAGCTTGTTATCTAAACTAAAAGTAGGAAGTTCCATAACAGAAGATTATAATACGATATCCAAGTTTGTGTCTGTATATTATGCTAAACTTCACAAGATGGATATCTCTACTGAGTCATCTGATATTTTTATTTCACTTGTAGATCTCAAGAAAGCAAGCACCACGTTCAGAGAGGAATGTGATGAATTGTTATCTATCGAGGAAGTAAAATGGGGAATAAAACATCTTAAACTCAACAAATCACCTGGAAATGATGGGCTTACAGGTGAATTTTACCAAGCATTTCTTGAAGAAATATCCAAATTTCTTTTGGCAGTATATAATGTAGCCTTGAATGATGAATAATTACCCCACTCAATGAAGCAAGGCCTAATAACGTTAGTCCCAAAACCTAATAAAGACACTCTATTGATTGTTAATTGGCGTGGTATTAAATTGTTAAACAATGATTACAAAATCCTGGCCTAGGTACTAGCCAAACGATTAAAATATGGAATAAACGACATTATACATGAATCTCAAAGTGGCTTCATGCCTGGTCGTCACATTTCTAATAATATTAGATTAGTTTTGGACTTGGTAAATTATAGTCACCTGCTCTCTGGAGACCCAATTATTCTTTTTCTAGACTTTCAGAAGGCATTCGACACAATTAGTCATAAATTCATATTAGACACCCTAGACTTCTTAAACTTTGGCAATTTCTTCATCAAAGCAATGAAAACACTTTAGAAAAGTAACAATAGCTCAGTTAAACTCATGTATGGAACATCTCAGAGATTCAATGTAGAAAAAGGGGTACGCCAAGGGTGCCCAGCCTCCCCTTATATCTTCTTGCTTGTTGCCCAAATGTTGAATTATTTGATATTACAAACTCCTTTTAAGGGAATTGGAGTATTTGACAAAGAAATCAAAACATCACAACTAGCAGACGATACTACTTTATTTTTGCAAAATATCGAACAAGTACCCCTAGCTCTATCTACAATATCTAAGTTCTCAAAAGTATCAGGATTAAAACTAAACATTAAAAAATGTGAAATTCTGCCCCTAAAAGACAGCAGCCAATCTGAAATATGTGATATCCCGGTCAAAAACACTATAACTTATCTTAGTTTTAAAATATCGAGAAATCCTGGAGAAACTCTGGACCTAAATATGTTCCCGGTGACTCAGGCCATCAAAACCAAATTTAATTGTTGGTCTGCCAGAGATCTATCCATATATGGCAGAGTTCTGTTAAGTAAGGCATAAGGGATGTCAAGAGCAGCTTATGTTTTCTCATCTCTAGACGTTCCAAAATCCACTTGTTCCCAATTGATAAAATTCTCTTCAAATTTATATGGAAGAATAAGCCTGACAAGGTTAAAAGGTCTGTTCTCTCAAACCCTCTGGCTGAAGGTGGTCTTAATGTACTGACATTTACTTCATTTAACCAAATTATAAAAATCAACTGGATTAAAAGATTCCTCAAGTGTCCAAATAGTATGTGGAATATTATTCCAAACACCTTACTTGAAACTATTGGTGGTCTTAACTTTCTATTGATGTGTCATTTTTTGGTAGGCAAACTCCCTGTGAAATTAAGCAATTTTCATAAACAATCCTTGTTATGTTGGAATCTTTAAACACAATTTCTCCCCTCACAACTGTATTCTTTGGAACAATGCATATATACTACACAAAAACAAAACACTCTATCTGAATAATTGGTTTATAAGTAATCTGAATACAGTAAACAATCTGCTAAATACAAAAAATAAATGTTATTCTTAGGAGCACTTTATGGAAAAATATGGTATTGATACATCTCAACAAGAATTCGAAATGGTAATTGAGTCTATTCCTGTTAGTCTTGTTTCTTTAGCGCAGAGCATACATACAGATACTTCCTTATCTATATCTGTCGGTTCTCCTGCTATTTCTGGCATTCCATTTACAGATAAGAGATGTAACAATACTTTTATTAGAAACATACTTGATCCTGCCAGTACTCCGATATGTAAACACCGATGGACTTTCCTGGACAAGAAATTATGGAATATGATCTTCCTACTACCTCATCAGTATATTATTGTAAATAAAATCAAAGAAGTTTTATTCAAAATTGTTCACGGGTATTACCCTTCAAAAGCAAACATCTGTACTTTTTTTCCAACTGTGTGTAACATTTGTACATTCTGTGGCTGTGAAGGAGAAACCATTGAGCATGTTTTTGTTGATTGTCCCCTTGTAGCTTCTTTTTGGTTCCATTTACAAAGATATATTTCCCAAAAGATAAAAGAGAATATTTCTCTGAGCAAATTTGAAATACTTCTTATAGTCACTGAGCCAAATTTATCAGCCAATGAAAAATATGTAATTAACTTAATTATTTTAGCTAAATATTATCTGCACAAAATGATTTGGCAAAGAGACAAACCCTCCTTTTACAATTTCAAAATTACAGACCTCAAAAAATATTAGAACAGCATTGAAAATTTAAAAAACAGAACAACAAATTAAACAAAACAATCAAATTATTTAATTATTTTAACTTTAATGCATAAGCAAACCCCTAAGTGTTTTTCATTCACGTATTTATGTGTTTTATTTTATTTCTATTTTATGTATTTTTTTCCTGTTTCTTATTTTGTTCCTTGTGAAGATCAGATATTCGAAGCTGTATATTGATTCAATTTCATATACGTGTTGAGATTGTATTTTGACAAAATGTTAATACAATAAAATAAAAAATATATTTTTTTAGAAACTGTAAATTTGGTGGATACCTGTTGCGCTCCAGGATGCCATAACAGACCCGGATGAGATAAGGGAGAAACGTTCAATAGGATTACCAAGGATCCAGAACGCAGAGAACGACGGATCATTGCCATGAAACGCGCGATCAGCGATCAGGGAAAAATGACGCCGTTTCATTTAGTCTTTGGGAGTGATTCACCTGTAATTCAGATTTAATACCATTTGTTTGATAACTGCTCTTGTATCATTCAGTGATGCAAATTGACAGCTCTCTGTTTTACAATGATGCCTTTAGAAATAAAAATACTTTAATTATTTCCTGAGATTAATGAACACAGAAGATGTTGCACACAGACATAACCTAGCTACGGCCCGTTGCTCATGGTAACTAAAATCAGGAGGACTGGTCTCCTTCCCGATGACGCAATCCTGGGGATGGGCGTCATTTTAGCAGGGCCGGGGACGTGTCCCCAGCAACATTTGTGATTGACGTTTTTTCCCACCACTTTTAAAACCCTGATGCGGAATTTCTTATACTCTAACATCCACTTGTGCTCCCACCACAATTTCCTCATAATCAGTGTTTCTGGACGGACTATTATTTAAATCACTCCATTCCACTTTCTTATACATTCATATTTTCTTTCTGTGAAGATGTTGCAGCGTTCTAAGCAGTGGATATGTCTAGGTTTTAAAAGACTCGTAGTCCGCTGGGCAGAGTCCTGCATGTTGCGGGTATCCGTTTAAAGATGAAAAAATACATAAAATAAATGTCAAGGGTCTGGCAGAAGTTTCTTTACTGCAGGTGAAAAAATATTTATGGGATATTTTTGTTTGTTCAAGACTCTAAAAGAGAATCGTGTTGATATATTGTGTTTGTGGAGATCGCATGCCAGAATATTCAGTGCAAAACTGACAGCGGAATGTTCTCGTTATCCAGGCATCCTGCGCTGCCAGAGAGATTTTTCTGAAATGTATGAAGACTAAAATGTAATTGATGCAGAGATCAATATGCAGAAATGAAAAATTGACCACAGTTCCTGGTTTTAACTGTGTTCTCAGTTCATGAATCGCAAATCCCGCTGCAGTAAAGTCTGTCTGGCAGCGCTGGATGCCTAGTACTGGTGTAGTCCAGGGTATACGCTGGTATACGGCGTATAGCTACTTATTTTTCAGTCAGCATCGCGTATACCCACTTCTAAATCCCCACTGATATGCACCGTTCAGTAATATCTGTAAACCAGATTGCCCATTTTTTTCCTCAAGGATGGTGAAGAAATGACCCACCCTCCTCTGCCTCTAATTGGCTGGTACTCGCTGCTTTCACTGATTAGATTGGTTAACTTTAGGCATGAGGAGTGATGAGCCAATCAGAGGCAGAGTATGGCGGGTCATGCCGAGGAGTACCTCAGGTCAGGTGCCGCTGAAAAAAAAAAACAAACAAAAAACTCGGGTGCCGGTGCCACTTGACTACAATAACGGCAGCAGGCCAAAAAACAGAGGAAGAAATAACAACAAGCGGCGGTGTGCCACCCCAGTTGATGGAAGACACAATTCTGAGGTAAGTTTTCAGGTGGTTTCCAAATGAATCATTGTTTTAAACTACTGGCAATATGACTGCACATTTAGAGGAGAAGAGATTTTGTCTCTAATAGTTAAACTGTGCGAATCGGCTAACGTTGTGAAGTTAGCTAGATTGGGATGATGTGGGGAAATCGCAGCATTTTTCAGTAAGTGTTTAATCAACCCAGTTTGGAAGAATTTCATACCAGACTGTAATGTTAGATGAAACTGATTATCTTAATGTCTATGAAGCTTGTTTGTTATGGTAAAGGTCTAAATTATAACGTTAGTCAAGTTACTTAGCCCTAACTAACCTAAATGATCGAGTTTAATTTTATAGTAGCTAGGCTGGTAGTTGATTTTTACGTAAGTTAAAACTCAAGAATGGGGACAAATAGTTTAAGATTCAGCCTAAAGCAATATTGAGGTCTAATCAGGTTGTTTAATTTTGTATAGGGACAGATAACTATGAAAAGGAAGGGAGATATTGAGGACTTTTTTGTAAAGAGGCACAAATCAGGCCCAGACCAGTCCCAGGCAGATCCCACCCCTGAAACCAGCAGCCCTGGCATCTCTCAACCGGGAGCTGGCCAGGCCAGTCAGTGTGAGCATAGACAAGGACCCAGTCTCCCACTACCAGGTCAGAACATAGAGGCAGTAAATTGCATCTCCAGTTTATTGAAAAGTAAAGTCCTCACACTGTAACAAAAAGTGATTTTGACAGGTTAAGCCTAATTTTGAATGTTGATATAGCTTGTAACAATAGATTAATTTCTGTGTGATGTTTATTGCCATTCTATTTATTTTGTCTGTGTCCATGTGTTTTTTTTTGTTTTTTTTACAATGTTACTGTTATATAACATTTTGTAATTTTTTTGTCAAATTTGTTGTTTTTTGTAAAACAAACTCTCCCAAGTATTGCACTCACTGATCTCCTGTATGCTTCAGCTTTACTTGCTGAAAATATTTCCACTTGGTTATGCAGATTGTTAATGTAAAGAAGGGGACCCACGTCTTGCTGATGCAGAGAGAGAGAGAGAGAGAGAGAGAGAGAGAGAGAGAGAGAGAGAGAGAGAGAGAGAGAGAGAGAGAGAGAGAGAGAGAGAGAGAGAGAGAGAGAGAGAGAGAGAGAGAGAGAGAGAGAGAGAGAGAGAGAGAGAGAGAGAGAGAGAGAGAGAGAGAGAGAGAGAGAGAGAGAGAGAGAGAGAGAGAAAAAAAAAAAGAAAGAATTATTTTTGTTTTTTTCTGTAGACATCAATAATGACTGGCCAGACCTGTGGAGTGCTAAACAAACAGAAGACTTCAAATCGAAGAACCCCTGGTTGGGATCCAAAAAATTGGGTAAGTTTAGGTAGATTCCTAGTTTGGGTAACTTCTGAAACAGTGGGCACAGATGACTTTCAAATAACCATGCACATGTACAGCTGTGGATACAGGAGTAGTTACATTGTTTGTTTATGCTTCACAGGATGTCTGGTCTGTAGCAGTGTGAACTCCATTGGGATCAACAAGGAACAAGGTGTATCACTCTCAAGAGAATGGATGAACTTTGAAATTAAGGTGTCTGGCCAGGGAAGTAGAACAACAAGTCTGTCAGTCTTGAGAAATAAGGTGAGGAAACATGGGTTGTCCAAGGCCCACACTGTGAAGGTGGCAGAGCAACAGAAAGAAGCTGCCATTGAGAATGCAGTGGAGACTATGACTGAGAGTTAGGAAACTGAAGCTGTGTTTCGAACAGCCTACCATCTGGCCAAAAAGAACCGACCCTTTTCTGACCATGAGAGCCTCATTGAGCTGCAGGAACTGAATGGTGTAAAAATGGGCTCAATTCTTCATTCACGTTACAGTGCAACACAAATAATACAACATGTTGCTAGTGAGATGCAGAGCAAAATCGTCAGTAGCATTGTAGCATCATCCAGTAAGTTAGCTGTCCTAATTGACGAGGCATCTTCTTTAAATCACAAAGCTGTCATGACAGTTTCCATTAAAGCATCAATTCAAGAAGAAAGCCCTGAGTTCATATTCCTGGAACTTGTTGAACTGGAAAATCAGAGAGCAGATGGCATAGTACAGGCATTACTCACCTGTTTAACTAATGCTGGCTTTACAGAAGAGTGGCTTCATGAAAACTGGGTAACATTTGTATCTGATGGAGCCAGTGTCATGCTAGGAAAGAAGTCAGGAGTAGCAACCAGGCTGATTTCGAGATTCCCAAAGCTTTTTGTATGGCACTGTATGAACCATAGACTTGAACTTGCTGTGTCAGATGCAGTTGACGAGGTAAGCTCTGTCAATCATTTTAAAACTTTTATCCAGAAGCTGTACTCTCTGTATAGTGTGTCAGACAAAAATGAACGTGAACTTGTAAATGCAGCAGCTGAAGTAGGCTCACAACTTCTTCGCATTGGCAGAATCTTGGATGTACGCTGGGTGGCCAGTAGCTTTCCGACTGTTCGTGCTGTTTGGACATCCCTGGGAGCTCTTGTACAGCACTTTAAAAATGCTTGCCGTGATGAGATGAGGTCCACCAAAGAGAGGCAGATGTACAGAGGTTTGTTAGACCGTGTTCAAAGTCCAGAATTCATTTGTGACCTTGGCCTCATGTACGACACTCTCCATGAACTAAGTCTCCTGTCACAGGAGCTTCAGTCTCGTTCTATAACTCTCCTCAGAGCAGAGAATCTGCTGAAACGCTCAATCAGAGTGATCCAGTCATTCAAAGAGAGTCCAGGTGAGAAATATAGTGAGGCTTTAGAAGCAAAACAGACTAGGGAGTGTATCGGTCTATAGCCCTGAAAACAAATGCAAAGCTGAAGTCTATCAATCCAGGCCAGTTCTTACAAAGCCTTGTGAACAATCTGGAGAAACGCTTGTCTTTTGAAGATGAGACCATCGTGGACCTCAGCAACCTTGATCAGAGTAAGTGGCCATCAAAGCCCAGCATCCGCCATGGTGAAGAGCAAGTTAGGCGACTGTGTAAGTGATTTAACTTGTGCACAGACCAAACACTGAATGGGATGCGGGACCTACTGGAAGAGCCCAGTAGTGAGCCCAAGGACCTAAAACCACTAATGAACTGTATGAAAACATTATCTGTCAGTACAGCAGAGTGTTAGAGGAAACTTTAGCCTTATGAGCAATATAAGCTCAGACAAGAGGGCTGTGCTTCTGATCTCAAACATATCAAACTTGATGATGATTAATATCAACGGCCCACCAACTTCCAAGTTTGATCCTAGAAAATATACAAGGACCTGGTTGAAGAGCCATCGTGGTGCCTCTTCTGTGCGTTCTAGACAGTGCAGTGTGAAAACTCCTGCAGAAAGCAAATCTGTCTGGAATATACTGTAGTATGAGCAAAGGTCAGAAACCCAGTGCTTGGTTGAGAGTATATCACTGTCGATGTGTTGTTAATGCATATATTTCTGTTAATTGTTAACTAAATATTGTTGTTTTGCAACATATTATTTTGTTGAATGATTTACCGGAAAATGAACATGTTCAAAACAAAGCATTAATTTAAAAAATGATGATATTTATATATACCTAACGAAGTATGCTATGAAAATAGTGTTCAGCTATTGAAAACCAAATAATCTATTTCAATTTTATGACAGTGCACTTTTAAGTTTATCTGATTGGTTTTGATGTTTGGAAGATAATTATTTGTGTTTTTATTTAAGATGAAATATGAACAATAATGCATTGTCAACTTCAGATTTGATGTATTTTATTTAAACAAATGTGTAGAAAATAATCGAAACAGCATGTTTGCCTCATGATAAATACATTTTACATTCATCCAAGCTGCTTGTGTGACCAGTAGTAACTGCAAATGGCTCCTAATCAAGTCATGATCATTTTATAATAGTAAGCAAGTAGAATGACAGATTTTTGGGTAAACTAAATCATAGTCTTACATGTCACTGTTTCTAAAACAGGGCTTTTTTTTCTGGACTACTTTTTTTTTTTTTTCTTAAGGTGAAAACTGAGAGTATACCCACTCTTCCAGGGACCACTACACCACAGCGAGAATATTCCGCTGTCAGTGCAAAGTTGGAGGAATATTCTGGCATGCTCTTTCCACATATCACTATATATCAACACAATCCTCTTTGGGAGTCTTAAACAAAATATTACAAACAATTATAGTTTGTCACTCGCAACCCGCCCACATTAAAGAAACTTCCTCCCGGACCCCTGAAATTTCATGTTACAACTTTATGATGTAAAACCTTATGCGAGTCACCCGCGGGTACCCGCCATGTTGCAGGACTCTGAACTGTAAGTTAAAGTTAAAGTTTCTCCACACAGAACTGCAAGGGTTGCAAAGAGAATGCGTTTCATTGTTGCACATATTCTTCTGGGGCGAGTATATATAGCCAACATTGTTCTTTGTGCTATGATGTGGATCTTAATGGACGCCATTGTGAGAGTATCTCAGGTCCGGTAAAAGGACCGCCCTGACAGCTTCTGAAGTTTTAAAAAATATCCCAGGGGCATGGTAAGGGTCGGATATGTTTAATCTTTATATATACAATTATATCTTCTGTTTTAAAATGGGAAGTAAACTCCGATGGAGTAAAATCACAGCTGGCGACGTTCATTTTGATGACATTCATGCCTGCCAACATGGCACCTTCGCTCTGAGAGTCACGTGATGTCCGGAGCTCTATTGTTTATATATGTCTCTGAACAACACCCGCGACTTTTACAATTGGCCACCCAGTACTCCACCATGTCCTCAGAAGCGAAAACGCTTTCAAAAATTCAAACGAGGGTGGAAAGACCTGCTGGCTTAAGCACTCAGTCACCTGACTGGGCTCCATCTACACTCATCCATCTGCGAGTGGCTGGCTAGCTTTAAGCTTTAGCTTCAGCAGCTGCACTCAATTAGAATCAGCTTTACTGGCCGGCTTTTGCATACAAACTAAACCAAATGTCTGAGTGATTAATATAATACAGTGTCTTGAAATGTTTAAAAGACATAAAAGCATCAAGATAAGCCTTCACTTTTCTATCAATAACATAATGGTTAATAACATTAGTGTTTTCTTTATGTTTGTAAGTATTTACTGATGTCACTCTGGTCTCTTCTCATGATTTGTTTTTGTTTCTTACAAACTTTCAGTTAGCTGCAGTCCGGAGAATATATTTATGTATCAAAGTTTTATAAATCTTTAAAATAATAGTGGGGTTCAGTACTATGATAAAAGGCTAGTGCTCCACAACATTTAGTCATTCTTCCTAAGTCCCGGCTTTCTTCCAACAGACCAGTTTGGGAGGGGCCTTGGTAGCGGAATTCAAAAGATCTCTCTCTCCCTAAAATATTCCGGGCAACAGCTTTAAGGTAAAAAAAAGGTGTTTAAATAAAGGGTTAGATTAAATTCTTTGTTTTAATTCATTGAAGAATAGCATAAAATCATCAGGACTGCACTTCAAAAAAATCATAAATTTTTTTGGTCCGTAGCTGGTGGACCGCTTTCTGACATGGTGTGGAAACAATCGTCTTACTTTGAATGTGAATAAAACAAAGGAGATGATTGTAGATTTCAGAAGAAACAGGAATAGGTCAAACACTGTTTCCATCATGGGAGAAGAAGTGGAGGTGGTTGAGGAGTATAAATACCTCGGAGTTCACCTTGACAACAGACTGGACTGGAGACTGAACAGTGAAACCGTCTACAAGAAGGGACAAAGCAGACTGTACTTCTTGAGGAAGCTTAGGTCCTTCAAGGTCTTAGTCAAGACGCTGTCTTGACTAAGACATCACACACATCAAACATCCCACATCCAATTCTAGAAGACTTGGGACATTTTGTTTTTTTTAAAGATATAAACAAAATGGGACGACTTTTGAATTTCACAAGCCAGCGTTTCATTCACAACAGAATATTGATAACATAGCCAATGTTTAAGCAGAAGAACCAGCTGGGAGAAAATTTAGCAGCTAAAATTAAATAACATCATCATCTGCAATGCAAAATATCAGAGTGAACATGCCTCCAAAACGAAAACTCTGAGCTGGGTAGAGTACTCAGAATTTGTACTGAAGTAAGAGTAGCAGAACTCAAACATATTTTTCTCAAGAAAAGTAAAAATTAGGCATACAAAAAAATTATTCAAGAGTAAAAAAGTAAAGCTCTGTAAAAAAAAGTTACTCAAGTACTGAGTAACTGATTAAAAACATCTGATTTAGTATTTAAAAATTATGCAGTCACACAAAAATATAAAATTATGTGGAATTTCTAGCATTTTAAGTATCGGGATGAAAATAATTATGCAAATCAACAACCTATCTACAACATAACATAACAAATTGAGGAAGAATAAACTGCTTTCCAAATAAAATGTTGTCATAAACTTATAGTGCTTACAGTAGGTAGTGCACATATGTTAGAACAGGGTAAAGTACTTCTAGTGACAATATATAGTGTTTACTGTATGTTCTTGATCTCCATATGGCCCAACAGGCTCGGCAGACAAAAAATAGCAGAACAACAAAGCTTGTGTAGAAAAAAGAGGTCTCACTGTGACATAAACTGTAGGTGTGTGTCTGTGTCTTACAAGACAAATGGACAGGGGAGGAGGAGACGCAGGTGACTACCAGGTCTGCTGCTTGTCTGCTGCAGCCGCTGCGGTGCTGGTGATACTAGTTTACCACTGAGGTGTGACAACAACGAGCTTGTGTTACTGAGCTTGTGTTTGCAGGTGCACTGCTCTGTGTAGCACCAAAAAACAAATATGGAGCTGCTCTCCCTGCGCACGAATCACCGAAATCACTGCTGGTAACAATTTGATAGGTGTAACACCGCTCCAGGTCACATTTATGGTTTTTGTGCACACTTCACAAAAAGCTTCCTGATTATTCCCCACGACCGGCTTAAGCCAGTCTTTAATTGCTGGGTAAACAAGCCAAAGTTTGGAAAACTTTCCAATTGTGAGGTGGAAAGTCACTTGCTAATGTCAATATACTGTCCTGACACCACGCATGTGCACAATAGGTCAGACAGCGAAACCAATCAAGTCTATCAACACTGGACCATGTCTTGCCATCCTGTCTGCACACTTTTTTTTTTAGACTTAGAAAAAGACAGCATAATTGGAAAAGTTACAATGTATTGAAGTGGTGACGACAAATTAACCACCAATTTACTACCAAGTCAAATTTTGTTTGTTATTTAGCCTACTACCTTTTAATGACTTTAATTTGAGCTGATTTAATGTACTACCTTAACAATCCCCGTAGGAACCCTGCACTCTTCCTCTCAAGGCTTCTGTCTCACTACTCCTCTTTGCTCTCACAGAGCTCTTTAAGTTCTTTTGCTTCTCTGTGTTTAATAAACCCATATCTGTCTCTCAGAGCTCCTCTTTCTCTCCTCCTCTTGTCTTGCATGGCTTTTGACGCCATCCTCCTCTCCTGTCTATTTCATCCTCCTCTACTGTTTCTCATGACTAAAATCATGGGAACATGTCCAGGAATGCATAATATATTGGCAATACCCTAACATTGGTATTGGCTGATGTTACTCATTTTGTAACATATTGATATCAGTCAGATAAGTAAAACTGGGCCAATATTAAAAATATGTTGTTTATTTTCATCTTTGTAACAGACGTATGTGATATAAATAGCATTGGAAATATCGGTAATTGACCATAACAGCAATATTATTATGAAATATCGGGATTGCCGAACATTTTGAGATCGGTGCATCCCTACTTTTGACTCTTGTCCACCTACAGCATGATGTACTGCTCAGCCTTCCTATCCACTTTTTCATGTGTCTCTAAGAAAATGACTTAAGAGATAAGTTCCAAAATGCCAAGAAATTTAACACTGTGTGGTGATCCAAGTAATTCATCACCACCACAGAAAAGCAAGCTTCTGTCACCAAAAAACTGAAAGACAGCTATAACCTGCCTGAGTAGTTCCTCCCTCCAGTACTGCTCTTCTACCTCCAGATGTAGTTCAGCTTTTTAGTCCCACTCCCAGTGGCTGATGGTCACTGAGGCGATGTTAGCACACTGATACAATGATCTGAGCTTTCCTCATGCTCACACAAGGGTTCAGGATGTTTCCAGTCAGAGAAACCACTATTTAACTGGTTTTAATTCGTTCCACATAACATGCAGGGAAAACAAAATATATTAACTGTGGTCGGTGAATATATTATCCACTCTGGAGAGAGTTATTCTCCACTTAGGAAGTAATATCACAGCAGATCATTAGGTTTGGGTGCAGTTTACCACTGAATCCCCGATCACGGGATGCAGCTGGATATCTGGTCGCCAGATTATAAAAGGCAGCAGCTCCACTATCGATAATAACATTTTTTTCGGTTATTTTTGTTAACGTTCCCCCACAATGTTGTGTTATACACTAAATGAACCCAGTCTGAACTGCCATCGCTACAGCTAGCCTCAGATTGTGTTGTGCAGCTAACACAACAGGTTAATTAGCGCACCATCATCCATGATGTCTTCTTCCTCCTGATTTTCCTCCACCTGGTTTACAAAGAACTTGTTAATAGATGGCAGACTACTTATAAACATCTTCTCGTCTTTCGCTCTGTTGCTTATAGAAACCGCCTTTTTTATCATTGTCAGTGGAGCGCTATCCGCTGGGGGTAGGGACGGGGCATGTTACCATGGTTTCTACAATTGCGCCTTATAGATTATGTAACTCTGTTAAGGTTAAACAAATACTGTGAATCTTATTGGTTATGTCTGCCATATTTGAAATTTGAATATTTTCTTTTTTTCTTCCTTAAACTGTTCACGTGGACCCCCATGGGCGTAGGCCCCTGGGTCCCTGGGTACCCATGATGCACATTGGGTAATCCAGCCTTGAGTCTCTGATACCTCTACATGGGGGTGGACTGGGACTAAATATCAGCTCATGACAAAAACCTGTAAATGAAGAAAGGTCACCTCACTGTGAAACATTTACAGCCTGAACAGCATACAAACACAGCTGCACTGATCTGCTGAGCCAGCCAAGCACAGAGACAAAGACACTAGGGCAAGAAATGAAATATGTTTCAAACTAACTATATAATAATCTAAGACATACTTTATCCCCTTTAATGTAAAGAAAAGATCTGTCAGTTTCAATCAGAAGGCATTTTAAATGTTCCAGCATAAGTTATTCACTGTTAATTGCCGATTTTGTAATTCACCCACTCGTTGTCCTTTTTTCCCCTCACAATTATTCAAGCAAGCTGCCACGGTAGCAGCTATGAACTGGCTTGGGGCATGCAATCACCTCACAGTTTAAGATCACAGTCAGTCTGATAATCCCAATGCATAAGATATAAGATATACATTTTTATTCATTCACGTATTCCCTGCCATCTGTTGTTCATGCACAGCTTACCAGTCCTGCTGTACTTGAACACAGATAATATCTCATATACAATTTTTCATTTCACACACATAAAGACACAAAGGTGCATTAAAAATGCATAAATGCACACAGAGAGGCAATACCCGGCTGTGAAGCAGACAGTGATAAGGGGCAGAATAACTGCTGAGAAAGTGTGTCCAAGCTCTCTGCCTCATGAAATGGCAGTTCACTCTAAACTGATCCTTTGTTTTCCTCCATGTGTACTCCAGTAAAGAGCCATCTCACATGCTCATTTGTTTGTCCAAAAATGTCACTTTTAATCACAGGCAATTTAAAAGTCACAACATCTGTACTGTTCTTTCAGCTGTATACAATGGAATCTAAGGTTGACCTATTTTTTGGAGAAAATAGATTATCTCCATACAATGCAATAACTAATTAGAAGCTTAACTATTCCTGCCTTCATTATAGCTTTAGAATCTGCACCATCTGCTGCCTACTTTGCAATGACAGCTCTATTAAAGAAATCTAATTTTTTTACATATTTAATAAATACTGTATCTTGTAAATAGATAAATTGCATTACTTCCCCTCCCCCTACTCCGTTGCTCTCCCTACATCTCCCTCCCTCATTCATCCTCTTCCGCTGCTGTTGCTAAGACCGAGGAGTGCAGGCTAGTCTGTGGAAACCAGTAGAGTCTGAGAGGTGGATCTCCCAGTGCGTTGCTATGGGCAACGCTCAATGTTCATGAGAAAAGCAGCCCAAAAGTCTAGCATGCAGATGTTTATACCAGTGACCTAGATTTTAATTAGTCAAAAGGGATTGTGCAATCTGAGCTTTATGTTTGGTGTCCTTAAAAATACATATACATACATCTTATTTGACATCCTTTTATTTTATATTCAGAGCATAAACAAACCTAATGAATAAAATATGGAAACAGAAGGTATTGCTTCCTTTTCAGCCATACAATATTACAAATCCATGCTAAGGAAAAGTAAACCTACCCCACCTGACTTGCTGCACATTGTGATTCACTGCACATGCGTCTCAGGCTCGCTCTGACCTCCTCTGTGTCTCAGTCATTCATTGCCCACTGAATCCATGCAACTGTATGATAAATCCCAGACATTCAGTGCTTGCCTTAGGCAGTCAGTGCCTTCATACTATATAACTAAGATGAGTGGAAAAAGTGACAAAAAATGTTTTTAGATGTTAAAATAAAAAAGAATACATTGATCTTCACTTAAATATGAATACAAAGTGTGATAGATTCCCTAATCATTAAGAATGTGTTATTAGAAGCAATCAGTCTATGATTTTCTTTTGTTTTAGAGGTGAAGCATAAAGGAAGTCTGAGAAAATGTACGGTTAATAAAACATTAAACCTGTTTATACTCAACTTATTGTCTAAGTGAAACGTATGCTTTGTGCCTTGTTTCTAGGAAGGTTTACTACTTTAAAACAACTAAAATAAGCATTTAGTGAATGAAAATCTTCCTTGAAGTGACAGGGTAAAAGCATAGAAATGTAATCAATGAGAATTCACAGGTCAAAGCATTAACGTGTCCTTAAAGCATGAAAACACCAACTTGATTTTCTTTAGAAAATCAGATCAAATCATAAATGTGAATATAAACAGCAACAGATACCTCAGCCAGTTTATCAACAAATGGTCTTATTGTTCCTCTAAGTGAAGGAGTTATTAACTAGTTCTATCTGACTATTCTGTACTTTTAGTGTAAGTCTGTGTCACAGACTTATTTCAGGAAAATTCTAATTTTCCATAAGAACACATTCTTACCTCTTCAGATGTTCTCCTCCTGTCAGGTAGAACTAGTGTGTTTGCGTGACTTCCAGGTACTATAGTAGATCCTATGCTCATCCTGGGTCCAACTAACATGTACCGTTTGTCTCCAGATCTGTACTGGATGCTGTGACACAGTGTCCCATCATAATTAGTTTCTTGGAGATATTTCGAAGTATAGTCTGTGGATTTGGAGCACTGCATTGCAATCAGTACAATGATACTGATGATAAATAGAATTGAAACTGATCCCAACGTGATCATCAGGTAAAAAGTCACATTATCTTCCTTATTATCCTTTGCTACAGTTTTGACATCAGAAGCTGCAAAAGCCTCTTTTGGCTCCACAAGTTTGACAGTCACAGTTGCTGTTGCTGAGAGGGAAATGTTGCCATTGTCTTTGACCAGTATGACCAGTTTATGCTCAGCCTCGTCTGTCTCTGTGAATGAGCGAAGTGTTCTGATCTGTCCTGTGTAGCGGTCCAAACCAAAGAGACTGTGGTCACTAACTTCCTGGAGTGAAAACAGCAACCATCCGTTATATCCTACATCAGCATCATATGCTCTGACTTTGGTCACCAAATGTCCTGCGTTCACATTGCGGGGAATCTCCTTCACACCTTCAGCTGAACCGTTGGAGGTAACTGGATACAGGATGACTGGAGCATTGTCGTTCTGATCCTGAATAAAGACGTTGACTGTGACGTTGCTGCTCAGTGTTGGACTCCCAGAATCTGTTGCTACAACTTGGAACTGGAAAGTTTTAAGAGCTTCAAAGTCAAAGCTTTTCAATGCCACAATATCTCCTGTTTCAGAGTTTATGCTGAGAAATGATGTCACAGTTTTATGTTCAGCACCACTTCTTGGTATAGTATATGATATAATGGCATTGTCCCCCTCATCATGATCAAAAGCATCCAGCGAAAACACAGAGGCTCCAGGAGCATTGTTTTCAGTAACATAAAAAGTATATGGGCTTGTTGAAAACTCTGGAGAGTTGTCATTCACATCTGATACTGTTACACTTATTGTCTTCTGAGCTGACAAAGCTGGTTCACCAGCATCTTTTGCAATTATTGTTAGTTCGTATTTTGACTTATGCTCTCTGTCAAGTTGAGATTTGATA
Source organism: Valencia hispanica (assembly GCA_963556495.2). Classification (NCBI taxonomy): domain Eukaryota; kingdom Metazoa; phylum Chordata; class Actinopteri; order Cyprinodontiformes; family Valenciidae; genus Valencia; species Valencia hispanica. The sequence continues at coordinate 31,714,070 of OY747702.1, read as the reverse complement.
ACAATGGAAAACATGTTTTCTTGTAAGGAAGGTGTTAATGTAAAAGGTACATCATCAATTATAGAACATATGACTTTTCCATTTACACCTGAATCCTTATCACTCACACTTATCAATGCTACTGTCCTTCCAGGTTTGGAGTCTTCAGGTATTGCACTTGACAAGGATGTAACTTCTATTTCAGGTGCATTGTCATTCAAGTCTACAACAGCTATTATAACGCTTTTCTCTGTTGACAAGGGGACTGATCCTTTATCAGAAGCTTTGATGTCTATTTCATATCTGTCATTTTCTTCAAAATCTAAAACTCCTTTGACTGTAATTGATCCTGTAATGGTGTCAAGTTCAAAAAGTTTCTGTAGTTTGTCATTTACATTATATGCAAAAGAATAAACTACCTCCCCATTTAAACCCTCATCTTGATCAGTGGCATTTACTTGTATGATCGTTGTACCTACAGGTGAATTTTCATTTAGCTCTGCAGTATACACTTCACTAGCAAATGTGGGCATATTGTCGTTTACATCTAAAACATTAATACGAATTTTCATTGTTCCTGACTTAGCGGGCTTGCCTCCATCAATAGCTGTAAGTACTAATTCATGACTTTTTGTAGCTTCTCTGTCCAGTGGTTTATGCAAATACAAAAAAGGAATTTTTCCATCTCGCCCTCTATCTTTAATCTCCAAACGAAAATGATCATTTTGACTAAGCCTATACTGTTGAACAGAGAATACGCCACTGTCTGGATCACGTGCGCCTTGCAGCTGAAACCGAGCCCCTGATAAAGCAGATTCTGATATATCTAAATGCGTCTCATTGTCAGGGAACGTGGGAGAATGGTCGTTCACGTCTAAAACCTCGATGGCGACATAATGTACTTCTAAGGGATTTTCCAGTACAGTCTTTATATTGATAACACAGGTAGGGATCCGGTCGCACACCTCCTCTCGGTCTATTTTTCGGCTGACATGAAGGACTCCGTTATTGTTGAGCTGAAAAGGTGAATCACTCGATCCAGAGACAATTCGAAATCCTCTGGCAATTAAAACACTTGACTCAATTCCTAAATCTTTAGCAATATTTCCAACAACAGCACCCGTTGTCAGTTCTTCTGGTAGCGAGTATCGCAGCTGTCCCGATGTGAATTTCAAAGTGAAACCCAGAGATGCAACAAAAATGAGCAGACGCTCCAACACCGCGTTGCATCCTCTTCGTGCCATAGTTAATTGGAAGGAAGAAAAACAAATCAAAAATTATTTAGAAAACCTCTACATTTTAAACACGACTTAATACCAAAATAGTAATATATATATATATTAGACAAAAAAATATTGGTCAAGGAGTTGGTGAGAATGGCGGATTAGTGGCCATCGCCCAACGCACAACCTTAACCTCTCGCAAAAGCTCCAAAGTACTGATGGATGTTACACGAAGAGTCTTGAAATTTTACAAGCAGCGCCCCCATGCGAGCTACTGTCACAATGCGGTGATATTTATGTTTGTTTTCATTTTTAGTATTTAAACACTCTAAACTCCTAATGCAAAACAAATACGGAAAAGGGAAACTTTTAAATAACTCACCAATCTATTCAAAATCTATCCAACATTCAAGTACAATGCCTGTTATAAATATACAACTAAATGTAACAACAAATTAACTTTTCCATTGATTGTTCAGCTTGTTTTAGTTGAGATGTTTTAATAATATTATTTTGTTTGCCTGACTATCAGGTAAGATTGTAGAACTCATATTTATTATTACATAAACTAAGATGTGCAGTTTGTCTACATATTTGCACTGGATGCTATGATACAGCCCCCCCCCCTCCCCCCCCCCCCCCCCCCCCACCAAAGTTATTCCCTTAAAGATGGTTAAAAATGTTTCTTGTGGATTTGGAGCACTGCATTGCAATCAACACAATCCTACTGCACCCAACCCATGAATTCTACGAGCTTTTAAAAACAATCTTGCTCCCTAGTATTTTAACTATTCAAATGCCTCTCTTAAAGGGAAACTAAAAACACACAAAATTTCAGAACCATGGACAGCAACAACTGTCACTTCAGAATTTTCAGCGATTCCCCAGATCACAGTTAGACAAAGAAAATTATTACCATTTAAGAGAGGACACTATTAGGTGTATAGAATCAGATAAATAATTTGATATACCAGAAAGCTCTAAGATTAATGTTTAGCTTCTTGAACACGGGAAGTGCTTCTGAAATCATGGTAAACAAACACAGATTTGCAAAGAAAGAGACCTAAGGGAAAATGCACATTGAAAATATTTGCCACTATGACGACACCACAAAGAAAATAGAGAGTAAGGAAAAACTGTTTAATTATTCAAAAGCTAAAGTGAAAAAGGAGCTGTTTTTATTGTGGTAACACATTGCAGCATTCTTGTCCTATGTATGGTTATCACAAAACTACCAACACGTGTTGGCCCTATAAACATACACACTTAATTTTTCCACCCTGATGTTTTACTTATATTTTCAACACCCATTTTAAATAAAACATTAATAATGTCAGTAAGCTCTCCTCGAAACATATGTAAATCTTATCTTACCTCTTCCGATGTGTTCCTCCTGTCAGGTAACACCAGTGTATTTGCATGACTTCCAGGTACTATAGTAGATCCTATGCTCATCCTAGGTCCTACTAACATGTACCGTTTTTCTCCAGATCTATACTGGATGCTGTGACACAGTGTTCCATCATAATTAGTCTCTTGGAGATATTTCGAAGTATAGTCTGTGGATTTGGAGCACTGCATTGCAATCAGCACGATAATACTGACGATAAACAGCACTGAAACTGATCCCAAAGTGATCATCAGGTAAAAAGTCACATTACTGTCCTCATCTTCATTTGCTGCACTTTTAACATCAGAAGCTGCGAAAGCCTCTTTGGGCTCCACAAGTTTGACAATCACAGTAGCTGTTGCTGTGAGTGAAACATTGCCATTGTCCTTGACCTGTATGACAAGTTTATGATCAGCCTCGTCTGTCTCTGTGAATGAGCGAAGTGTTCTGATCTGTCCTGTGTAGCGGTCCAAACCAAAGAGGCTGTGGTCACTAACTTCTTGTAGTGAAAACAGCAACCAGCCGTTATATCCTACATCAGCATCATATGCTCTGACTTTAGTCACCAAATGTCCTGCGTTCACATTGCGGGGAATCTCCTCCACACCTTCCGCAGAACCGTTGGAGCTGAGTGGATACAGGATGACTGGAACGTTGTCATTCTGATCCAGAATAAACACGTTCACTGTTACGTTGCTGCTCAATGATGGAGTCCCAGAATCTGTGGCGACAACTTGGAACTGGAAAGTTTTCAGAGCTTCAAAGTCTAAGCTTTTTAGCGCCACAATATCTCCAGTGTCTGAGTTAACATTAATAAATGAAACTATGCCATCCCGCCCTGCATCTCTTAAAATGTGGTAGGACACTACTGAATTACTGTTCTCATCATGGTCAAAAGCTTTTACAGAAAACAAAGATGCTCCTGGATCATTACCTTCAGTCACATAAAAAGTGTATGGATTAAATGAAAACTCTGGATAGTTGTCATTTACATCTGAGACCACAACACCTACTGTTTTTTCGCACGAACGTGGTGGTTGACCACCATCTTTTGCTTTCACTATTATGATATAATGTGATTGTTTCTCTCTGTCCAGAGGCGATTTGGTCACCAGTGAATACATATTGTCTCTTAAAGATGGTGATAAAATGAAGGGAATATCATCATTTAGTTTGCAGAATACATTTCCATTAAGACCCGAGTCCATGTCATTTACACTGATTAGAGCGACTGTGGTTCCTGGTGGGGAATCTTCAGGAATTGATCTTGAAAATGAAGTAATCTCAATCTCAGGTGCATTATCATTCACATCAATTATTTTAATAGTTATACTTTTTTGTGCCGACAGAGGAGGGAGACCTTTATCGGATGCCTCAATTTCAAGTTGATATTTATCCCTTTCTTCATAATCAATTAAACCTTTAACAGTTATTTCACCTGTTGATGGATTAATTTCAAAAAGCTTAAGGAATTTACGATTCACACTGTTGCTAAAAGAATAAACTACTTCCCCATTTCTTTCACTATCTAAATCTGTGGCATTTATTTTCACTGCTGTTGTCCCAAGTGGACAATTTTCCTCAAGCATCACGGAATAAACATCTTTGGAAAAGACTGGTGCATTGTCATTTGCATCCAAAACGTTTAATACAATATCAACTTCGCTAGATTTTGGAGGTTTACCTCCATCAATGGCAGTCAGTACCAATGTGTGCCTTGCTGATATTTCCCTATCTAATGACTTTTGAACAATCAAAACAGGTATTTTGCCATCGTCTCCTGTATCTTTAATTTCTAAACGAAAGTGATCATTAGAGCTTAGTTTATAGCGCTGAATAGAGAATGTTCCTCCATCTGGGTCGCTGGCAGGCTGCAACGGAATGCGCACTCCAGGTAGCACTGACTCAAAAATTTCCACCACCGTTTCATTTTCCGGGAAAGTGGGCGAATTGTCATTTATATCCAACACCTCAACAGTAACATAGTGAACCTCCAGTGGATTTTCCAGCACAGTTTTTAGATTTATTTCACACGTAGTGGTACGTTCACAAACCTCTTCTCTGTCTATTTTTCGGCTCACATAAAGGTTGCCATCTTTCGGGTCCAGATGAAAAAGAGGATCCTTCATGGTGGTAACAATACGATACTTTCTGTCTTTCAGCATGGCTTGGGCTAACCCAAGATCATTCGCTATGTTTCCGATCACAGTTCCTTTATTAACCTCTTCGGAAATTGAATATCTAATCTGGGCGGAGGTAACACCCAACAAAAGCAAAACGGTCGCACACGCGATCCAAAGCTGCCTCATCCACGCAGCGTGGAATCCTGTTTGTTCCATCATAAAAAACATTTTTCGGTTCTTCATATAACAAAGGATATTGTGCACACAAATTAATACACCAAAAAGGTGATCACTCACGCAAATAATATGCGCGATATTTAAAAATAGAACCAAGTGAATATATCCGGCAGCAAGTGCGACGAGAGGTAAAAGAGGTTGAACTAAAAAGCAGTGACGAAAGATGTAGACGTTGTTACACGAGCACACTGACACCAAGCGATGCTGTGGCTAACTACAATAAACGAACGCTTAAAACATTTTACAGACAATATTTTATGTGTTTAATTTATTTACCCTTATAATAATTTCGATGTATTTACGACTGTCTGTTGGGAAAGGAAATGTCTCCTCTGACATTTTAGGATTAGACATGAATAATTGAATTATCTTTCAAAATTGCTTAAGACTACCAGTAAACCATTTTATAAACACTCCAGCGATAATTGAAACTTTTGTTAATGCACGAGGCATAAGCGCAAAATCTGTCAGCACCATGGAGAGTGGTAAAACATTTTGCCATGAAATGCATGGAGGCTTTGAAAACCACGATAATTTTGTCCACATATTTCAACGTGTAAGCTTACGTATTTTTTTCGAATATTACTTAAATTATTGAGCACACTGACAAGAAGAAGAAACAGAAAGAAGAACTACCATGTACACCAACATCCGTTAATCACGCAATATTTAGTAACTGAACAAACAATATACTTAATTGAACTACATGATTTTTATCACTCGTGGTTCTAGCTGCAGTGTAATGGCAAATACATATAACCAAGTGGGGTTATTATCAAGTGAATGAATCCAGTCATAATTTGTGCACCATTGCAACTAAAAGCAAGAAAAGAAAATGCCCACATTTTCCCTTACCTCTTCAGATGTTCGTCTCCTGTAAGGTAGCACAAGTGTGTTTGCATGACTTCCAGGTACTATAGTTGATCCAATACTCATTCGGGGTCCAACTAACATGTACCGTTTGTCTCCAGATCTGTACTGGATGCTGTGACACAGTGTCCCATCATAATTAGTCTCTCGGATATATTTAGAAGTATAATCTGTGGATTTGGAGCACTGCATTGCAATCAGTACAATGATACTGATGATAAATAGAACTGAAACCGATCCCAAAGTGATTATCAAGTAAAAAGTCCCATTCTCTTCCTCATCATCCTTTGCTGCACCTTTGACATCAGAAGCGGCAAAAGCCTCTTTGGGCTCCACAAGTTTGACAATCACAGTCGCTGTTGCTGAGAGAGAAATGTTGCCATTATCTTTCACCAGTATGACCAGTTTATGCTCAGCCTCGTCTGTCTCTGTGAATGAGCGAAGTGTTCTGATCTGTCCTGTGTAGCGGTCCAAACCAAAGAGGCTGTGGTCACTAACTTCCTGCAGTGAAAACAGCAACCATCCGTTATATCCCACGTCAGCATCATAGGCTCTGACTTTGGTCAGCAAATGTCCTGCGTTCACATTGCGGGGAATCTCCTCCACACCTTCAGCGGTGCCGTTGGAGCTGAGTGGATACAGGATGACTGGAGCGTTGTCATTTTGATCCAGAATGAACACGTTCACTGTGACGTTGCTGCTAAGTGGCGGCGTTCCAGAATCAGTGGCGACAACTTGGAACTGTAACGTTTTTAGTGTTTCAAAATCTAAACATTTCAGCGCCATAATATCTCCATTTTCAGAGTTTATGTTGAAAAACGAAGTGTGCTTATTATCATGTCCCTCTCTGACAATACGGTAAGAAATAATCGCGTTCTTGTTCTCATCCCTGTCAAAAGCTTTAACAGAAAATATGTTAGCTCCTGGCTCGTTACCCTCATTGATATAGAAAGTATACGGGCTTAGTAAAAACTCTGGACTGTTATCATTCACATCTGACACAACAACGCTGATTGTTTTCATTGATGATAATGAAGGCTGGCCTGCATCTTTTGCAGTTATTGTCAGATCATAATTTGACAGTTTTTCTCTGTCTAAATAGGATTTGGTTACGAGTGAAAACATTTTATCCTGTACGGACGGTACCAAAGAAAAATGAAATTCGTCATTTACTGAGCAGATTATTTTTCCATTAAGACCAGAGTCCAAATCATTTGTGTTGATGAGAGCAACTGTTGTTCCTTGTCGGGAATCTTCAGGAATTGAGGTTGAAAATGATGTAACCTCTATCTCTGGTCTATTATCATTCACGTCATCAATAGTAATAATGACACTTTTTTCTGCGGTCAACGGGGCTAACCCTTTGTCAGAGGCTTGAATTTCTATTTCGTATTTGTCATTTTGTTCATAATCTACGAGTCCTTTAACTATTATTTGTCCAGTTGATTCGTTTATTTCAAATATCTTAAATATGTTGCCATTCACACTGTTTCCAAATGAATAAACTACCTCTCCATTCTGACCGTAATCCAAATCTGTTGCATTTACTTGTATAACGGTTGTTCCCACAGGAGCATTTTCAATTAAATTAACAGAATAAGCGTCTTCCGAAAAAATCGGTGGGTTGTCATTTACATCCAAAACATTTACTATAATTTGTATATCTCCAGATTTTGGAGGCTTTCCTCCGTCCAGTGCAGTCAGCAGTAAAGAGTGTTTTTGCGCTGATTCCCTATCCAGCGATTTTTGCAAAACTAAAATAGGTATTTTGCCATCTTTACCTTTATCCCTCACTTCCAAACGGAAGTAATCGTTTTTGCTAACTTTATATTGTTGAATCGAAAACTGCCCGCTATCCAGATCTCTTGCAGGTTTAAGCTGAAATCGTGCTCCGGGCAACACAGACTCAGAAATCTCTAGGATTTTTTCTCCTTCAGAGAAACTGGGCGAATGGTCATTTATATCTAGCACCTCCACCCCAATGTTGTGTACCTCCAGGGGGGTCTCTAACACAGTCTTAACATTTATTAGACATATGCTACTCTGTGCGCATACCTCTTCTCTATCAATCTTTCGGGTCACATACAGGACGCCATCGTTAACGTTTGCGTGGAAAAGGGGATCCGCACCTCCAGAAACAACACGATACTTTCTGCTCTTCAGAGTGCTTTTATCTAATCCCAGATCTTTTACTATATTTCCAACGACAGTCCCTTCGTTAACTTCCTCAGAGATAGAATACCTCAGTTGTGCTGATGTTACACCCAGTAAAATCATAGCAACCACACATCGGGTTATGCATCTTCTTCCCCGTCGCGCCTTGTATTTTCTTTGTTCCATTGTTAATCCCAAAGGCACTAGTACTCACTCAAATAAGTAAAGTTCCTCTGGTATGGTCAATAAGATAATATCCATATGGAATATATTCACCAAGTTCCTACGTCAAGCATGAAGAGAAATCCATAAGACCTCAGTAAGCCTGGGAACAAAGATAACATCCGAGTGGGGAAGCCAACGACAGGCTGGACTAAAACCAGTGATAGAGGGCAAACACGATGCTTTTTTTCTATTATACTGACACCGTGTGACCAAAATACTAGCCGTGGGTTTCGATAATCTTCTAGCTCGTTGGTTGAAATGTACATTTTCTGTATACGATGTTACTTTTTCATTTATGTACAGCAATACGCAGTCTGGATTAATAATAACTAAATCAAACGTCTGTATACATTTTAAACGAAAAAAAGAAATACATTTTAATGACATATCTTATGCAATATGTTGTAATATTAAATATGTTTTATCAACGTGAATGATATTATAATGGTCAAAGCAAAGTGTCAGCCCCATGCTTGGAGTGAAACGTCACCGCTCTCTTTTATCAGTATGACCATTTTTCAGTTTTATCTGTCTCTGTGAATGTACTTTACTACCTCTTACTCTTTTTTTAAGCGAAGCAATTTACTTCAGCACCGAGGACAGTGATTAAATGTGTTTTAAACTACCTATCCATTATCCAACAACAGGATACGCCCTGGACAGGTTGCCAGTTCATCGCAGGTTTTACACAATTTCTTTTTGTTTGTTTTTCTTAATAACAACTGTTAACAGCTTGAGAAATATTTCCAGTTAGTATATAAAACAAGGTAAACACTGTGACAAAATTGTAAGTAGAAAAAATATAAATCCATTGCAACATGTCTGAGACTGTCTGATGTCAAATAGCAATGAATATATTCATAGGATTTAATATATGCAAGATACAGTTGCAGGTTAGTGAACGATATCCATGGGAATTGAAATAAACCCAAGTAATCAAGTGCATGGCTTACCTCGTCATATGTTCTACTCCTGTCAGGAAGCACTAGTGTATTTGCATGACTCCCAGGTACTATTGTAGATCCAATACTCATTCGGGGTCCAACTAACATGTACCGTTTGTCTCCAGATCTATATTGGATGCTGTGACACAGTGTCCCATCATAATTAGTCTCTTGGATATATTTAGAAGTATATTCTGTGGATTTGGAGCACTGCATTGCAATCAGTACAATGATACTGATGATAAATAGAACTGAAACCGATCCCAAAGTGATTATCAAGTAAAAAGTCACATTCTCTTCCTCATCATCCTTTGCTCCACCTTTGACATCAGAAGCGGCAAAAGCCTCTTTGGGCTCCACAAGTTTGACAATCACAGTAGCTGTTGCTGAGAGTGAAACGTTGCCATTGTCTTTTACCAATATGACCAGTTTATGCTCAGCCTCGTCTGTCTCTGTAAATGAGCGAAGTGTTCTGATCTGTCCTGTGTAGCGGTCCAAACCAAAGAGGCTGTGGTCACTAACTTCCTGCAGTGAAAACAGCAACCATCCGTTATATCCCACATCAGCGTCATAGGCTCTGACTTTGGTCACCAAATGTCCTGCGTTCATGTTACGGGGAATCTCCTCCACACCTTCAGCGGTGCCGTTGGAGCTGAGTGGATACAGGATGACTGGAGCGTTGTCGTTCTGATCCAGAATGAACACGTTCACTGTGACGTTGCTGCTCAGTGACGGAGAACCATTATCAGTGGCGACAACTTGGAACTTGAAAGTTTTTAGAGTTTCAAAATCGAAACTCTTTAGTCCTATAATGTCTCCAGTTTCGGAATTTATATTAAGAAACGAAGTACTGTCGTCAGTTCCATTTCTGATGATATGATAGGAAACACGTGCGTTCTCATTTTCATCACGATCAGTAGCTTTAACAGAAAAGATGAAAGAGCCTGCATTGTTACCCTCAGTTATATAGAAAGCATATGGGCTCAGTAAAAACCTTGGATTGTTGTCATTCACATCAGACACCACAACGCTCACTGTCTTTACGGTTGACAATGGAGGCTGCCCTGCATCTTTCGCAGCTATTATGATATCATAATATGACTTTTTCTCTCTGTCTAAGGGAGATCTTGTGACCAGAGAAAATGTTTTATCTTTTAAACCTGGCAATAAATCAAACGGGACATCTTCCCGTAGCGTGCAAACTATTTTCCCATTGTTGCCAGAGTCTAAGTCATTCACACTGATAAGAGCCACAGTTGTTCCTGGTCGGGAATCTTCGGGAAGTGAACTGGAAAACGAAGTAACTTCAATTTCAGGTGCATTATCGTTCATGTCAATAATCTTGATAATCACGCTTTTTTCAGTTGTTAAAGGAGCATTACCTTTATCAGATGCCTGTATTTCTATTTCATATTCGTCTTTATCCTCGTAGTCTATCACACCTTTGACAGTTATATCACCTGTTAATGAATTAATATGAAATGTATTCAGTATCTTTTGGCTCACACTGTTACTGAACGAATACATAACTTCTCCGTTTAATCCCTGATCTAAATCAGTTGCATTCACCTTCATGACAGTTGTTTCTAGTGGAGCATTTTCTTTTAATGACACAGTATACTCTTTATCTGAGAAAGCAGGTGCGTTATCGTTATTATCAAGAACATGTATTAGTATGTTCATATTGCCAAATTTCGGAGGTTTACCTTCATCTAAAGCTGTTAATATCAACGTGTGGCTCTGTGCAATTTCTCTGTCTAAAGGTTTTTGAAGAACCAATATCGGTATTTTAATGTCATTCTTTTTATCCTTAATTTCCAATCGAAAATGATCATTTTGGCTTAGTTTATACTGCTGAACGGAGAATTGACCGCTATCTGGATCCTGTGCTGGTTTAAGCTGAAATCGTGCTCCCGGCAGCGCTGACTCCGAGATCTCCAATATAATGTCTTTGTCCAAAAATACAGGCGAATGATCATTCATATCCAGGATTTCCACTTCCACATAATGGACCTCTAAAGGATTCTCTAGCACAGTCTTAACATTCATTACACACCGAGTACTCTGGGCACAAACCTCCTCTCTGTCAATTTTCCGACTCACTAAAAGGGTTCCATCGTTTTGATTCACGCTAAAAAGCGGATCAACATCGCTTGATACAATCCGATACTTCCTTCCTTTTAGTAGGCTTTTGTCTATCCCCAGATCCTTTGCTATATTCCCAACCACAGTTCCTTCTTTTACCTCCTCGGAGATTGAATACCGCAGTTGCGCTGAGGCTACACTCCACAAAAGCACAAGCACGAGTTCAATAAAATATCCCTGCTCCTGTCGTTGCTTTTTTCCTCTTTGTTCCATTCTCATGTCTGAAGTTATCAGTAGTCCATTACAAACGCAAAATCTCGGACTTGAAAACAATTCCGACTTTTTAAAATCCACACATGTTTGCGAACCTTTTGCTATCAGTATGTTCACAAAACGTTCAAGAACAAAAAGACGGATCCCTGACGAGAGCATTAGCTGAAGGGGTGGGACCACAATGAAATGAAGACAACCTCATGTGCTCAATATCTTTTTATGTAGCACTGACACCCTGCGACCAAATGTTCTGATACATATAACCTGAATACCGTTTATCAGTTTGATAGAGTATTTGTAGTCTATGGTCTCACCGCGAATCTTGAATCAAAGTGAAATAATATAATCCTTCACAATGGATTCATACATATTCGAAAGCTCATCCTATTTATTTGCTATGGGTATGATAATCATGTAAACTGATGGTCTGCATGGCCAATATCTTGAGAAATTAGTTATATACCATAGCATGTTGCTACATAGCATTTCACAGCATGCATTCCTCTGTGGGTGTGTCTTTTGGTTTTACAGTCGCTTAAGTGGTACTGTTCTCATTCTTACTGTTCTTTAAGTTACTGTTACAGTTGTAGCAGGTGCTTTATGGATGCAAATTGTGTTGAATTCTGAGTGAAGACAGAGGGGATTTTGTTTGAGTTTCCCCAAGTTTATCCTTGTGATTAGATGGGAAACTTTTTTTCCATATAGCACACCTGTGGTTTCATTGCAGCAGCTAAATCATAATAAAGCTTACCTCATTGTGTGGTCTATGCCAGAGATAAATCAGTGGTACAATATCTACTTAAAGGACATAAATGTTGTAGATCCTTCTTATAAATAACAGCTTAGACAGCAATATAATGGGTGAAAATATATTGAATGAGAGTTTAGGAAGGAAAGAAAGAAGGAAAGAAAGAAAAAAAAGAAGAAAAAGAAAAAAGAAAGAAAGCAAGAAAGAAAGAAAGAGGTTTAAATTCCACGTATAACAACATTACAAAATTACAACAAACAAAATAAATTTAGAAATGGACAACCAAATGCTCATTATTGACAGAACATATTACATTATTCACAGCCCATAAGGTGACAAAACTTAAATTTTCTTTGTTAACTTATAAAACTCAAATTCCACCAGCAGCAAGGCTTAAAGCTTCTCCCAGTATCATATGTTTTCTTGTTTTCCATATGGCTAAGTTTGCCATACCTGAAATGAAATTCAACAACAAAACCACAGATTTGTTCTATGCAGTATAATATGGACCGTAAATAAAAAATAAAAAAATGAAAACTGTATTCCAAACCATGGAAAAATGGAGTTAAAAAGTTAAAAAGATCTGTTGACCTAGGACATTGAATAAACATATATTGAAGCGTTTCTTCTTGAGAACAGAAACTACACCCATTCCCAATACTCAGATTAAAGTGGGCTAGATATCTGTTTGTAGCTATGGCCCCATGTATAATCCTCCACTGGAGGTCACCCACCCATTTCTCAACAAGGGGTTTATACAGGGACAGCCAAAAGCCTCTCATGATAGAACTGGAGTCAAAGAACTCAGTCCACCTCAAAACCCCAACATCATGCAGAGTGCGTAGATTCAAAACTTTCACTGTAACAAAATAAAGAGTTGTTTTCTTCAGGTCCTCAAATGATCCTTAAGTTGGCGTTCCAAAAGACAATAACTTGTCCCTTTCATCCTACCACAACTCAACAGTAGAAGAGACAGTCAGAGAGGGAAAAACCTATTCATAATCATCATCCTATTGGTTGGAAAGAATGCGGTTTTCAACAAATGTTCTAAAAGATCCTGGTAAAGAAGCACAAATCTCCTCAACTAAATTGAGCACCAGTCTTTGCGAATGTATATTTAACAGCTCACTAAGTTTTGAGACAGAAATCTTCATGAGTTGGCCTAGTTTTACACAACCAGCTTACCTCAACTTGGATCTCAAGCTGACAGAAGAAAGCAGTTGAAATGTGAACAAACCATTTCCAGTCAGAGACTCCTCAAAAAGCCACATTCCAGGTGTAGCATCCGTCTTCCTTTCAAAATTAAAAACTTGCCACATATTCAAAACAGACTGGTAAAAAGGTGCTAATCCAGTTAGATCCAAATGTTGTAGGTCAAGCAGGAAATGGTGTTTATCATAACCTTGGCAAGCAGCCTTCTTCGGGAGTATGCATGCAGTGTCCAATCATGGTAGATTAAAACCGTAGAGCGGTCTTTGAACTGTTTGCAGCCGGAAAGCTCTTACTCGTGCAGAGATGTTAATAAGTCCCTATCCGCCCTCATCCAATAGCAGATATAGAGCAGTGGCTCTAAGCCAATGCCATCCCGACCAAATAAAAGTCAACAATAGTCCTTTGAATTTTATCCATCAGACTCTTTGGAGGTGCTAGTACTGTCAGACGATGTGAGAGTGCAGAGGCAACCAAATTGTTACCCACCAGAGCTCTATCCTAATAAGAAAGCTGAGGCAGCAGCTATTTCCATTTAGACAGTCTGTCAACCACTCTTTCAATTCAATTCAATTCAGTTTATTTATATAGCGCCGATTCACAACAGATGTCATCTCAAGGCACTTAACAATTAGTCATTTCAATACATTTATACAAACATTCCAATCAGTTACAAAGTTTCCTATTTAAGGAATCCCAGCAGATTGCGTCAGTCATTGGCGTGAGGTTGGGCCCCGTTGATGCAGACATTCCAACCACATCAATCCTTTAGCAATCCCTCATACTGAGCAAGCATGTAGCGACGGTGGAGAGGAAAAACTCCACTTTAACAGGAAGAAACTTCCAACAGAACCAGGCTCAGTAGGAGCGGCCATCTGCCACGACCGTCCATAACACCCTCCAAATTATTTTTGTGAAACTCTTCTGATCCCAAAAACAATCCCAAACATTTCATACCTTGCCTTTCCCACTTAAGATCACCAGGTAGCTTGGGTTTAACTGTATTGATCCACTGTCCAACAAATAAAGCTGTACTTTTCCCCCAATTGACCTTAGCTGTTGATGCATTTTCATATGATACCAAAATATCCAAAAGAGTATCTACATCCCCCTGATGCCTCACAAAAATATTGATATCATCAGCATAAGGAAACAAGACCAAAGGAGGGCGATTTAAAAAAAAACAGGAAGAAGAACACCTTATAGCCTTAGATGCAATCTGTTTAGAAGTGGTTCAATAACACTTGAATAAAGTTGTCCAGAGAGTGGACCACCCTGCCTGATACCTCTCTGAACCATTACTGGACAACTTTGACCTCCTCCCACTTTAACTAAACAAAAAGCTTCATTATATAATAAACCCAGTAAAGAAACAAAACCATCCCCAAACCAAAAGCTCTCAGTGTTGAAAAAAGAAAACAATGATCAAACCGATCAAAAGCTTTCTCTTGATCCAATAACAAAATTCCACAATCAATATCATATAACTTACAAATGTCAAACAAATATCTTATAAGAAAAAGATGTTCCATAATTGATCTATCAGGAACACAGCTCCTTTTGCTCTTTCATGTAAGAAAGAACTAAGTTGCTGCTTTTGTTCTTAAAGTACATCATGACTATTACCATTAAAAAATTGGGCCCAATTTTCTCAGTTTCTAAGTTATTCTTTCCAAGTTCTGGATCACCCTTTTAACTTTAAATGTAGAATAGCTACTATATTGTTGACAAAAAAGTGGTGCTTCCCCCACCTCCCACCATTCACTCAGTGATTTAAAAATGTATTTTTTATTCCTCCAAATTTCCCAGAATGTCTCAGAGTTTTGGCAAAAATCTTTATCTTGAATTGATTTAGTATTAAAATGCCAGTATGATTTGCACTTAACAGTATCTGCAATATGAAAAACAACAGTAATAACAGTTTTAGGCTACTTTGTTTTAAGGATGAATTTGTAAATAACTGTCTCCTGACTGTGAAAGCAGGGAGTGTATAGCTGGAAAAGATATAAGTATACTAGTTTTTATTTATTTATTCATGGATTATATTTTCAAAAATTAATGGTTAAAGAAAGTTATGTTCAACAAAAGCTTAAATCCAGCCTGCTTTAACACATTAATGGTATTCATTAACTGCAATAAAAATATATAAATTAACTTTATAAATTTAGAGAAAAGATGTAGTTGATGATTACTGAGAGATTTTTTTCCTATTAATTTAGTATTCCATATAGGATTTGTGATTTTTGTTGACTTTGGTTGAAATAACACTTGTACTGGTAAATCATGTTCAACTTTTACTGGTCTTTTTTTGCAAAGAAAGGGAAAACGTGTCTAAATATTATTAAATACACCTGATCATAAAACTATTCTTACAAATGGCCGATTGAACAAAAAAATGTCTAGTGGTTTGCAAAAAAACCTCTAACCAAATCTGTGTTGTTACCTTACCTCTTCGGATGTTTTCCTCCCCTCAGGTCGCACCAGTGTATTTGCATGACTTCCAGGTACTATAGTTGATCCAATACTCATCCTGGGTCCAACTAACATGTACCTCTTGTCTCCAGATCTGTACTGGATGCTGTGACACAGTGTCCCATCATAATTAGTCTCTTGGAGATATTTCGAAGTATAGTCTGTGGATTTGGAGCACTGCATTGCAATCAGCACAATGATACTGATGATAAACAGCACTGAAACTGATCCCAAAGTGATCATCAAGTAAAATGACACATTATTATCATCATCTTCATTTGCTGGACTTTGAAGATCAGAAGCTGCAAAAGCCTCTTTGGGCTCCACCAGTTTGACAATCACAGTAGCTGTTGCTGAAAGGGAAAAGTTGCCATTGTCTTTTACCAGTATGACCAGTTTATGCTCAGCCTCGTCCGTCTCTGTGAATGAGCGAAGTGTTCTGATCTGTCCTGTGTAGCGGTCCAAACCAAAGAGACTGTGGTCACTAACTTCCTGCAGTGAAAACAGCAACCATCCGTTATATCCCACATCAGCATCATATGCTCTGACTTTGGTCACCAAATGTCCTGCGTTCACATTGTGGGGAATCTCCTCCACACCTTCCGCAGAACCGTTGGAGCTCAGTGGATACAGGATGACTGGAGCGTTGTCATTCTGATCCAGAATGAACACGTTCACTGTGACGTTGCTGCTCAGTGATGGAGTCCCAGAATCAGTGGCGACAACTTGGAACTGGAAAGTTTTCAAAGTTTCAAAGTCGAAACTTTTTAGAGCCACTATGTCTCCTGTTTCAGAGTTAATGTTGAGAAATGAGGCCAATTTGTTATTCTCTTTTCCATCTCTAATAATTTGGTATGAAATAAGTGCGTTTTCATTGTTATCAAGATCAAAAGCTTTAACTGTAAAAACTGATGTCTCAGGTTTATTACCTTCAGTAAGATAAAAAATATATGGACTCAAAACAAACTCTGGGCTGTTATCATTCACATCTGACACCACAACGCTGATTGTTTTTTCAGATGACAATGGTGGCTGTCCTGCATCCTTGGCAAATATTGTCAGGTCATAATGTGATTGTTTCTCTCTGTCCAGAGGGGAATTAATCACTAATGAAAAGATAGCGTCTTGAATAGTTGGCGATAAAGTGAATGGGATGTCCTCTCTCATTAAGCATATCACTTTCCCATTAAGACCAGAGTCCAAATCACTTACACTGATGAGGGCAACTGTAGTTCCAAGTCGGGAATCTTCAGGAATTGAGCTAGAAAATGAAGTAACCTCAATCTCAGGAGCATTATCATTAAGGTCGATTATTTTTATAGTAACACTTTTTTCAGTAGTAAGAGGAGCAAATCCCTTATCTGATGCCTCAATTTCTATTTCGTATTTATCTCTCTCTTCATAGTCTATTAAACCTTTGACAGTTATATCACCTGTTATCGGGTTAATATCGAAAATATTTAAAGTATGCTGATTCATACTCTTGCCTAATGAATATATCACCTCTCCGTTTGATCCGTCATCTAAATCCGTTGCGTTCACCTGTACGACTGTTGTTCCTAAAGGGGCATTTTCTCTTAGCGTCACAGAATAAGAATCGCTTGAGAAAACCGGTACATTATCGTTTACATCTAAAATATGTATTTGGATGTTCATACTACCTGTTTTTGGAGGTTTACCTCCATCCAGAGCTGTGAGTATCAGGGAGTGTGTCTTAGCAGTTTCTCTGTCTAAAGATTTCTGTACTATCAAAATAGGTATTTTCCCATCATCACCTTTATCCTTAACTTCCAATCGAAATTGATCATTTTGATTAAGTTTATATTGCTGGACAGAAAAATGATCACTATCTGGATCTCTTGCAGCTTTCAGTTGAAATCGTGCTCCAGAAAACACGGATTCAGATATTTCCAACGTGATTTCATTCTCTTGGAAGAAGGGAGAGTGGTCATTTATATCCAGCACCTCCACCCTGACATAGTGCACTTCTAGCGGGTTTTCCAGCACCGTTTTCACGTTTAATAAACACGTACTACTTTGCGAGCACACCTTCTCTCTGTCGATTTTTTGGCTGACATAAAGAATTCCATCGTTTTGATTTACATGAAAAAGGGGATCCGCATCTTTCGAAACAATCCGATATTTTCTTTCTTTTAGTGTGCTTTTATCCAGTCCCAGATCCTTTCCGATATTGCCGACCACAGTTCCTTCATGTACTTCCTCGGAGATCGAGTATTTTAATTGGGCCGAGACTGCACATAATAAATGCATAGCAACAACGCATCCAGCCAAATACTGGCGCAGGCTTCTTGGTAAGCGTTCCCTTTGTCCCATAGTCAACAAGAACATAATTAAATTTCCAACAGGGGCAAAAATCTTTTCAATTTGAAAATCAATTACTTGGCAGTCAGGTATAGAATCTCTTCAACCATACAAACAGCAAAATAATTAAACTCCTTTAAAATGCGAAGCACATAGAAGATCCCGCTGCTACCGAACGATGCGCAATATAAAAGAATTGGAAGCACAGAAAAAGATGACAAAAAGCTCGTCGATGGGTTGCTTTTTACATTGCACTGACACCACGCGTTACTTTTTCTTATTGCAGAAACATCTATAAACTTTTAAGAACTTGTCAGTTTGGTTTTGTTCTGTTTGTAAAAACGTCAGTTTGTTTAACATCCCCGACACCTTTAACAAGCCAACACAACAAGCGATTGTATGCTACATACATGAAAGAGCCAAATACAATATAGTTCTACTCTGATCTTTACTTAAATTGATCTTGTCTTTATGAAAATTCTTCATTCGGGTGAGAAGCAAAATAAGACAGCCTTGGAACAATTTAGCAGGTCTCACAATACTTCGAACAAACAACAACACCTTACATTTATATTCCTCCTGAATGTTGTTGACACATAAAAATTCAACGTTTTTCTTGTTTCTCATATTCCTGTTCAATCCCGATGTTTTGAGAGTCTATATTGTTTTCAACATAAAAGCTTGGAAATAAAAAAAGAATCTCACCATCTGAGCTGGTTTTGGAAATCAATGTTACCTAATGCTCTGCAGTTTTTTTATATATGAAATATCATTTTAACAACTTCTTACCTCTTCACATGTCCTCCACTTGTCAGGTAAAACTAGTGTATTTCCATGACTTCCAGGTACTATAGTAGATCCTATGCTCATTCTGGGTCCAACTAACATGTACCTCTTATCTCCAGATCTGTACTGGATGCTGTGACACAGTGTCCCATCATAATTCGTCTCTTGGAGATATTTTGAAGTATAGTCTGTGGATTTGGAGCACTGCATTGCAATCAGCACAATGATACTGATGATTAACAGAACTGATACTCCTCCCAAAGTGATCATTAGGTACAAAGTCAGATTATAATCCTCATCTTCCGTTGCTGTACTTTTAAAATCAGAAGCGGCAAAAGCCTCTTTGGGTTCCACCAGTTTGACAATCACAGTAGCTGTTGCTGAGAGGGAAACGTTGCCATTATCCTTGATCTGTATTACCAGTTTATGCTCGGCCTCGTCTGTCTCTGTGAATGAGCGAAGTGTTCTGATTTGTCCTGTGTAGCGGTCCAAACCAAAGAGACTGTGGTCACTAACTTCCTGCAGTGAAAACAGCAACCAGCCGTTATATCCCACATCAGCATCATATGCTCTGACTTTGGTCACCAAATGTCCTGCGTTCACATTGCGGGGAATCTCCTCCACACCTTCAGCCGAATCGTTGGAGGTTACTGGATACAGGATGACTGGGGCGTTGTCGTTCTGATCCAGAATAAACACGTTCACTGTGACGTTGCTGCTCAGTGATGGAGTCCCAGAATCAGTGGCGACAACTTGGAGTTGGAAAGTTTTCAGAGTTTCAAAGTCGAAACTTTTCAGCGCTACAATGTTTCCAGTTTCAGAGTTCATGTTGAGGAACGAGGTCAATTTGTTGTTGTTGCCTTTATCTCTTAAAATACGGTACGAAATAAGCGCATTGTCACCATCATCACCGTCATATGCTTTTACCGAAAAAACAGAGGCTCCAGGGATGTTATTCTCTGTAATGTAAAATATATACGGGCTTGATGTAAACTCAGGCACATTGTCGTTTACATCAGACACAGCGACTCTTATTGTCTTTTCAGTTAAAAATGGTGGGTCACCAGCGTCTTTTGCACTAATTGTAACATCATATTGAGAAATGATTTCTCTGTCAAGGTGTGACTTGGTCACAACAGCGTACATATTTTCTTGTAAGGATAGAGACAAAGAGAAAGGGACTTCTTCTTTTATCGTGCAAATAACTTTACCATTTATCCCAGAGTCTAAATCATTTACGCTAATGAGAGCTACTGTGGTTCCTATCTTTGAATCTTCCCCTATAAGACTCGAAAATGACGTCACTTCTATCTCAGGTGCATTGTCATTGACATCAATAATAGTTATCATAACACTTTTATCACTTGTAAGAGGAACTTGTCCCTTATCAGAAGCCTGGATGTCAATTTCATAGAATTTGCATTCCTCAAAATCTATCTGACCTGTCACTTTAATTTCGCCAGTGCTTTCTTCTATATTAAAAAGCTCCATTAACTTCAAATCAACTTCGTTGCCAAATGAATATATAACTTCACCATTAGCACCCTGATCCAGATCTGTTGCATTCACCTGGATTATTACACTGCCAAGCGGGATGTTTTCAGCAATTATAACAGAATACATTTCTTTGGTGAACGTTGGAGAATTGTCATTAACATCAAGAACTTCCACAATAATTTCTATATCTCCAGACTTTGCTGGCTTTCCTCCATCCATCGCTGTTAGACGTAGCCTGTGTTTCCCAGCCATTTCTCTATCCAACTGCTTCTGCAGAACTAAAAATGGTACCTTACGATCTTCACCTCGATCTTTGACTTCTATCCTGAAATGTTCATTATGGCTGAGCTTGTACTGCTGAATGGAAAACTGCCCCACATCGGGGTCGCGGGCTGCCTGCAACTGAAATCTCGTACCTGGCTGGGCCGACTCTGAAATTTCAATCCTCTTCTCTTTTTCTGGAAAAACGGGCGCATGATCGTTCATGTCCATGATTTCCACTGACACGTAGTGAATCTCAAGTGGGTTTTCTAGCACGGTTTTTAGCTTGATTAGGCACGGACTGATCCGTTCGCACACATCTTCTCTGTCAATTTTGTTTTTCAGATAAAGGATTCCATCATTTTCATTTACCTCAAACAAGGGTTCGGTTGAGCCTGCCACAATGCGGCATCCTCTGTCTTGAAGTACAGTTTTATCCAGTCCCAAATCCTTTGCAATATTTCCAACAAAAGTTCCACCTTGAAGCTCCTCGGGTATGGAATATTTGAGCTGTGCAAAAACCCCGCTCCATAATTCGCTTAAAGCAATTAAAAGAGCAAGCAAACAATGTCGCGCCATCCATGCATTTTCTATTCTTTGTTCCATAACAAAAAAGATGGACGTGCGGTAAAACAAAAAAGTTGTATTTTGAAATCCAATTAACAGTCCTAAAACCTTTGATATATATAGTACTGATAAAATGTGTATATATGTAGCTACATTTGCTGTGAGCCACGATCTAACGCACAGATTGCTTTTCTGTTGAGTATGGAGGATGTGTTTCGGGATGTTACGTGGTACAAGCTCTGCAGATTCCCTGAGCTTCAGTGACACCAAGCGTCTAAGCATACATTTTTCAAGATAGCTGTGGACTTTTTATTCAAAATTATTAATTTACCAATTTCAGTCAGAGATGATAAGAAACTGATATTACGAAGACAATTTAAATGCGGTAGTGATGTTTGACATTTAACGAAAATGACAGATTAGCAAGCTAAGACAAATAGTTAGGTTTAAACAGCTAGGATCTCAGCAGTCGAAGGATGAAAAAAGTTAAATGTACACACGTATTTCTTCTTTACTTCTTGAACGTAAAATTATCTAGGAACAATATGTAGCCAAATTATGATGCAGCACTTTTGACTTGAGTAAAACAATGATATTCAGCTGGGAAACTTTCAAGGTTAAGTTGTTAATCTTACCTCTCCAGTGACTCTTCTTTCAGGTAGCACAAGTGTATTTGCATGACTTCCAGGTACTATAGTTGATCCTATGCTCATCCTGGGTCCAACTAACATGTACCGTTTGTCTCCAGATCTGTACTGGATGCTGTGACACAGTGTCCCATCATAATTAGTCTCTTGGAGATATTTCGAGGTATTATCTGTGGATTTGGAGCACTGCATTGCAATTAGCATAATGATACTGATGATAAACAGAACTGAAACTGCGCCCAAAGTAGTCATCAGATAAAAAATCACGTTATCTTCCCCATTATCCTTTACTGCACCTTTAACATCAGAAGCGGCAAAAGCCTCTTTGGGCTCCACCAGTTTGACAATCACAGTAGCTGTAGCTGATAGGGAAACATTGCCATTATCTTTTACCAGTATGACCAGTTTATGCTCAGCCTCGTCTGTCTCTGTGAATGAGCGAAGTGTTCTGATCTGTCCTGTGTAGCGGTCCAAACCAAAGAGACTGTGGTCACTAACTTCCTGCAGTGAAAACAGCAACCAGCCGTTATATCCTACATCAGCGTCATATGCTCTGACTTTGGTCACCAAATGTCCTGCATTCACATTGCGGGGAATCTCCTCCACGCCTTCAGCAGAACCGTTGGAGCTCAGTGGATACAGGATGACTGGAGCGTTGTCATTCTGATCCAGAATGAACACGTTCACTGTGACGTTGCTGCTCAGTGATGGAGTCCCAGAATCAGTGGCGACAACTTGGAACTGGAAATTTTTTAGAGCTTCAAAGTCAAAACTTTTCAGTGCCACTATCTCTCCATTTTCAGAATTTACATTTATAAACGATATTAGCATATTTTTTACTTCTCTGTTTCTTAAAATGTTATATGAAATTATTGCATTGCTACCCTCGTCTTCATCACGGGCTGTTACAGAAATAATTTTATCGCCTGGGGTGTTATTCTCATAAATGTAAAAGGTGTATTGGTTTTCAGAGAATTTAGGGAAATTGTCATTTATATCAGATATCTCTACTTTAATATTTCTTCCGGAATGTAAGCTTGGTTCTCCTGCATCTTTAGCAACTATTTGAATGTTGTATTGAGATTTTCGTTCTCGGTCCAGAATAGTTTTAGTCACTAAAGAATATATGTCATTTTGTAAGGAATTAGTTAACAGGAAGGGGAGGTCTTGGTTGATATAACACATAACTTTCCCGTTCAGACCAGAGTCAGCATCTTTTAGACTAATCAGCGCCACTGTTGTCCCCGGCTTTGAGTCTTCTGGGAGCGCATGAGAAAATGATGTCACTTCAATCTGTGGTTCATTGTCATTTAAATCAACAATATTAATTATCACAGTTTTTTCTGTGTTCAGTGTTGCTGTACCTTTATCGGATGCCTGAATATCAATTTCATATTTACTTTTCTCTTCGAAATCTATTTTTCCTGCCACAACAATGACTCCGGTTTCAAGATTTAAACTAAAACGTTCACGTACCCGTGCATCCACGTCATTTCCAAATGAATATTCAACCTGTCCATTTGAACCCTCATCTAAATCTGTTGCATTAACTCGGATGACTGTCGTACCAACAGGGGAGTTTTCTTTTAGAGACACAGTATATGATTCCTGACTAAAAACTGGAGGGTTATCATTAACATCAGAAACATTAACAACTATTGTCATGTTACCAGATCGTGGAGGTTTACCTCCATCTAATGCTGTCAGAAGCAACACATGGCTTTTAACTGATTCTCTGTCAAGGGGCTTTTCAAGAACTAAACTCGGTGTTTTACGGTCTTCACTTCGATCTTTGACATCTAAACGAAAATATCCATTCTGACTTAACCTATATTGTTGAACAGATAATAAACCACTGTCAGCATCCCGTGCAGCTTGCAACTGGAATTTTGCTCCTGGTAACGCAGATTCAGAAACCTCCAAGATATTTTCTTTTTGTGGAAATATTGGTGAATGATCATTTACATCCAGAATCTCCACAACGACATGATGAATCTCCAGTGGGTTTTGAAGCACTGTTTTTAAGTCAATAACGCAAACCTTTCTTCGATCACAGATTACCTCCCGGTCAATTTTGCGGTTCACGTACAAGACACCATCATCTTGTTTCACTATAAAAGGTGGCTCTGTTGAGTCGTAAACAATACGGACCCCCCTCTCTTTCAGCATAGTCTTATCAAGACCAAAATCTTTTGCAATATTTCCAACAACTGTTCCTTCTGGAACTTCTTCGAGGACAGAATAACGGAATTGTGCTGAAGAGATATTCCAAAACGACATCAAAAGCATTATCATAGTAGTCCATTTTATCAGCGCTCTCCGTGTAGGTCGCCTTTGTTCCATGACGGGAAGGGGGAGAATAAAAAAGTCAAACCCCCTTGAAAGAACTCTTCACATGTGTTAAATAAAATTCTTCATGTGCGTCCTTTTCAAAATGACACAATACGGTATAAAAGATGCCTGACAGCTAAAATGTGAAATCCATCAGCAGTCACAGCAACGACTGGGTTGAAATAACTGGATAGGAAGGGGATGTGTCTAGTCGAAATCATGCAAGAACGCAGAGTCATAGTTTGTTATTATACTGACACCAAGTGTCTAGGACTTAACCCTGCAGAATAACAATTCAGGCATAGAGGAAAAAAGATATGTAAAACGGGAAATTTGATGTAAAAAAGAAAAGAATCACGTCATTTTTACCAGAAACTTCCTTCAGTTCAACAAAACGTATCTAAAAAAACTAGAAATAATTAAAACTCCATATTAATTCCAACCTTTGAAAATATGTCTAACTTAATCTATATGGCGCAAATTTATTTTATGTGATAGTCAGTAGCAAACCACAAACATCTTCAGAGGTTTAGCAAATGACATAAAAGTTAGAACAACTGTTCTATGAAAAACATCACTACTTGAGAAAACAGACCAGAACCTATAAAAAATATCACAAATTTCCACAGATTTGACACACCAGCAATCTTAGATATTAGTTCATATACCAATCCCTTTCATTTACTTATCTCACCCTCCTTAAAGCAGACGATGGATTCAATTCAATTCAGTTTATTTATATAGCGCCAATTCACAACAGATGTCATCTCAAGGCACTAAACAAGAAGTCATTTCAATACATTTATACAAACATTCCAATCATTTAAAAAGTTTCCTATTTAAGGAATCCCAGCAGATTGCGTTTAAATTGTAAAATGCACAGATGTTGAAAAAATGTGCATATTTTGCTGAACCAGTATGAGCCAACTTTATCAATGTATGCGTTCTGCCTGAAGAAAGAATAAGGACAATGGGTAAAAAATAAAAACGTTACTAACATTGCAGAAATCGTTAAGGGATACAACAGAACTGCTTAAGAAGAGAGTGAATACCTGGCATTTGGTTTTGTTCTGAAATGTGTGGTTACCACAGAGATTGCAAATGATGTTGAACCTTCAAACACGGAGCTTTACTACCCGCACTCTCAAACTAAAAGAAAACCAACAAACAAACAAACAAAAAAAGAGTCCCAACCCACTAATGAATCAAACATGAACCACAGCACCAAGATCGAATTAATATTATCTGAAAGGACATAAACAATGTCTTACCTCCTCAGATGCTCTTCTTCTGTCAGGTAGCACTAGTGTATTTGCATGACTTCCAGATACTATAGTAGATCCTATACTCATCCTAGGTCCAACTAACATGTACCGTTTGCCTCCAGATCTGTACTGGATGCTGTGACACAGTGTCCCATCATAATTAGTCTCCTGGAGATATTTCGAAGTATAGTCTGTGGATTTGTAGCACTGCATTGCAATCAGCACGATGATACTAATGATAAACAGAACTGATACTGCACCCAAAGTGATCATCAGATAAAAAGTCACGTTAACTTCCTCATTTTTTGGTGCACTTTTAGCATCGGGTGCTGCAAACGCCTCTTTGGGCTCCACCAGTCTGACAATCACAGTAGCTGTTGCTGAGAGGGAAACGTTGCCATTGTCTTTGACCAGTATGACCAGTTTATGCTCAGACTCATCCGTCTCTGTGAATGAGCGAAGTGTTCTGATCTGTCCTGTGTAGCGGTCCAAACCAAAGAGGCTGTGGTCAGTAACTTCTTGTAGTGAAAACAGCAACCATCCGTTATATCCCACATCAGCATCATATGCTCTGACTTTAGTCACCAAATGTCCTGCGTTCACATTGCGGGGAATCTCCTCCACACCTTCAGCAGAACCGTTGGAGCTGAGTGGAAACAGGATGACTGGAGCGTTGTCATTCTGATCCAGAATGAACACGTTCACTGTGACGTTGCTGCTCAGTGACGGAGTCCCAGAATCAGTGGCAACAATTTGGAACTGGAAAGTTTTCTCAGTTTCAAAATCGAAACTTTTCAGCGCCACAATGTCCCCAGTTTCAGAGTTAACATTCAAAAAAGATGCCACTGTATTTGTTTCTTCTTTATCCCGTAAGAATAAATATGAAATAGCTGCATTACTGCCTTCGTCATTATCACGGGCTGACACTGATGATATTTTTTCTCCTGGGGTGTTATTTTCTGTAATGTAAAAAATATACGGATATTTATAGAATTTAGGCTTGTTGTCATTTATGTCAGACACAAGAACTGGTATAATCTTTTCTGAAGACAAAGATGTTTTCCCTGCATCTTTAACGATGATTAATACATTATACTGAGATTGCTTTTCTCTGTCTAGAATAGTTTTAGTGATTAGAGAATATACGTTGTTTTGTAAAGAAGTTAGTAAAAACGGAAGGTCTTGGTTTATGTAACACATAACTTTTCCGTTCAGACCAGAATCAGCATCTTTTACACTAATCAGCGCAACTGTTGTCCCCGGTTTTGAATCTTCTGGGAGCTCATGCGAAAAAGATGTCACTTCAATCTCTGGTTCATTGTCATTTACGTCAACCACATTAATTACCACTGTTTTATCTGTTTTTAGTGTCGCTGCGCCTTTGTCAAATGCCTGAACATCTACTTCATATCTGCTGCATTCTTCATAATCTAGCACCCCAGTCACAAGAATAACTCCAGTCACTGGATCTAAACTAAAACGCCCACGGACCCGTACATCCACGTGATCGCCGAATGAATACATAACATCCCCATTTGAACCCTCATCTAAATCTGTTGCATTAACTTGGATCACAGTCATACCTACAGGGGAGTTTTCTTTTAGAGACACAGTATATGATTCCTGAGTAAAAACTGGCGGGTTATCATTAACATCAGAAACATCAACAACTATTGTCATGTTACCAGATCGTGGAGGTTTACCTCCATCTAATGCTGTCAAAATCAACACATGACTTTTAACTGATTCTCTGTCAAGGGGCTTTTCAAGAACTAAACTCGGTGTTTTGCGGTCTTCACCTCGATCTTTCACTTCTAAGCGAAAATGTCCATTTTCACTCAATTTATATTGCTGAACGGATAATGGACCACTATCAGCATCACGTGCATCTTGCAACTGGAATTTTGCTCCTGGTAACGCAGATTCAGAAATGTTCAATGTACTTTCATTATGTGTGAAAGCTGGCGCATGATCATTTACATCCAAGATTTCCACAGCAACGCGATGGATCTCCAGCGGGTTTTGAAGCACTGTTTTTAAATCAAGCACACAAACCTTGCTTCGACCACAGATTTCCTCTCGGTCGATTTTTCTGTCCACATACAAGACACCATCATTTTGGTTTACTGTAAAAAGAGGCTCTGTCGACCCGTAAACAATACGGACCCCCCTCTCTTTCATCGTAGTCTTTTCAAGGCCTAAATCCTTCATGATATTTCCAATAGCTAATCCCTTTTTAACTTCCTCGAAGACAGAATAATGAATCTGCGCCGACGAACTGCAAATTGACACCATAGCCATCATGAATGTGGTCCATTTTGTCCACCCGTTCCGTGTTTTAGGCCGCCTTTGTTCCATGTTGAAAATAGGCTAATAAAAAATATATATAAAATAATTTACAAGATCTAGTTTCGTAGGCTAATGTAGAATTCCCGCATGATCCACGGTAAAATGCAACTGTTCTCTGACGGTAATACCAGTTCTCTGACAAAATGAGAATAGGATCCACATGCAGAGCAATGACTTTTCTTCGCGAGAGAAAGGGGACGGATCAAGTGGAAATCACGAAAAAAGCAGAACATATTACTTGTCATTATACTGACACCAAGTGATTTTAAACAAAACTACAATGACTCAATTTAATGAAAATAATAGTAAATGTATCCAATTCCTAAATTAGTCTCAAAACATTTTGCTTCAATAAGCACGAAAATATGTTTTGCCATTTACAAACTGCAAGGAAAAGTGGACCCCAAAAATTCAGCACATCTTTACTGAACAGACAGTCATTGATTGTGCTTGTATTTTTACATTTAACGAAATTAGATATATAATATATTGTTGTTGTCTGCGAAGTTGCCTCACCACTTAGTAAGGCAGCCAAACCCACTTTTAAGATCAACTTTTATCAACTTTTCATCATTACAATTCTCTTGTGATTATAACTTATTCTTGTCATGAGATACAGAAAGAGAATGATTAAAGCATGGTTCGCATAGGACACAAAACATAAGCATGACTTCATTAATTCTATTGAAGTCGTATTCTGCTGTTAATTTTAGATGTTTTTTTTGATTTAGATGGTAGTTAGATGGTAGTTAATTTTAAATGTTGACTTCTACAAGCCTAATCAGGGACTAGTCTACAAATCTGCCTTTGACTAGAAGGCCTATTGACAGAACAACTGTTTCTTTTGAATCTGACATAGTTTTAAGTTTTGCCCTTGCTCAAACAAATTTAGATAAATATAAATATCAGGCCCTAATCTTCCAAAATGTACTCCTCTTTCATTGTTAAGCCAAATCACGAGAATGGGATAAATAGATGAGCTCAGGTTATTTTGACTATAAAAAATACCTGACAATATATATATATATATATATATATATATATATATATAATGTCACCAAAGAAAAAGAGTATGCTCATCATATATTGCATTTGCACCACGGCAAGCAAGGTTGCCCGAGGGAAGAATGAACAGAAAGAAATTAACTCTTTGACCAAAGTTGCGTGTGCTGTTTATACTTTAACTACACATGGAACTCCATAAATATCTAGAAATAAACAACCTAAACAGGCATTCACCAGAACGGAGATGTATTTCTAACATCCCAAAAACAGCAATGAAACCAAAAAGATTTATAAAACTTGTCATCACCC
This sequence comes from Valencia hispanica, assembly GCA_963556495.2. Lineage (NCBI taxonomy): Eukaryota > Metazoa > Chordata > Actinopteri > Cyprinodontiformes > Valenciidae > Valencia > Valencia hispanica. The sequence goes on along the minus strand of OY747702.1, from coordinate 31,684,799 downwards.
AATGATCAGTGTAAATGGTTAACTGAAGTTGCTGTGATGTTTTCTCATGAGACTCTAATCTTGTTTCCGTGTTGCATATTTACATTCATGCTATTACTACAAAGCAGATAATTAATGTTATCATATTAAAAAGAAAACTCCTTAAAAATGAAAGACAACATACTTGCAAAATACAAAATTCGAACAAAGACATTAGTAATTAAAAAATAACAGATTAAAGCAGATGGTATGTAGGATTTACCAAGTAAAACAACTGGATCAAACTGTTAATCTTACCTCTTCAGATGTTTTCCTGTCAGGTAGAACTAGTGTGTTTGCATGACTTCCAGGTACTATAGTTGATCCTATGCTCATCCTGGGTCCAACTAACATGTACCGTTTGTCTCCAGATCTGTACTGGATGCTATGGCACAGTGTCCCATCATAATTAGTCTCCTGGAGATATTTGGAGGAATAGCCTGTGGATTTGGGGCACTGCATTGCAATCAGCACAATGATACTTAAGATAAACAGCACTGAAACTGATCCCAAAGTAATCATCAGGTAAAAAGTCACAAGATTACCATCTTCTTCATTTGCTGCACTTTTGACATCAGATGATGCAAAAGCCTCTTTAGGCTCCACCAGTTTGACAATCACAGTAGCTGTTGCTGAGAGGGAAACGTTGCCATTGTCTTTGACCAATATGACCAGTTTATGCTCAGCCTCGTCTGTCTCTGTGAATGAGCGAAGTGTTCTGATCTGTCCTGTGTAGCGGTCCAAACCAAAGAGACTGTGGTCACTAACTTCCTGCAGTGAAAACAGCAACCAACCGTTATATCCTACATCAGCATCATATGCTCTGACTTTGGTCACCAAATGTCCTGCGTTCACATTGCGGGGAATCTCTTCCACACCTTCACCGGTGCCGTTGGAGCTGATTGGATAAAGGATGACTGGAGCGTTATCATTCTGATCCAGAATAAACACGTTTACCGTGACGTTGCTGTTCATTGGAGGAGTCCCAGAGTCAGTGGCGAGAACTTGGAGGTGAAAGGTTTTCAGAGTTTCAAAGTCGAAACTTTTCAGCGCAATAACTTCTCCCGTTTCAGAGTTCACATTTAGGAATGATGTCACAGTGTGTTCATTACCAGCATTCCTAATTAGACTGTATGCAATTAGCGCATTTTCACCTTCATCTCGGTCAGATGCTCGCACCGAAAACACAGAGGCTCCTGGTGGGTTATTCTCTTGGATGTAAAACATATAAGGGCTCTCAAAAAACTTAGGGCTGTTATCGTTTGCATCTGATAAATGTAGTCTCAGTGTCCTTTGCGAAGTTAAAGCAGGTACACCTGCATCCTTAGCTATTATTGTGAGATCATAAATAGATTTTTCTTCTCTGTCTAAGTGAGAGTTTGTGACTACAGCAAACATGTTATCTTGAAACGATGGAGATAATATAAATGGTGTGTCTTCGGCAACGTAGCTTATTACTTTTCCATTAACGCCAGAATCTAAATCTGTAATGCTAATAAGTGCCACTGTTGTTCCTTGTCTAGAGTCCTCACAAATTGTACTTGACAGAGAGGTCACTTCAATCTCAGGAGGATTGTCGTTAATGTCTCCTATTTTAATGATAACATTTTTATACGTTCTGAGTGGAACGCTTCCTTTATCAGAAGCCTGTATATCAATGGCATAGCTTTCTTTTTCTTCAAAGTCTAACTGCCCTTTTACAATTATCTCCCCAGTAACAGGGTCGATATTAAATAGTTCTCTAATTTTATCTTTGACGTCACTGCCAAATGAATAAACAATCTCTCCATTAGGTCCTGCATCCAAATCTGTTGCATTAACTTGGATGACAGTTGTACCCACTGGAGCGTTTTCTTGCAGTACCGATGAATATTTTTCTTTAGTGAATATAGGCATATTGTCATTCACATCAATAACGTCAATGTATATTTCAACTGTGCCCGTCTTTGGTGGAGTCCCGCCATCAATAGCCTTAAGCACAAATGTATGACTGTTTTTGGTCTCTCTGTCTAGCTGCCTCCGTAACAGTAAAATTGGTGTTTTGCCATCTCTCCCGTGATCTATTATTTGGAGTCCAAAATGATCATTCTGACTGATTGTGTATTGTTGGACGGAGTTTGTTCCACCATCCGGATCATGTGCCTTTTGTAACTGATACTGTGCTCCCGGTAATGTAGACTCGGATATCTCCAGCCGCTTTATTGTCTCGGGAAATGTGGGAGAGTGGTCGTTTAAATCAGTTATCTCCACTGTTACATAGTGTACTTCCAGCGGATTTTCCAGAACTGTCTTGAGGTTGATCAAACAGGCATTATTATCTTTACATAGGTCCTCTCGATCTATTTGCTGCTTTGTATACAGGACTCCATCTTTCTCATTTACCTTAAAAAGACGTTCCGTTAGGCCAGGCATAATACGGAGTTCCCTTCTTCTCATCACAGTCACGTCAATTCCCAAATCCTTGGCTAAATTTCCAACAAAACATCCCTCTTTGAGTTCCTCGGATATCGTATATCTCAGCTGTGCTGAGGCAGAAATAATTAATGAAAGCCAAACCATTAGGGAAAGCAGTGTTGATCGGTGTCGCCATGAATCCCACCCTCTTTGTTTCATATTGTGCGGTGTAAATAAGAATCCATATGCGCCCATTATTTTTCAGTTTCCTATTGTCTTGTCTTCATCACCAAAATAAATACAGTCGTTCCTACTATTAAAGTATCTCACAAATAACTAATCTGGTCCCCAATCAGACTTGCCCACACCGTCAGTTAAATGTCCAAGCCGAATAAAAGGGATTTCTGCATCCAAGAGGACTGAAGAGAATATGTCAACTCTCATTCTGTTATTATACCGCCACCTTGTGAAAGACACATAATTTTCGATTCCCTTAAGGTATGATGATGTGAAAAGTCAGATTTTCAATATTTAATTAAACATCTACATCAATGGAAAAGAAGCAGGAACATATGAGTAGTTTAAGATCACTTTGAAAATAAACCAAGTAAGTGTTTTCTGATTCAAATTCCTTAAAATGAACTTGTGACAAGGAAAACATTCAGAAACCATAAAAACACAAAAAAAATCCCTTTTAAACTTGGAGAGTACAAACACAAATGAGCTTACCTCCTTGGATGATCTCCTCGTGTCAGGTAGCACAAGTGTATTTGCATGACTTCCAGGTACTATAGTAGATCCTATACTCATCCTGGGTCCAACGAACATGTACCGTTTGTCTCCAGATCTGTACTGGATGCTGTGACACAGTGTCCCATCGTAATTAGTCTCTTGGAAATATTTAGAAGTATAGTCTGTGGATTTGGAGCACTGCATTGCAGCTAGCACGATTATACTTATGATAAACAGAACTGATACTGTGCCCAAAGTAGTCATCAGATAAAAAATCACGTTATCTTCCCCATCATCCTTTACTGCACCTTTAACATCAGAAGCGGCAAAAGCCTCTTTGGGCTCCACCAGTTTGACAATCACAGTAGCTGTTGCTGAGAAGGAAACGTTGCCATTGTCTTTTACCAGTATGACCAGTTTATGCTCTGCCTCATCTGTCTCTGTGAATGAGCGAAGTGTTCTGATTTGTCCTGTGTAGCGGTCCAAACCAAAGAGACTGTGGTCACTAACTTCCAGCAGTGAAAACAGCAACCATCCGTTATATCCCACATCAGCATCATAGGCTCTGACTTTGGTCACCAAATGTCCTGCATTCACATTGCGGGGAATCTCCTCCACGCCTTCAGCAGAACCGTTGGAGCTGATTGGATACAGGATGACTGGAGCGTTGTCATTCTGATCCAGAATGAACACGTTCACTGTGACGTTGCTGCTTAGTGATGGAGAACCAGAATCTGTAGCGTAAACTTGGAACTTAAAAGTTTTCAGGGTTTCAAAGTCAAAAGTCTTAAGCGCATATATTTGTCCATTTTCTGAGTTAATATTTAAGAATGCTGTTACATCATCTTTATTCCCTCCTCTCACAATATGATAAGAAATAGCTGCATTCTCATTCAGGTCAATGTCCATTGCGCTCACTGAAAATATTGATAATCCAGCAACATTATTTTCTGACAGATAAAACTGTAACGGTCCTTTCTCAAAACGAGGACTGTTGTCATTCACATCGGAAATCTGAATACTGAGTGTTTTCACTGTTGACAGGGGTGGATCACCGCTATCTGTGGCCTGTATTAATATTTCATAATGGGACACCTTCTCTCGATCTAAATTCTCTGTTGTAGCGAGTGAAAATATGTTTTCCTTATAGGATGGCTTTAATTCAAAAGGTGCATCATTTAGTATGCGTGAAATAATCCTTCCATTAATACCGGAGTCTTTATCTGTTACACTAATGAGGGAAATTGTTGTGCCGGGTTTTGAATCTTCTGATATTGTATTTGACAGAGATGTGACATCTATCTTTGGTGAGTTATCGTTTACATCTTTTATCTTTACAACCACTCTACACCTTCCTGTTAAAGGAGGCGTTCCCTTGTCAGATGCTTCTATATCAATTTTGTAGATTTCAGATTCCTCAAAGTCTAGTGGCGACTTTAATTTAATTTGGCCTGTTAAGCTTTCCAATTCAAATATGCTGTATATTTTAGGTGCTAATGTGTTGGCAATGCTGTACTCAATTTCTCCGTTTGTTCCCTCATCTGGATCTTTTGCATTAACCTTTGTAACAATAGTTCCAACTGGGGCGTTTTCATACATATGTATCTGGTAAACTTCCTGGTTGAAGGATGGACGGTTGTCGTTGCTATCAAGAACAGTTACTGAAACATTAAGTGTCCCTGATCTCGGGGGTTTACCGCCATCTATTGCAGTAACTAAAAGCAGATGGTTCTTGTTTTGTTCCCTATCTAGAGGCTTCTTTAGCACTAAAAATGGTATTTTGTCTTCATCGCTTTGACTTAGATCAATATCAAAATAATCATTTGATGACAGTGTATATGTGCGGATTGAATTCACTCTTGCATCGGGATCACTTGCCGCTTGCAGCTGAAATCTTGTGCCGAGAGAAGTATGTTCAGCTATTTGAAAATGTTGCTCTGTTTTCGAAAAATATGGGGAGTGATCATTTACATCTGTAATTTCAACAACAACATGATGCATCTCCAACGGGTTTTCAACAATAAGTTTAAGCTCCATCAAGCATGAGTCTTCTCCCTGACAAAGCTCCTCTCTGTCAAATTTTCTACGAACCTCTAGGGCCCCGTTATCCATGTTAATGTAGAACAATGTTTCTTCAGGTCCCGAAACAACACGTATCCGGCGATCAGTTAACTGTGCTTTATCCAGACCAAGATCCTTTGCAATATTCCCAATGACGGTTGCCTTTTTCACCTCCTCCGGGATAGAGTACCTCAGTTCAGCCGCAGCCTGCTTCGAGAAAATAAGAAGAATATACGAAAGAAAAAGACGCCAAAAGTAGTCACTTGATCGCTTCCAGCTTGCCATCTTCATTCAGCCTCACACGACCACCAGGTTTATTATTTGTGACAATTACTTTCTCTAGATCGAATACCCACACCGTTTGCTAAATCTCCCGTTCTTTCATCAAACGTGCCCAGGGTGCTATAAAAGCAAACAAAAGACTTGGTCAGAGTAGGGACTGTCTCTGGTGACATGGATAAATTGCAACGACACCATGTGGACGACTCAGTTATTTTTTATGTCTATGAAACGTCCTGAGTGACACAGCTTTGCTTTATGCCCTTTCAGTAAATTAAAACATCGAGGCAATGAGTAAACAGCAACATACATAAATCATCAAACATAAATCATTGCGGGTTAAATGACCTTATTGGTTCCCGTCTGAATTTAAAACAGATTAACAAACTGAGGCTTCCTGGATAACATTCACAAGCATTTAGGTCTTAAAGCGAGTTCTGCAACAAAAACAAATACTCATCCTAATTTATATACCCTACTCTTCTCACTCTGTTTTTCAGGGAGTCAATTGAATTCAGCACCACAGACAGTTAGTCATGCTATTCCCAAAGTCTACTTGTTGCACCGAAATGCGTTTTGTTCTGTTGAAGTTCTTGCAACATGCAAACTAAGTTGAAACTAACCCCTTATGTAGAAACTGGAAGAGAGTTTGTGTTTACACAATGCAGAAAAAAATAAGTTTAAAGTGCAGTGATAAATTCGACGGGTGTCCTCGAGCAACATCTAAGAAATGCAGTGGCGTCAATGTATTTAGAAGACAACTGGGAAATAAATAACTAATTATAAGAACACCTTTCCTATCAAATGGTGGGTTCTAAAATGTGTTTCCAATACTTAATTTTGGATGATATCATTTCGAAGTGCACCCACGTGTTAAGTTACTAATAGTAAAAAATAAATCCTGTTATGAGAGCTATGGTTAAACATGAAATTCACGGTAACAAAACATTTAAAAAACAACATAACGTCCAAGTCTAAGGCTGTCTGATGCCAAATACATATTAGCAATTAATCTATACTGTAGAGGAAATCAGTAGCAGGACAGGTTAGTGAGCGGAAGGAGTGATAACTGAAATAAGCCAAAGTTTCTAAGTGCATGACTTACCTCTTCAGATGCTCTCCTCCTGTTAGGTAGCACTAGTGTATTTGCATGACTTCCAGGTACTATAGTAGATCCTATGCTCATCCTGGGTCCAACTAACATGTACCGTTTGTCTCCAGATCTGTACTGGATGCTGTGGCACAGTGTCCCATCATAATTAGTCTCTTGAATATATTTGGAAGAATAGTCTGTGGATTTTGGGTACTGCATTGCAATCAGCACGAAAATACTTACGATAAACATAACTGATACAGCGCCCAAAGAGATCATCAGGTAAAAAGTCACATTATTTTCCTCATCATCCTTTGCTGCACTTTTAACATCAGCAGCTGCAAAAGCCTCTTTGGGCTCCACAAGTTTGACATTCACAGTAGCTGTTGCTGAGAGGGAAATGTTGCCATTGTCTTTGACCAGTATGACCAGTTTATGCTCAGCCTCGTCTGTCTCTGTGAATGAGCGAAGTGTTCTGATCTGTCCTGTGTATCGGTCCAAACCAAAGAGACTGTGGTCACTAACTTCCAGCAGTGAAAACAGCAACCATCCGTTATATCCTACATCAGCGTCATATGCTCTGACTTTGGTCACCAAATGTCCTGCGTTCACATTGCGGGGGATATCCTCCACGCCTTCAGCAGTGCCGTTGGAGCTGATTGGATACAGGATGACTGGAGCGTTGTCGTTCTGGTCCAGAATGAACACGTTCACTGTTATGTTGCTGCTGAGTGATGGAGAACCAGAATCAGTGGCAACAATTTGGAACTGGAACGTTTTTACAGTTTCGAAGTCGAAAGTCTTAAGCGCATATATTTGTCCATTTTCTGAGTTAATATTTAGGAATACTGTTACATCATCTTTATTCCCTCCTCTCACAATATGATAAGAAATAGCTGCATTTTCATTCAAGTCAATGTCCATCGCGCTCACTGAAAATATTGATGCTCCAGCAGCATTATTTTCTGACAAAAAAAATAGCAATGTACTTTTTTGGAAACTGGGACTGTTGTCATTCACATCAGAAATCTGAATACTGAGCTTTTTAACTGTGAATAAGGGTGGATCACCGCAATCGGTGGCCCGAATTATTATTTCATAATGGGACACCTTCTCTCGATCTAAATACTTTGTTGTAACAAGTGAATACATATTTTCCTTATAGGATGGCTTCAATTCAAAAGGTGCATCATTTAGTATGCGTGAAATAATCCTACCATTAATGCCTGAGTCTTTATCTGTTACACTAATGAGGGAAATTGTTGTTCCGGGTTTTGAATCTTCTGATATTGTATTTGACAGAGATGTGACATCTATCTTTGGTGAGTTATCGTTTACATCTTTTATCTTTACAACCACTCTACACCTTCCTGTTAAAGGAGGCGATCCCTTGTCCGATGCTTCAATATCAATTTTGTAGATATCAGATTCCTCAAAATCCAGCGGTACTTTTAGTTTAATTTCACCTGTTAATGAGTTCAGTTCAAATGTTTCATATAAGTTTGGTTCCAGTGCTTTAGCAATGCTGTATTGAATTTCCCCATTGGTTCCCTCGTCTGGATCTGTTGCATATACTCTTGCAACAGCAGTGCCAACCGGGACATTTTCATACATCTGTATCTGATAAACTTCCTGATCAAAGGATGGACGGTTGTCGTTAATATCAAGAACACTGATTGAAACATTAAGTGTCCCTGATCTCGGGGGTTTACCTCCATCTATTGCAGTAACTAGTAGCAGATGGTTCTTATTTTGTTCCCTGTCTAGAGGCTTTTTTAGCACTAAAAATGGAATTTTGTCTTCGTCGCTTTGATTTAGATCTATATCAAAATATTCATTTAAAGATAACGTGTATGTGCGGATTGTATTCACTCCTACGTCGGGGTCACGGGCCGCCTGAAGCTGAAATCGTGTGCCAGGAGAAGTATGTTCAGCTATCTCAAAATGTTGCTCTTTTTCTAGAAAACCGGGAGAGTTGTCATTTACATCTGTAATTTCAACAACAACATGGTGCATTTCCAACGGGTTTTCAACAATAATCTTTAGCTCCATCAGGCATGCGCCACCACCATGACAAAGCTCCTCTCTGTCAATGTTGCTACGAACCTGTAAAGCCCCATTATCCACGTTAACATTGAAAAAAGTATCCTCAGATCCCGAAACAATACGCAAACGTCGATCAGTTAAATCACCATTTTCCAGACCAAGATCCTTTGCAATATATCCAACGATAGTTTTCTCTTTCGCCTCTTCCGGAACAGAGTACCTCAGTTCAGCCTCAGCAGGCTTCGCAACAATCAGTAGAAGGTTTAAAAGAAAAACACTCCAACTGTAGTCACTCGATGGGCTCCAGCTCGCCATTGTTTCTCAGCCGCATATGAATTTCAGGTGGTTTTTTTATTTGCATCCAATGAATTTTCTAAGTCACTCTGTGTTGTGATTACTTCAATTATCCGTTCTTCCAGCCGATCCACCTTCCGTTGTGGAGTACCAAACAAAAGGTTTATTTAGAAGAGGAGCAGTCTATAGCAGGAAGGTGATATTGCAACGACACCAAGTGGACATTACAGGTTAAAGTTTTGAATTAGATTTTAGATTCTATATCACGCTGCAAAGTGACAAATGTGTGTTCTGAGTGTCGATTCAAAGGTCAGCACAATAATAAAAGCACCACATTTTCAATGAATATGAATGGGACATAAGGTCAAAGATATATTTATCCTTAAAACCTTTGCATCTTCATTTTTTTCAAAACTTGGAATAGGTCTTCATCTTGGAACCACACTACTGTGAAACTTTGACCTTTGAGAAAGTCTTGTGGGGAAAAATTACATCTGGGAAATGCAAACCATCTTTCATTTAAAACCCTTTCATTAAAGTAATGTAATTAATCACCACGGCCAACTAATGCCACTCTCTACACAATTTCCTTTCTCAACCAAATCATTGCCTAACAAGTTAAACAATTTGAAATGTAAAAACCTACAAAAATCCCAAAACCATCATTTGAAAATGCATCTGGACACATAGAGGCGCTAATTACTCGTTGAAAAAAATTAACTGTTTTATACTTTGTATCAAGAACTTTAATTTATGAAAATCTATATATCAAGGAAGCGTAAAGTATGAATAATGAGATTTCAGCAAGAATAGTCTCGAAAACAATTATGAGCAGCAGCACTTAAGACACTCTTCGATGTTTGCACTTATGGCCATGAATATTGGAATTCCATCAAAATAAACTTCAAAGTAAAACAACATTCACAATTAAATCACAAATTATGTGATACAAAGTGAATTTTCTTTAAGGTGGAAAAACATAATTCTGAGACCAACAAAAACGTATTGTTTGTGACACAGAGTCCCATGATATTTCATATATGTAAGTTTCTTGCAAACATTTCGAAGTGAAGTCTGTAATTTGGAACACTGCATTGTAATCAGCACGACGATATTGATGATAAAATGAGTTAACCGAGCCCAATGTGACCATCAGGTAAAAAGTCACATTGTTTACCCCGTCATCCTTGGAATCGTCAAAAGCTACGTTGGGCTCCACCAGTTTGACAATCACAGATGCTGTTGCAGAGAGGGAAACGTTGCCATTATCTTTGACCAGAATGATTCATTTTTGCTCAGTTTTATCTGTCTCGCTGCATGCACCTTACTGTCTCCTACTCCTGTTCAGGCAAAACAGTTTAGTTCAGCACCAAGGACAGTGTTTGACGCTATGTCAACAATCTGCCGCACGAAAGTCTTTTTTATTAATTTATTATTGCAACTTATCAACATAGTAACTTGAAACTATTGAGAATGTGTGGGGCTGTTTTAAAAAGTATGATACACATCACATCTGCGATTACATACGAGTGAAAAAAAATACGTTTTCAGTCTTTTGGCGGATTAGAATGATTTAATTAAGGAACGTTGAAAGTATATGGTGGCGTGACTGAAAAAAAAACAATAACTGAATGATAATTTGACTTAAAAAAAACAATTTAACTGGCAAATCTAATGTACTGAAAGGTGTTTTAAACAATTTATTTTCAATAATTTCCTATCAAATAGTTTATGTTCTGTCAGCAATTTAAACAATATATCCCAGTATAGGAGCTCTGCATATGCAACGCAAGAACACGAACAAACTCTGTAACTAAATACTTAATTAAAACAATATAAATCATTATGGGTCTCATATTGTTTAATATGAAAAATGTAAGGACGATAAATAGATGCAGGAAATCGGTTGTTGGACTATAGATGTGAGAACTGAAATGTGTCAAACTATTCAAGTATATGACTTACCTCTTCAGATGTTCTCCTTCTGTCAGGTAGAACTAGTGTGTTTGCATGACTTCCAGGCACTATGGTAGATCCAATACTCATCCTGGGTCCAACTAACATGTACCGTTTGTCTCCAGATCTGTACTGGATGCTGTGACACAGTGTCCCATCATAATTAGTTTCTTGGAGATATTTCGAAGTATAGTCCGAAGATTGGGAGCACTGCATTGCAATCAGCACGATAATACTTATGATAAACAGCACTGAAACGGATCCCAAAGTGATCATCAGGTAAAAAGTCACATTATTTTCCTCATCATCCTTTGCTGCACTTTTGACATCAGAAGCTGCAAAAGCCTCTTTTGGCTCCACAAGTTTGACAATCACAGTAGCTGTTGCTGAGAGGGAAACGTTGCCATTGTCTTTGACCAGTATGACCAGTTTATGCTCAGCCTCGTCTGTCTCTGTGAATGAGCGAAGTGTTCTGATCTGTCCTGTGTAGCGGTCCAAACCAAAGAGACTGTGGTCACCAACTTCCTGCAGTGAAAACAGCAACCATCCGTTATATCCCACATCAGCATCATATGCTCTGACTTTAGTCACCAACTGTCCTGCGTTCACATTGCGGGGAATCTCCTCCACACCTTCGGCAGAACCGTTGAAGCTGAGTGGATACAGGATGACTGGAGCGTTGTCGTTCTGATCCAGAATGAACACGTTCACTGTGACGTTGCTGCTCAGTGGCGGGGTTCCAGAATCAGTGGCGACAACTTGGAACTTGAAAGTTTTCAGAGTTTCAAAGTCGAAACTTTTTAGAGCTGATATCTGTCCGGTATCAGAGTTCACATTTAAGAAGCTCGTTACATCATTCGGTTTGAAGACATTATATGTCAAAGCGGCGTTTTCATTGACATCGAAATCTGTTGCACTTACTGAAAAAACTGAAGCACCAGCAACGTTGTTCTCTATCAGGTAAAATTCTAAAGGGTTTTGTGAAAACTGTGGACGGTTATCATTTACATCTGAAATTTGAATTTTGAGAATTTTAAAAGTAGATAACGACGGTTCACCACAGTCTGCTGCTTTTATAGTTATTTCGTATTGTTGTTCTTTTTCTCGGTCCAGAAAGTCTTTGGTGACAACTGAATAAATATTCTCCTTGTAGGACGTTTTTAGCTCAAATGGTACACGGTCATTTAGCTGCACTATCACCTTTCCGTTATGACCTGCATCTTTATCCATAACACTAACAAGTGAAATCACTGTACCAGGCTTTGAATCTTCAGAGACACTGTTTGAAAGAGATGTGACCTCTATTTCTGGAGCGTTATCATTCACGTCTTTTATCTTTATAATAACTCTACACCTGCCTATCAGTGGAGGTTGTCCTTTGTCAGATGCTTGAATATCTAGTTTATAAGTGTCAGAATCCTCAAAGTCTAGGGCACTTTTTAATGTAATTTCTCCACTTACCCTATCCAACTGAAATACCTCATATACCTTACGTGCCAGTGTTTTGCTAAGGCTATACTCTACCTGCCCGTTTGCTCCTTCGTCTGAATCTGTTGCATTTAATATGGTAAGAGTTGTCCCAATCGATGCATTTTCTTGAATTTCAATCTGATAAATCTCTTTATTGAATGCTGGGCGATTGTCATTACTATCAAGCACAACAATGGAAACATTAAGAATCGCGGACTTTGGCGGTTTGCCTCCATCAGCTGCTGTTAAAAGGAACACGTAGATATTATTTTGTTCTCTGTCTAAGGACTTTTTTATCACTAAAAATGGCACTTTCTCCTCCTCACTTTGTATTACCTCAATATCAAAATGATCATTTGGCGTTAATGTGTATGTGTGAATGGAGTTTATTCCAGCATCCGGATCACGAGCCGCATGTAACTGAAATCGTGTTCCAAGTGAAGACTGTTCACCTATTTCAAACGTTTGTTCGTTTTCAGAAAAACTGGGGTAGTGATCATTTACATCGGTTATATCGACAACAACATGGTGCATCTCCAAAGGGTTTTCTACAAGAATTTTTAGCTCCATTAGGCAAGCTCCACTACCGTGACAAATCTCTTCTCGGTCAATTTTTCTATGAACCTGTAAAGCACCGTTATCCGAATTTACCTCGAATAAAGCCTCTTTGGATCCAGGAACAACACGTAACCGACGATCAACTAATGAGGCTTTTTCCAAGCCCAGATCTTTTGCAATATATCCCACAACAGTTCCTTCTTTTACCTCCTCCGGGATAGAGTACCTCAGTTCAGCCAGAACATTTCTTCCCGTATTCAACAATATGGCAAAATAAAAAACAAACCAGCTACGGTTATGTGATCTAAATAGTCCCTTCATTGTTTTCCAGCCACAAAAATCCACGGTCGTCCTTTTTCTATACCCTTTCAAGTTTCCTAATCCGATCAAAACGTGAAACTGCACGTCTCTTGGTCATATATTACCAATATCTTCTACTGTGAGCTATCAAACAAAAGATTCTTTCGGAGGGTGGAACCATGTCGGTAAGGGGTTTGCTATGTTGCAGTGACACCAAGAGGAAAACACTGCACACCAGTTTACTTAGTCCTCAAATAATAGTCATGCAAAATAAAAAAAGTGTACGTCACATCCACTTTATGCAAATAATAACAATAAGAAATGCGCTGTTAAAGAAAGAAGAGTGAAATATTTTCTTTGCAAAACACCTCTTTCTTTCACCAAAGTTCTCAGAAAAAAAGTATTTCCACTTTATCTTAATGCTCTGTGCAAAACAATTAAAAGACAAACATATATCAGCAGCCGTAAGTGACAAAAGTATTAGCTTATACGCTGCAAAACTGAAAGTTTACGAGGTTAGTGATGATTTACTTAAATCAGTTGAAGTTATGACTAGAAAACATATTGCAAATGCATAAATGACCTTAATCAAATCAAATAAAACAATTACAGCCGAAAACTAACCTTAAGTGCTCTTTTAGGTTGACAGTTGTGTTTACACTGAGTAGCTTCTTCTTCCAAAACTTTGACAAAATCAATCACTTTCAACAGACGTTAAAAACTTTTATGGCAAAGCAGCCTACCTTTACAAGTGTCACTAATGTATTCTGGCAGGTGAAATACAACAAAAATATTCAAATGAAAGTAAACTGAGTTAGAACTTAACTATTACTTATTGTTTACCTTTGAAATTAGGAATGCATGGTTTTACTTGACACAGATACTGGGGGGGGGAGTTCTATTTAAAAACATTTAACTGACATTGGACTATTAACTATTTGAATTTTGAATTTGAATTTGGACTCTTACCTCTCCAGATGCTCTCCTTTTGTCTGATAGCAGTGTATTTGCATGACTTCCAGGTACTATTGTAGATCCTATACTCATCCTGGGTCCAACTAACATGTATCGCTTGTCTCCAGATCTGTATTGGATGCTGTGACACAGTGTCCCATCATAATTAGTCTCTTGGAGGTATTTAGAAGTATAGTCTGTAGATTTGTAGCACTGCATTGCAATCAGCACAATGATACTGATGACAAACAGAAATGATACTCCTCCCAAAGTGATCATCAGGTAAAAAGTCACATTATTTTCCTCTTCATCCTTTGCTGCACTTTTGACATCAGAAGCTGCAAAAGCCTCTTTAGGCTCCACCAGTTTGACAATCACAGTCGTTGTTGCTGAGAGGGAAATGTTACCATTGTCTTTGACCAGTATGACTAGTTTATGCTCAGCCTCGTCTGTCTCTGTGAATGAGCGAAGTGTTCTGATCTGTCCTGTGTAGCGGTCCAAACCAAAGAGACTGTGGTCACTAACTTCTTGTAGTGAAAACAGCAACCATCCGTTATATCCCACATCAGCATCATATGCTCTGACTTTTGTCACCAAATGTCCTGCGTTCACATTGCGGGGAATCTCCTCCACACCTTCAGCAGAACCATTGAAGCTGACTGGATACAGGATGACTGGAGCGTTGTCGTTCTGATCCAGAATGAACACGTTCACCATGACGTTGCTGCTGAGCGACGGAGTCCCAGAATCAGTGGCAACAACTTGAAACTGGAACGTTTTCACACTTTCAAAATCCAAACTCTTCAGTGCAGATATGTGTCCATTTTCTGAATTTATATTTATGAATGAGATTATGTCATTTCCATTCCGCTCTCTTACAATTTGATAAGAAATAGCCGCATTCTCATCCTGATCTTTGTCCTTTGCACTAACAGAAAATACTGACATCCCGGCAATGTTATTTTCTTTCAAATAAAAATGTAATGGATTTTGGGAGAACTGAGGACTGTTATCATTTACATCTGATATTTGAATGCTTAACGTTTGAGAACTGGATAAGCTGGGTTCACCACAGTCTGTGGCCTTTATTGTCAGTACATAACTAAACACTTCCTCTCGATCTAAAACTCCCTTTGTGACAACAGAATATATATTTTCCTTATATGATGGCTTTAATTCAAATGGTCCATTTGATATTATGTTTGTAACAATTTTTCCACTTAACCCAGAATCTTTATCTGTCACACTAAGAAGTGAAATGACAGTGCCAGGTTTTGAATCTTCAGATACCGTGTTTGATTGTGATGTGATTTCTATCTCTGGTGGGTTGTCATTAACATCTTTGAGTTTTATGTTGAGCCTACATTCACCAGTCAGTGGAGGAGTTGCTTTATCGGATGCCTCGATGACAAGTTTAAAACCTTCCTCTTGCTCATAATCCAAGACTCCTTTTACTTTAATTTCACCACTCAATTTGTTCAGTTCAAAAATTTCATACACATTTTTCCTCAAGGTTTTTGCAAAACTGTATTCAATTTCTCCATTGGTGCCTTCATCCGGATCAGTCGCATTCATTACAAATATGAAACTTCCAATGGGAACATTTTCTTCAATTGAAATTTGGTATGTATCTTGAAAGAATTTAGGACGGTTGTCATTTATATCCAAAACTGTAACTGAAATATTTAATGCTCCTGATCTTGAAGGTTTGCCTCCATCTAATGCGGTGACCACTAGAGAATGTTTATCTTTTTGTTCTCTGTCTAATGCCCTTTTCAATACTAAAAATGGTATTTTTTCCTCGTCAATTTCACGAATGTCTATTTCAAAGTGATCATTTTGCGTTATAATATAGGTACGGATTGAATTTATTCCTGCATCGGGATCTCGAGCAGCGTGTAGCTGGAAGCGCCTTCCTGGCAGAGCATGCTCGGCTATTTCAATAGACTGTTCTATTTCAGGAAAACTAGGAGAATGATCATTTATATCTGCTATCTCTATGGTTACATAATGCATTTCTAGCGGATTTTCAACAAGAATCTTAAGCTCTATCAGGCATGCACCTCTTCCTTTGCATATATCCTCCCTATCGATTTTCCTGTGAACATAGAGAATTCCATTGCTTTGATTTACCTCAAAAAAAGCGTATTTACTTCCAGACGTAACGCGAAATCGCCGATCAGTCAACGATGAGATATCCAGACCCAGATCCTTTGCAACATTTCCAACTACAGTTCCGTCTTTAACCTCCTCCGGAACCGAGTACCGATTTTGAGCAAAAGCTGGTTTCCCAATAAAAAGCTGAAAAACCAAATGAAAAGCGAACCAGAACCATTCATTTCTTATAGCTTTTTGAGAAGACTTCATCTTTATCCAGAAACACATATACAAATAGGATAAGTTCACTAACACAATATATAACCGCGTTTATTTTAATCCTTTTGAATATCGCATATCCTGAAAAAAACAGGTTTCCGGCTAGTGAGCTATATTATATCAATGCGTTTGGAATGATAGATAGGAAACAAACGCATCAAAAGGGGAGTGATAGTGCAATTTATAGTTTGTCTACGGTCCAACAGTGACACCAAGAGGTATCTTTCCCGAGGACTTGCAATAAATCCTGACAAATTGTTCATGTTTCTTACTTTGTTATGTTGCCCCTCCCTCTTTCTTTTGAAGAAATTTTGTATTTCAAAAAATGTGTACATTTTCATCAAAAAGTACATTCAGAACTAATATTTGATAAGTCTGAACACACATTTTTGTTTTCTTGTCTATTTGTCTCCGTTGTAAAGACAGCCTTTGCCGGATGACTTAATTCTCCTTCTTCTTAAAATACGAAGTTATGTCAACAACGCCAGTGTAAACTATTTTGCAGAAACGCTTGAATAGTTGTTCAAATTATCTTTGGCACACAGATAATAATTTAGCAATGTTATTTTTGTTGTTTGCCGTTGTGCAAATTCCACAAAAGAAACAGAAAAAAATCTGAACTTTTAACAAAATACTGATATGTAAGTCTTACCTCTTCCGATATTCTCCTCCTGTCAGGTAGACTCAGTGTGTTTGCATGACTTCCAGGTACTATAGTAGATCCAATACTCATCCTGGGTCCAACTAACATGTACCGTTTGTCTCCAGATCTGTACTGGATGCTGTGACACAGTGTCCCATCATAATTAGTCTCTTGGAGATATTTAGAAGTATAGTCTGTGGATTTGGAGCACTGCATTGCAATCAGCACGATTATACTTATGATAAACAGAACTGAAACTCCGCCTAAAGTGATCATCAGATAAAAAATTACATTATCTTCCTCATCATCCTTTGCTGCACTTTTCACATCAGAAGCTGCAAAAGCCTCTTTTGGCTCCACAAGTTTGACAATCACAGTCGCTGTTGCTGAGAGGGAAACGTTGCCATTGTCTTTGACCAATATGACCAGTTTATGCTCAGCCTCGTCTGTGTCTGTGAATGAGCGAAGTGTTCTAATTTGTCCTGTGTAGCGGTCCAAACCAAAGAGACTGTGGTCACTAACTTTCTGCAGTGAAAACAGCAACCAGCCGTTATATCCCACATCAGCGTCATATGCTCTGACTTTGGTCACCAAATGTCCTGCGTTCACATTGCGGGGAATCTCCTCCACACCTTCAGCTGAACCGTTGGAGCTGATTGGATACAGGATGACTGGAGCGTTGTCATTCTGATCCAGAATGAACACGTTCACTGTGACGTTGCTGCTTAGTGACGGAGTTCCAGAATCAGTGGCGACAACTTGGAACTTGAACGTTTTTAAATTTTCAAAATCGAAACTTTTCAGTGCAAGTATTTGTCCATTTTCCGAGTTGATATTTAAAAGGGCTGTTACGCTATTTTCATTTCTTTCTCTAAGTATACTGTAAGAAATTGCTGCGTTCTCGTTCAAATCGTTGTCCGTGGCGCTTACAGAGAATATTGAACCTCCTGCAACATTATTTTCTTCTAAGTAAGTTTGTAATACGTTTTGGGAAAACTGGGGACTGTTGTCATTTATATCTGAAACTCCAATTTGTATTGTTTTAATAGTAGATAATGGGGGGTCACCACAGTCAGTAATCTTAATTGAGATCTCATAACGTGACTTCTCTTCTCTATCCAAAATTCCCTTAGCAACAAGTGAATAAATGTTTTCTTTATAAGATGGCTTTAATTCAAAAGGCACATCATTTACAATGCTTGCTACCATTTTTCCATTCATCCCAGAATCTTTATCCGAAAAACTTAGAAGTGATATAACGGTGCCCCGTTTTGAATCTTCTGATACTGTGTTTGAAAGGGACGTGATTTCAATTTCTGGTGCATTATCATTTACGTCTAAAATTTTTAATATCAGTCGACACTCACCCTTTAATGGAGGAGTTCCTTTGTCCGATGCCTCAACATCCAGTTCATAAACGTTTTTTTCTTCATAATCCACTAAGCCTTTTACGACTATTTCGCCATTTACTTTATCCAATTCAAAAATATCATACACTTTGCGCATTAAGGTTTTTCCAAGGTTGTACTCAATTTCTCCGTTAACGCCTTCATCGACATCAGTCGCATTTATTTTAAACACTGTTGTGCCAAGATGTATGTTTTCTTTTATTGACAATTGATAAATCTCCTGGCTGAATATGGGACGGTTATCATTAATGTCCAAAACAGTAATGATTATATTTAATGTTCCGGATTTTGGAGGTTTCCCTCCATCAACAGCTGTAACTACCAACTCGTGTTTGTTTTTTTCTTCTCTATCTAACGATTTCTTCATGACTAAAAATGGAATAATTCCTATGTCGCTTTGGCGTATATTAATGTCAAAATAGTCATTTGGGGTCAAAGTATATGTCCGAACTGAGTTAATTCCTGCATCCGGATCACGAGCATTGTGTAACTGAAATCGACTTCCAGGCAGTGTATGTTCCGCTATTTCAAGTAGCTGCTGTTTTTCAGGAAAACTCGGAAGGTTATCATTAACATCAGTAATTTCTACAGTGACATAGTGCATTTCCAAAGGGTTCTCAACAAGGATCTTTTGCTCTACTAGGCATGAACCGCTATCTTTACATAGCTCCTCTCGGTCAATATGGCTACTGACATATAATGCCCCATTTTTCTGATTTACTTCAAATATAGGATCCTTGCTCCCAGATACCACACGAAATCGACGTTCAGTTAAAAAAGAAATGTCAATTCCGAGGTCCTTTGCAACATTCCCAACAACAGTTCCGTCTTTAACCTCCTCTGGAACAGAGTACCTTATCTGAGCAGAAGCTTCTTCTCCTGAGAAAAGGAGTAAAGCTAAATAAAAGGGCAGCGAGATGCCACGTCTTCTCCGAGTTTTGGTGAGGAAGTCCATCTTAATCCAGCAAAAGTGTAAGCCTGTTAGTTCATTAAATGGTCAGTGCAATCTCTCAGTTTTAGCATGTTTTCAAAATCAAAATTATATTTTATCGAGTGGTTTGGCTTAATCTCCCGATGCGCTCCACAACAAAGAAAAGGCTCTAAAGGGGTGGGAAGGAATAGTTTAGGGTTTTACAAACGGATAGTGACACCCAGAGGTATGCAGTGAGAACAAAATGTATTGTATGCTTATTTTTTGTGAAGGGTATGAAACAATGTAAAGAAGTGACGTTGGGTGTCTTGAATCATGAAATGCCTTCAATTACTAAATTAGAGTTATATATTTCAACTTTCATAACATTTTACAGCTAGTGAAACATTTGTAATACATTTATTGTTAATAAATTTTAGTTCAGCATCATGGACGGCATCATATCTAAACGTAGTCAAAATCATTTAAAATTACCTTTCTTCAGTTTATTAACAATTTAAAAAAATGATTTACTACTCTTTGTAGAAATTGTAAGTATAGAGCAGGAAAAACTTTTTATTATAAAAATTCCAGATGTATTATTTTAAAATAAAAAAACTAATCGTCTTCTCTTTTGCAAAACCTTCGTTATTAATACACCTTAAGGGAAAAGGTACAGACGCGTTAATTGTCAGGGCTGGAAAAGAAATTCAGGAACAGTATCTCATTATTACGAGAAAACGTTTCGTTTTAACGAGATACGGCTCCTGAATCTGTTTCCCAGCTCTGAGAGTTAAACGGTTCCATAACAAAGCAAATTCATTGAAACAGTTTTGAAACTTACCTCTTCAGATGTTCTCCTCCTGTCAGGTAGCACTAGCGTATTTGCATGACTTCCAGGTACTATAGTAGATCCTATGCTCATCCTGGGTCCAACTAACATGTACCTCTTATCTCCAGATCTGTACTGGATGCTGTGACACAGTGTCCCATCATAATTAGTCTCTTGGAGATATTTAGAAGGATAGTCTGTAGATTTGTAGCACTGCATTGCAATCAGCACGATGATACTGACGATAAACATGACTGAAACTGATCCTAAAGTGATCATCAGGTAAAAAGTCACATTGCCGTTCTCATCATCCTTTGATGCACTTTTGATATCAGATGTTGCAAAAGCCTCTTTGGGTTCCACAAGTTTGACAATCACAGTAGCTGTCGCTGAGAGGGAAACATTACCGTTGTCCTTGACCAGTATGACCAGTTTATGTTCAGCCTCGTCTGTCTCTGTGAATGAGCGAAGTGTTCTGATCTGTCCCGTGTAGCGGTCCAAACTAAAGAGACTGTGGTCACTAACGTCCTGCAGTGAAAACAGCAACCAGCCATTATATCCTATATCAGCGTCATATGCTCTGACTTTGGTTACCAAATGTCCTGCATTCACATTGCGGGGAATCTCCTCCACACCTTCGGCAGATCCGTTGGAGCTGATTGGATACAGGATAATTGGAACATTGTCGTTCTGGTCCAGGATGAACACGTTCACTGAGACATTGCTGCTCAGGGATGGAGTTCCAGAATCAGTGGCAACAATTGTGAATTGGAAAGTTTTTAGAGTTTCAAAGTCGAAACTTTTCACAGCTGATATTTGCCCGTTTTCAGCATGAATGTTCAAAAAGGATGTAATTTCCCTATAATCGTCTTCTCCTTTGAGCAAACGATAGAACAGAACAGCATTTTCGTTTAAGTCATTGTCAAGCGCACTTACAGAAAATATAGATTCACCGGGGGCATTATTTTCCATTAAATACAATTCAAGAGGGTTGTGTAAAAACACTGGAGTGTTGTCATTTATATCAGACACCTGAATGGTTAAAGATTTTACAGTTGAAAGAGGCGGCTCACCACAATCAGTGGCTGTTACTGAAATATCATACAATGATACAGTTTCCCTGTCCAATGTTTCCTTTGTAACTAATGAGTACATATTTTCTTTGTATGATGGTTTTAATTCAAAAGGCATATTATCTGTAAGACGACAAAGGACTTTTCCATTAATACCAGAATCCCTATCTGTAAAACTGATTAGAGCAATTACGGTACCATGCTTTGAATCCTCTGGGACCACGCTGGATAAAGATGTAATGTCTATTTCCGGACTATTGTCATTGACGTCTTGAATATTGATTATTACTCTACAATCAGTGGTCATCGGTGGTTGGCCTTTGTCAGAAGCTTGCACGTCTAATTTATAAACATTTGCCGTCTCATAATCAATTAATCCGCGAACTCGAATTTCTCCCGTTTGTTTATTTAAACTAAATAGCTGTAGAAAGTCTGAATTAATATCATTTCCAAAGGTATACTCCACATCCGCGTTAGTTCCCTCATCTAGATCAGTCGCTTCGACTTTTATAAGTACCGTGTCTTTTTCCGCATTTTCTTGCAATGCTGTGGAATAAACCTCTTTTGAAAAAATGGGTCTGTTATCATTTATATCAAGAACCCTCACTGTTACGTTGAGATGTGTTGATTGCGATTGCGCCCCTCCATCCATAGCAGTTAGAATTAAGCTATGGTTTGTTTTCTGCTCTCTATCTAGCTGCCTCTGCAAAACTAAGAAGGGGATTTTATCTTCACCTCTTTCTCGAATTTCCAAATGGAAATTGTCATTTTGACTCAGTTTATAGCGCTGGATTGAATTTATTCCTACATCTGGATCGCGGGCGCCTGGTAATTGGAATCGAGCCCCCGGCGCTGTCGATTCCGCTATTTCTAATATCTTACCTTCTTCTGCAAAACTCGGTGAATGGTCGTTTGCATCTATTATTTCGACAATGACATAGTGGACTTCAAGTGGATTTTCTACAACAATTTTTAGATCAGTTAAACATGCAGTATTTCTGTCACACAGCTGCTCTCTGTCAATATTCTGGTGAACATATAAAATACCGTTGCTTGGGTTTACCTCAAACAGTGCGCTGTGAGCTCCAGACACAATGCGAAAACGCCTACTTGTCAGTGTGTTGACATCAATGCCTAAATCTTTGGCCACATTTCCGATCACAGCTCCCAGTTTTGCCCCCTCCGGGGTGGAATATTTAATCTGTGCTAAAACCAGCTCCATGTTGCCAAAAAATATGTAAAAAAACAAAGCACAAGTCCAAGATATCATTGTGTTGCTTAATCTTTTGTCTCTGTTGGCATAACCATAAAAAGACCTTCTGCAAATTGACTATGTATAAAACAACTGCAGCATTTCCAAGATTAGATTCCGAGAATGATAGTAGCGTGGAGAACGTGCGTCTCACTTCCAAACATCATTCTTTGTGCTCAAGCTAAAAAAAAACCTTACAAGGGACACAGCCTATAAGGATGGAAGGCTTAGGTGTTGGCTAATGTAACACTGACACCTAGTGAGTCAATTCATGCCTGATAAGTACAGGAAAAGCATGAAAACAAGATAGAATAATCAGATACCTCAATCTTCAGATGACACAGTACCCCAGAACTGGTACCAATTTCATGACTCAAAGTACGATCAATTTTAAATAACCCAAGTATGAGATAATCCTTAAAAAAGAAACAAAAATCTATAGGTCACAGTAGTGACGTAACCCCACAGAGCTATCACTGACTTCAAGTGAAAGCATTTTGTATGCTGTGTACTGTACAAACACTTTATGACAAGTCACCACCATGGAGAGTTAAATGGGCTCTTGACATATTAAAAGGATAAGTTTGACCTCATACCATCACAATGAGACAGAAACGTTCAAAGACTATACCTGCTGCATCATAGAGAACGACACAATACAATACCTCTAATAAAACAACAAAAACGAAGCATTTTATTAAAGCTGCATTGCAAATTATCTCTCCTGAATACAAGGTTCTTGATGACAAAACATGACAAAACAAAAAACAAACGGTGTTTTGTTTTTCCTAAGTATCCAAAAATGAATGAACGCATATCAAGTTTAGAAAGATTGATTAATACTTTAAGTTTGTCTCACCTCTTCAGATGCCCTCCTGTCAGGTAGCACAAGTGTGTTTGCATGACTTCCAGGTACTATAGTTGATCCAATACTCATTCTGGGTCCAACTAACATGTACCGTTTGTCTCCAGATCTGTACTGGATGCTGTGACACAGTGTCCCATCATAATTTACCTCTTGGAGATATTTTGAAGTATAGTCCGTAGATTTGGAGCAGTGCATTACAATTAGCACAATGATACTGATGATAAACAAAAGTGAAACAGCGCCCAGAGTGATCATCAGGTAAAAAGTCACGTTATTTTCCTCATCATCCTTTGCTGCACTTTTAACATCAGAAGATGCAAAAGCCTCCTTGGGTTCAACAAGTTTGACAATCACAGTAGCTGTTGCTGAGAGGGAAACGTTGCCATTATCTTTTACCAATATGACCAGTTTATGCTCAGCCTCGTCTGTCTCTGTGAATGAGCGAAGTGTTCTGATCTGTCCTGTGTAGCGGTCCAAACCAAAGAGACTGTGGTCACTAACTTCCTGCAGTGAAAACAGCAGCCAGCCATTATATCCTACATCAGCATCATATGCTCTGACTTTAGTCACCAACTGTCCTGCGTTCACATTGCGGGGAATCTCCTCCACACCTTCAGCTGAACCGTTGGAGCTGATTGGATACAAGATGACTGGGGCGTTGTCATTCTGATCCAGAATGAACACGTTCACTGTTACGTTGCTGCTCAGAGGTGGAGTCCCAGAGTCACTGGCAACAACTTGCAACTGGAAAGTTTTTAGAGTTTCAAAGTTGAAACTTTTAAGCGCAAATACTTTGCCATTTTCTGAATTAATATTAAGGAAAGATATGATACCGTTTTGATTACCTTCTCTTGCAATACGGTAAGAAATAACAGCATTTTCACTCAAGTCGATGTCTGCAGCGCTCACGCTGAATATTGACTTTCCAGGAACGTTGTTTTCTGACAGGTAAATGTTTAATGGATTTTGGGAGAATTGAGGATGGTTGTCATTTATGTCTGTTACTTGTATGGTAAGTGTTTTTATAGTTGATAATGGAGGGTCACCATAGTCAGTTGCTTTGATAGTAATATCATAATACGTAATCTCTTCTCGGTCCAAATAATCCTTTGTTACAACTGAATATGTATTCTCTTTATATGAGGGCTTCAGTTCAAAGGGAATGTCTGAAATAATGCTTGAAATTAATTTTCCATTGAGGCCTGAATCTTTATCTTTCACACTAATCAGAGAAATCACTGTGCCAATCTTTGAGTCTTCAGGTACAGTGTTTGAAAGTGATGTGATTTCAATTTGAGGTGGATTATCATTCACATCTTTTATTTTTACAATAACTCTACACTCTCCCATTAATGGAGGTGTTCCTTTATCTGATGCCTCAATATCCAGCTTATACACGTCATTTTCTTCATAGTCAACAACACCTTTAACTCTAATATGTCCAGTTATTTTATCCAGTTCAAAAATATCATAGACGTTTTTCTTTAGTGTTTTTCCTAGGCTGTATTCAATTTGACTATTAGCGCCTTCATCTGGATCAGTTGCATTTATTTGTAACACTGACATGCCAAGTGGAATATTTTCTTGTATTTCAATTTCATAGGTTTCCATACTAAATTTTGGACGGTTATCATTACTGTCGAGAACAATAACTGAAATGTTTAGCGTCCCTGCTCTTGGAGGTTTACCTCCGTCTACAGCAGTTAAATTCAGCAAGTAATTACTTTTTTGTTCTCTGTCTAGGGACTTTTTTAGCACTAGAAACGGTATTTGTTCTTCATCGCTAAGACGAATGTCTATTTCAAAATTCTCATTTGAGGTTAATGTGTACATACGTATGGAGTTAGATCCAGCATCGGGATCACGGGCAGCGTGCAATTGAAATCGCCTTCCGGGCAGTGTTTGCTCAAATATTTCAAACTTCTGGTTCTTTTCAGGAAAGACCGGGGAGTGATCATTTACATCCTTAATTTCAACTACTACGTAATGTATTTCCAAAGGGTTTTCTACGATGATCTTCATCTCCAGTAAGCATGCGCCACTTCCCCGACAAAGCTCCTCTCGGTCGATTTTCTGAACCACATAAAGGTCTCCGTTGCCCTGGTGTACATCAAAAAATCCGCTATTTTCAGACACCACACGGAACCGACGGTCCTTTAGAGAAGTAGTTTCTAGACCGAGATCTTTTGCAACATTACCCACAACTGTACCGTCCTTCACCTCTTCTGCAACAGAGTATCTTGTTTCTGCCAAAGCCTGGTTTCCGACAAACAGCAGTGTGGCCAAATGCAAGGGAAACCATGCGTAATTCATCATTTGATTGTGTGTTTCGGTTCCCATTATCCAGCACCAGGTCAACGAAATCCTATGGACGACCTTAACAGTTTCTAACACAAAACCTTGTGGAATCGTGTGGCAAGCCCAATTCTGATACCTTCTCTGTTCTTCGCGGATGAAAAAAAAGACCTCTAAAGGGATGGACAGAGTTTTGTCTTGTTTCTTGGTATTCTGCTGACACCTAGAGGGTATTTAGGAATATAAGAGAATATAAATGCAAAGTCTTTATATAAAACACTAAAGCAAAAACCAATCCAGTGAAGCTCTGAAGAGCTGTTGGAAAAAATACATAAAAGCATGACAAAACACAACAAATATTATTTTCCTGCCCCCAGAAAATAACACCAACATTAACTAGGCATACCAATAATCGAATGGGAGATAGTAAGCTAATGCACTAAAGTCTGAATAATTGATGTATTTAACTCGAGAGATGTAAAAAAAAAAAACTACGAATATATACCAAACATTTGGAGGGTTTGGGCAAAATAAAATGGTTCTTTTATATAATGTTAAATAAATGTTGACCTTTCTTTTATTAATGTGTATCACAAGCTGTGTACGCAACATGTAACAAAAGAAGGAAATCAAAATAAGGACATCGTTAGCGTTTCAAAAGAGATAAGATGCGGATATGAAAAATTCTGATTCTAGGCATTGACTATCTAAAAGCAAAGAAGCTTAAAAAGTCAGACTTAGACTTCTTATTTGTAATTTGATATGTGCATATGCATTGTATCAGCTAGGAACAAGCTAAAAAAGAAGAAGCAGCACAAAAACTGTAAATCAGATGGAGGTGCTGAAAGGACAGCTCCGTTTGGGTTTCAGTGCATTTTCTCAAGAAATGAATTTTAGTAACAGAAACATGGTTTAACTAACAGACTTAGGACTCAATGGAATGATTCTAACATAAACCACTAAACTAACACAACAAAAATCTGCGTATGTTTTTAACTGTTACAACTTGCAAAAAGACAAACATAACATAACCCAGGAGTTATGGTGATTGTAAGTTGGAATTTCACGGTGATAAAAAAAAGCTGGTACGAGACATGTATGTAAAGATCTTTTTCTAACTCTTACCACTTCAGATGGTCTCCTCCTTTCAGGTAGCACCAGTGTGTTTGCATGACTTCCAGGTACTATAGTAGATCCAATACTCATTCGGGGTCCAACTAACATGTACTGTTTGTCTCCAGATCTGTACTGGATGCTGTGACACAGTGTCCCATCATAATTTGCCCCTTGAAGATATTTAGATGTATAGTCTGTAGATTTGGAGCACTGCATTAGAATCAGCACAATGATACTGATGATAAACAGAAGTGAAACAGCGCCCAAAGTGATCATCAGGTAAAAGGTCACATCATTTTCCTCATCATCCTTTGCTGCACTTTTAACATCAGAAGATGCAAAAGCCTCTTTGGGTTCAACAAGTTTGACAATCACAGTAGCTGTTGCTGAGAGGGAAACATTGCCATTATCTTTGACCAGTATGACCAGTTTATGCTCAGCCTCGTCTGTCTCTGTGAATGAGCGAAGTGTTCTGATTTGTCCTGTGTAGCGGTCCAAACCAAAGAGACTGTGGTCACTAACTTCCTGCAGTGAAAACAGCAACCATCCGTTATATCCCACATCAGCGTCATATGCTCTGACTTTGGTCACCAAATGTCCTGCGTTCACATTGCGGGGAATCTCCTCCACACCTTCAGCGGTGCCGTTGGAGCTGATTGGATACAGAATGACTGGAGCGTTGTCATTCTGATCCAGAATGAACACGTTCACTGTGACGTTGCTGCTCAGTGACGGAGTCCCAGAATCAGTGGCGACAACTTGGAATTGGAAAGTTTTTAGAGTTTCAAAGTCGAAACTCTTCAGTGCTACTATTTGTCCATTTTCTGAGTTAACATTTAAGAACGAAACAATTTTTGACTGGCTTCCCTCTTGTCTGACTAAATGATAACTTATGGCCGCATTTTCTTCCACATCTTTATCAGAAGCATAAACAGAAAAGATTACGTTTCCAGGGACGTTGTTTTCTGACATATAAAGCTCAACTGGATTATGTAGAAATTCCGGTGCATTATCATTTATATCTGACACATCAATACTCAGAGTTGTAAATGTTGACAGAGGAGGCTCACCACAGTCTGTGGCTGTTATGATTATGTTATAATGAGAAACCAACTCTCGATCCAAATGTTGTTTTAAAACTAAAGAGTACATATTATCCTGAAACGATGGTTTTAAATCAAACGGCACGTCATCTGGAAGTCTACATATGACTTTACCATTTAAACCTGAGTCTTGGTCTGTAACACTGATTAAAGAAACTGCAGTACCAGGTCTGGAACTCTCTGAAACCTGCTTAGAAAGAGATGTGACCTCGATTTCAGGTTTGTTGTCATTTTGGTCCAACACTTTGATGAGCACGGAACAATCCGCACCCATTGGAGGATTTCCTTTGTCATTGGCGTGTATTTCTATTTTATATACCTCACCTTTTTCAAAATCGATATCTCCTTTTACTCTGATTTCGCCACTGACTTTGTCTAAGCTAAACATTTCATGTATTTGAGGGTCAACTTCACTTCCGAAAAAATATTCAACTTCTCCATTCAAACCGTCATCTAGATCAGTCGCATTAACAGCAAGAACCCTCGTATCCATGTTTATATTTTCAGGTACTGTTACTGAGTATACCTCTTTGTGGAATATGGGGTGATTATCGTTTGAATCGAGGACAATTATTGTGACATTTAGAGTTCCTGATCTTGGAGGATTTCCACCGTCTAATGCCGTCAGAATAAGTTTGTGCTCATTATCTTTTTCTCGATCAAGAGGTTTTTGCAAAACTAAATGTGGTACTTTGTCATCTCTGTCTCGAATTTGCAAACTGAAATGTTCATTGAGGTTTAATTTGTACACACGTATAGTATTAACAGCAACATCTGGATCACGAGCAGTTGGTAACTGGAAACGTCTGCCTGACAGAGTGGACTCAGCTATTTCAATTTTTTTTTCCTTCTCTTGAAAAGTCGGTGTATTATCATTTATGTCCAAAATCTCTATTGCGACATAATGTATTTCCATGGGATTCTCGGCTACTAATTTTAAATCTATTAAACAAGGCGAAATGCTTTCACAAAGGGTTTCTCTGTCTATAATCCGGTGGACATACAGTACACCATTATTCTGGTTGACTTCAAACTGACTGTCTCTTATTCCCGAAACAATCCGAAACCGTCTTTCCCCCAGTGTGTTGATATCCAGCCCGAGATCTTTAGCAATATTTCCAACGACCGATCCAACTTTTACTTCCTCTGGAATTGAATATTTTATCTGGGCTGAAACCCCCAGAATGCAGCCCAGGATAGCAAATACACTGACGGCTACCCACCAACCCTGCAATCCTCGGCTTTGTCCTTTTTGTCCCATCGTTCCAGTTTAGGAAAAAAAAGAAAGAAAAAACGCCATCCGCTCAAAGGTTTTTCCAAGCACAATTTTCCTTGAAAAAGGAAAAGCACTAAGTCTTTACATAGTATCAATTCTATACCGCACAGCAACGTTTTCTCCTTATTAGAGTAATGTCTCCTTTCTGATCACTAGAACAAAACCTGTGTCAAGGGGCAGGGCAAACTATAACTCATCAATTTAGGCTGAGATAACACTGACACCTCGTGGACTGAACATCAATGTTTATACAAAAATTAAGAAAAATATATTTACATTTCTTTTTACCTTACAAATATAGAAATTTACCAAAAAACATTCTATTTACACATATAGCATAAATATTTATGACATTTCAGAAAGCAATAATCAATTTACCACTGTACGAAACTCATTTGAATTGATAGGCTGCAAACGTCTTATGGTTTGCATAATTACGTTTAAGAGAGGTTTGCGTGTGTGAAATTTTTTTCATGTGGTGCTTATTTAAAAAAAAAACGAATTGGAACAGGATCTGAATTTCTGTGTAAAGTGATTTTTGTAATAATCTTCCTATATTAGACACATTTAAAGACAGAACTTTTGTCACATGTCCTTGAACATTTTGCTCACTTGGAATCAAAGGTTTATCTTAGCTTTAGATTTTATAAACAGAGAAATAATGGTAAGTTTGTGATTGGTTAAAATTCACAAACTGTGAAAAAAACACTTGTTTTGTTTTTGGCGTTTTATAAAATACAAAAGAGTTAAGATACATTTCAGATTCAGACTTTAAGGTTGACAACAATATAATTTAATCCAAACTATATAGGTTCAATTTAAAAATAATTCAAACTATGGACACAGTACTTGCACAGCTGAAATTTTTAAACATCCCTTAAAATCTGATATTCTTATGACTTTCTCAAATGTTAGCTGGTATACTAGGAATCAATATTCTAGATTTAAAATATATTTAACCTTCGCAAAACCTGCTGAAAATAACATCAACACAAAATAAAGAAAGGTCAACAATTTGTCATATAAATTACATGGTTGGAAATTCCGTTGGTTTAGAAAACCCACCAAATATGTCAAATACACAGACAAAGAAATAAACAATCATTCAAACAAACACACAAGTAAAATTAACAACAATGGTTTAAAGAACATGTAAAAAGTCTAATAAATTTCCATTTTGAAATCGAACCACACCATCTGCCTATAGTTGCCACCCCCAATGAATATCTTTTCAATCAAGCATGATCAAACACCCAATCGAGGTTCTTTCTTTGTTTCTTTCTTTGTTTCTTTCTTTGTTTCTTTCTTTGTTTCTTTGTTTCTTTCTTTCTTTCTTTCTTTCTTTCTTTCTTTCTTTCTTTCTTTCTTTCTTTCTTTCTTTCTTTCTTTCTTTCTTTCTTTCTTTCTTTCTTTCTTTCTTTCTTTCTTTCTTTCTTCCAGTTTATTTGCTTAGGGACAAGTGTTCAGTGAAAGCAAATTTGCAATGCACATCCCCAGATGGGCCTTTAACAACAGAAAAACTGTATAAAAACAGGAAAACAGCATAGCAACATAAAACATCACACATATCATACAAACCATAAATCCTGAAATTTCCATAAAACAGACCACAGTAAAACAAGCACAATCATTGAATCATCATGAGCTTGCTCTTAACCATGACTTCATAATTGATCTTTCTTGTGAAACTGCTTCAGTCATGATCTGAAAATGGGCCAGTCTGGAATCAGTTTGAAGTCCTCAGGTAAAGAATTCAACATATTATTGACTCGCACAGAAAAAGCTGCTTTACCCTTTTGAAAAAGAGGTTTTATGAAAAGGTACCTCACAGTTCTCGCTGGATGCACCGCAAATTACTAAACCCACAGATCTGAGAGGAACCACAGGATCACTGAGCACCTGAGGAGCTCTTCCTTTCAAACATTTAACAATTAACGATGCACTGCAAACTTAGGAAGTTGTCAAAGTCCATCATATTCTGTTTTTGAGAACAGGGTAATAATAAAATCTATGAATCCTTTCCAGCCACATGTACAACAGCATCATCAGTATGTTTTTGGAAACCTCCACCAAGACAGGCTTCAAGCAAGTAATTTATGTACAGGTAAAACAGTAAAAGAACCAAGAATTGAACCCTGTGTTACACCATTTGTGACATTAATATGGGAGAATTTCGCACCATCAATGACAACATACTGTCCACGAGTTACAATATATGACTGAAACCACTGGAAGGTTGGAACAGAAAATTATAAATGGACAATTATATAAATAAATAAATAAATAAATAAATAAATAAATAAATAAATAAATAAATAATAATAATAATAATAATAATAATAATAATAATAATAATATATATATATATATATATATATATATATAGCATTGTGTCAAATTTCTTTCTCACGTCTTAAGATACAGCTCTGACCACTTTGGCCTGATCTACTGAGGACTTGACCTGTTTAATAAAGAAGCAAGAAGTAGTTACCATTGAATGATGAGAACACAAAACAAGCTGTAGAGGGTGTAGCAAATTATTTAACTATAGGTGCTTCCTTAATTGGTGAGCTAAAACTGTCCCAAGGACTTTTGAAAATGCAGGTGAAATACTTATTGGCTGGTAATTACTTGCCAGATCAGCTGCTCCAGATTTGAAAATAGACAAAACCCTTGTTTGGTTCCAACCATTAGGCAACAATGCGCTGCTAAAGGACAAGTTAATCAAATATGTAGGTGGTACAGAAAAATATCTTTAAGGTTTCGTTGTGTTGTGTTTTTTTAAATAGGGGAGTGGGGGGGTTGATCAATATTTAAGTAGAAAACAGATCTTTTGAGTGCTTGACTGCTTGCAAGTTTATCCATTATGGAAACAACTACCCCTCATACGTTTGTTGTTCCTGGGTCCCACTATGGTACAAATAACTGGATAAATAAATTGTGCAAAGTAAAATACTTGCATGTTGTTTAAATATAACGCATAAAATACAAAGTGACAACGGTCTCAAGAAAAGGAGTTTTACATTTTTCAGACCAAGACATCTGGACCTTTAGCTGTATAGTGATGTAGAACATTGAACACATTGACGTTTTTAAATATAATCACTGAGACTACATTTTGTCACGCTCAGATATTAGGGTTTAACCCAAACCTTACCTTTTCAGATGTTCCCCTCCTGTCAGGTACCACAAGTGTGTTTGTATGACTTCCAGGTACTATTGTAGATCCAATACTCATCCTGGGTCCAACTAACATGTACCGTTTGTCTCCAGATCTGTACTGGATGCTGTGACACAGTGTCCCATCATAATTAGTCTCTTGAAGATATTTAGATGTATAGTCTGTAGATTTGGAGCACTGCATTAAAATCAGTGCAATGATACTGATGATGAACAGAAGTGAAACAGCGCCCAAAGTGATCATCAGATAAAAAGTCATGCTTTCTTCCTCATCATCCTTTGCTGCACTTTTAACATCAGAAGCTGCAAAAGTCTCTTTAGGCTCCACCAGTTTGACAATCACAGTCGCTGTTGCTGAGAGAGAAATGTTGCCATTATCTTTGACCAGTATGACCAGTTTATGCTCAGCCTCGTCTGTCTCTGTGAATGAGCGAAGTGTTCTGATCTGTCCTGTGTAGCGGTCCAAACCAAAGAGACTGTGGTCAGTAACCTCCTGCAGTGAAAACAGCAACCAGCCGTTATATCCCACATCAGCATCATATGCTCTGACTTTGGTCACCAAATGTCCTGCATTCACATTACGGGGAATCTCCTCCACACCCACAGCAGAACCGTTGGAGCTAGGTGGATATAGGATGACTGGAGCGTTGTCGTTCTGATCCAGAATGAACACGTTTACAGTGACGTTGCTGCTCAGTGATGGAGTCCCAGAATCAGTGGCGACAACTTGGAACTGGAAAGTTTTTAGAATTTCAAAATCAAAGCTTTTAAGTGCAGATATTTGTCCGTTTTCAGTGTTTATACTTAGGAATGCCAAAATTCCTTTTTTACTTTCTTCTTTCGCAATATGATATGAAATAGCCGCATTTTCGTTCGCATCTTTGTCTTTGGCACTGACCGAAAATATTGACATGCCAGGAGCGTTATTTTCTGTAACGTAAAATAGTAATGGATTTTGGAGGAATTTGGGAATGTTGTCATTTACATCAGATATCCGGATGCTTACTGTTTTCAAATTTGACAATGGGGGGTCGCCGCAGTCCGTCGCTCTTATTTTAATTTCATATTCAGACATCTCTTCCCGATCTAAAATGCTTTTAGTCACAATTGAATGAATGTTTTCCTTATAAGATGACTTCAGTTCAAATGGCACGTCTGGGGCTAAACTTAATATTATTTTTCCATTCAGGCCAGAATCTTTATCTGTAACACTAAGAAGTGATATTACTGTACCAGGCTTTGAGTCTTCAGACACAGTGTTTGACATAGAGGTGATTTCAATTTCGGGCGTATTGTCATTTATATCTTTTATCTTTATATTTAATCTACACATACCCTTTAACGGAGGCGTTCCTTTATCTGTTGCCTCAACATCCAGTTTATAAACGTCATGTTCTTCATAGTTCAATATTCCCTTGACTTTTATCTCTCCTGTTTTTTTATTAAGTTCAAAGATATCGTTGACGTTTTTCTTAAGTGTTTTCCCGAGACTGTATTCAATTTCACCATTTGTGCCTTCATCTGGATCCATCGCATTTAGTTTATATAACAACGTGCCAAATGGGATATTTTCCTCTAATTCAATTTCGTATATCTCCTGACTAAATTTCGGACTGTTATCATTACTGTCGAGAACAATAATAGAAACATTTAACGTCCCTGATCTGGGAGGTTTACCACCATCGACTGCTGTTACATGCAGCAAATGATCATATCTTTGTTCTCTGTCCAGAGACTTTTTCAGCACCAAAAATGGTATTTTATCATCATCACTCTGACGGATATCTAATTCAAAATGATCGTTTGGTATTAACATATAATTGCGAACGGAGTTGGATCCTGCATCAGGATCACGTGCAGCGTGCAGCTGAAATCTACTCCCTGGTAATGTTTGCTCAAATATTTCAAACACTTGCTCTTTCTCGGGGAAGCTAGGAGAATGATCATTTACATCAGTGATTTCCACAATGACATAGTGCATTTCCAAAGGGTTTTCGACTAGTATTTTTAGGTCAATTAAGCACGCACCACTCCTGTGACAGAGCTCCTCTCTGTCGATTTTTTCACAGACAAAAAGATCCCCAGTGTCCTGGTTGACCTCAAATAATGCTTCCTTTGATCCGGAGACAACACGAAAACGTCGGCTGGATAACAATGCAATATCAAGGCCTAAATCCTTGGCAACATTTCCAACAATTGATCCTCCTTTAACCTCTTCTGGAACAGCGTATCGAATCTGAGCATAGACCCGCTTCCCGACAAAAAACAATATAAATATTTGCAGCAAAAGCAAACCATAATTTCTTCTTTGGCTATGTCTACAGATCCCCATTATCGTCTCATGAATTTGAGAAGGCACATCAAAAATAAAATTGCAAAAATAGGACCTGTATGTCTCTCCTGGACATGTTATAGATACACTAAGCACAACACAACCCCAATGTGTGACTTAACATGCTAAACAAAAGATTTGGAACGAAAAGGAAAACCTGTGTTTCCTCATGCTGCAGTGACACCTTGAGTTTATACATTGCACCCATTTAAACTGATAGACATGCAGAAAACAATTTCAGTGCGAATTTCCGGTAATGTATTATATTATTAATATCATTTTGAAATAAGTAGGCCTACTTCACATGACAAAGAATATTGGACTACTATCACAGTGCACGAATGATGGTTTTAAAGTTAATTTTCCAAATGATCTGTTTGCTCCCAGATGAACTGCACGATTAAAACAATAAGCTGATTTACACTGCCTATGCAGGTTAATATAGCCACCAACATGTTTCAACCATGTCTTCTATCAGCAGAATGTATATTTAAAAGAGTGAAGTGATATGAAAAAGGATATGTTGCCAGAAGACAATTTTTATTTTATTTTGTGATGAGAGAAAAAAGAGGGAGAATGCTTACGAACAGACTGTTAATTGATGTATATGCTAGAAAAGGAAAAACTGCGTTTTCCAGTACTTGGAAAGTGCCCCTGCTTTTCAATTATTTTTTCTTACATTTATTAATTAGAAATTGGGGGTTGCACAGAATGATCACATATATTGTTCTGCTTAATTAATGACTAATTTAAAGGTCCTACCTCTTCAGATGTTCTCCTCCTGTCAGGTAGCACAAGTGTGTTTGCATGACTTCCAGGTGCTATTGTTGATCCAATACTCATTCTGGGTCCAACTAACATGTACCGTTTGTTTCCTGATCTGTACTGGATGCTGTGACACAGTGTCCCATCATAATTAGTCTCTTGCAGATATTTAGAAGCATAGTCTGTAGATTTAGAGCACTGCATTGCAATCAGCACAATGATACTGATGATGAACAGCACTGAAACAAATCCCAACGTGATCATCAGGTAAAAAGTCACATTATTATCCTCATCATCCTCTGCTGAACTTTTGACATCGGAAGCTGCAAACGCCTCTTTGGGCTCCACCAGTTTGACAATCACAGTAGCTGTTGCTGAAAGGGAAAAGTTGCCATTATCTTTGACCAGTATGACCAGTTTATGCTCAGCCTCGTCTGTCTCTGTGAATGAGCGAAGTGTTCTGATCTGTCCTGTGTAGCGGTCCAAACCAAAGAGACTGTGGTCACTAACTTCCTGCAGTGAAAACAGCAACCATCCGTTATATCCCACATCAGCGTCATATGCTCTGACTTTGGTCACCAAATGTCCTGCGTTCACATTGCGGGGAATCTCCTCCACACCTTCAGCTGTACCATTGGAGCTGATTGGAAACAGGATGACTGGAGCGTTGTCATTTTGATCCAGAATAAACACATTCACTGTGACCTTGCTGCTCAGTGACGGAGTCCCAGAATCAGTGGCGACAACTTGGAACTGGAAAGTTTTTAGAGTTTCAAAGTCGAAACTCTTCAGTGCAGATATTTGTCCATTTTCTGAGTTAACATTTAAATACGCAACAATTTTCGACTGGCTTCCCTCTTGTCTGACTAACTGATAGCTTATTGCAGCATTTCTGTCCAAATCTTTATCAGAAGCAGAGATAGAAAAGATTATGTTTCCAGGCACGTTGTTTTCTGACATATAAAGCTCAACTGGATTATGTAGAAATTCCGGCGCATTATCATTAATATCCGACACATCAATATTCAGAGTTTTAAATGTTGACAGAGGAGGCTCACCACAGTCTGTAGCCGTTATGGTTATGTCATAATGAGAAACCAACTCTCGATCCAAATATTGTTTTAAAACTAAAGAGTACATATTATCCTGAAATGATGGTTTTAAATCAAATGGCACATCATCTGAAAGGCTACAGATGACTTTACCGTTTAAACCTGAGTCTTGGTCTGTAACACTGATTAAAGAAACCACAGTACCAGGTTTGGAGTTTTCTGAAACCTGCTTAGAAAGAGATGTGACCTCGATTTCAGGTTTGTTGTCGTTTATATCAAGCACTTTGATTATTACTCTACAGTCACTACTCATTGGGGGATGTCCTTTGTCAGATGCCTGAACATCTAACTTAAACACATCAACGTCTTCAAAGTCAATGCCTCCTTTTACTCTAATTTCCCCTGTGATTTTGTCTAAGCTAAACGTTTCAGGTATTTTGGGGTCTAGTTCACCACCAAAAATGTATTCAATATCTCCGTTTACACCTTCATCTAGATCAATTGCAAGTACTGTAATAACACTCATGTCAACTTTTACATTTTCAGGAATTGTTACCGAGTATACTTCTTGACTGAATGTTGGGTGGTTATCGTTCGAATCGAGAACACATATTGTAACATTGACAGTGCCTGATCTGGGGGGATTTCCACCATCAAATGCTGTCAGAATCAGCTTGTGCTCCTTATTTTTTTCTCGATCAAGAGACTTTTGCAAAACCAAAAACGGTATTTTATCCTCTCCTCTTTCTCGAATTTGTAAACTGAAATGTTCATTGTGTGTAAGTTTGTAAACACGCACCGTATTCAGAGCAACATCTGGATCGTGGGCAGTTGGTAACTGGAAACGTCTCCCTGGCGGAGTTGACTCAAATATTTCGAATATCTTTTCTTCCTCTTGAAAGATCGGTGAATTATCATTAACGTCAGTGATTTCAACTACAACATGGTGTATTTCCATTGGATTATCTGCTACAATTTTTAGGTTAATCATACATGGGGAAATGCTCTCACAGAGTCTCTCTCTGTCGATTGTTTCATGAACATACAAAGCGCCATTATTTGAGTTCACTTTAAACTGAACATCATCAGCTCCGGAAACAATACGGAACTGCCTATCCTCCAAAGTAGAGATGTCCAAACCAAGGTCCTTTGCAATATTCCCAACAACAGATCCCACATTCACTTGCTCAGGAATCAAATATTTTATCTGCGCTGAAATCAGCGGTACGCAGCCGAGCATTACAAAAAACCCGAGAGATACCCACCAAGACCTAATTCCTCGGCTTTGTCCTTCTGTTTCCATCGTTTCGTTCAGATTAAAAAATAAAAAGATCCACTCACAGTGCATTACGCAAAAAACGCCTTAGTTATGAAGTATCCAGCTGTTATAGACTCCATTCTGACCGATCCACGTATTGGTTAAGATGAGACGTATCTTTTTCTAAAGAAAGACTATTTATTCTGTCGCCTGAAAGAGTCTTTATAAAATGGGCAGGACTAACACCATAAGACAAACATTTATGCCGATGTGACACTGACACCTTGTGGAATGATCACAAGTGCTGGGGATATAAAACGCTATTCCATTGTTTTACCTAAACATTTTTTATCGCTTAGAGTAATTCTTTTAATTCAATTGCACGTCTGTACCCATATTTAGTAACACGTTTCGATACATTTTCATCATTTACTATACATTCATAAGGAAACACGTCCCTATTGTATAATCATTTTAAGGGACTGAATGATTCATTTGGTAATTTTAAAGATATGTCAACTATAGAGCTAATACAAAAATATACCGTTAATAAGTGAAAGAAAGTTTAAAAATAACTTTGTGATGAAGTTAATACATGATTTTCAGAAGTGAATGATGAACGATCTGGAATTACAATACTACTGTTTCATAATAGCATAGTTATAAACAGTGCTTTGTTAAAAAGTAAAGGGATACTTTTTCAGAAAAGTTATGCAGTCATATTTTACACATGTTTGTTGTTCAATAAAATAAATGAATTATTTAATGAATTATTTTGTTAATTCCTTTTCCCCCTATATGAGAAAAAAACTGAAAAAATGGGTTGTTTTATACTATTCTAAAAAAGGAGTACAAATATGTTTGCTAAAATAAATAAATAACATATAAAACGTTTAACACAATGTACCAGAAGCCCCATGGTCTTTAAAATTAGCTAAAAGAAAGTGCAAAAGATTGGTAACACCAAATCCATTGAAAGAAAGTAAACCCCCGCAAAACGTTTTTGAAAATGCCTTACCTCTTCAGATGTGTTCCTCCTGTCAGGGAGCACAAGTGTGTTTGCATGACTTCCAGGCACTATGGTAGATCCAATACTCATCCTGGGTCCAACTAACATGTACCGTTTGTCTCCAGATCTGTACTGGATGCTGTGACACAGTGTCCCATCATAATTAGTCTCTTGGAGATATTTAGATGTATAGTCTGTAGATTTGGAGCACTGCATTGCAATCAGCACAATGATACTGATGATAAACAGAACTGATACTGCGCCCAAAGTGATCATCAGATAAAAAGTGATATATTCCTCCTCATCATCCTTTGCTGCACTTTTAACATCAGAAGCTGCAAAAGCCTCTTTAGGCTCCACCAGTTTGACAATCACAGTAGCTGTTGCTGAAAGGGAAAAGTTGCCATTGTCTTTGACCAGTATGACCAGTTTATGCTCAGCCTCGTCTGTCTCTGTGAATGAGCGAAGTGTTCTGATCTGTCCTGTGTAGCGGTCCAAACCAAAGAGACTGTGGTCACTAACTTCCTGCAGTGAAAACAGCAACCATCCGTTATATCCCACATCAGCGTCATATGCTCTGACTTTGGTCACCAAATGTCCTGCGTTCACATTGCGGGGAATCTCCTCCACACCTTCAGCGGTGCCGTTGGAGCTGATTGGATACAGGATGACTGGAGCGTTGTCGTTCTGATCCAGAATAAACACGTTCACTGTGACGTTGCTGCTCAGTGATGGAGTCCCAGAATCAGTGGCGACAATTTGGAACTGGAAAGTTTTTAAAGTTTCAAAGTCGAAACTCCTCAGTGCTACTATTTGTCCATTTTCGGAGTTAACATTTAAATACGCAACAATTTTCGACTGGCTTCCCTCTTGTCTGAATAAATTATAGCTTATAGCCGCATTTCTGTCCAAATCTTTATCAGAAGCAGAGATAGAAAAGATTATGTTTCCAGGCACATTGTTTTCTGACATATAAAGCTCAACTGGATTATGTAGAAAATCCGGCGCATTATCATTAATATCCGACACATCAATACTCAGAGTTTTAAATGTTGACAGAGGAGGCTCACCACAGTCTGTAGCCGTTATGGTTATGTCATAATGAGAAACCAACTCTCGATCCAAATATTGTTTTAAAACTAAAGAGTACATATTATCCTGAAACGATGGTTTTAAATCAAATGGCACATCATCTGAAAGGCTACAGATGACTTTACCGTTTAAACCTGAGTCTTGGTCTGTAACACTGATTAAAGAAACCACAGTACCAGGTTTGGAGTTTTCTGAAACCTGCTTAGAAAGAGATGTGACCTCGATTTCAGGTTTGTTGTCGTTTTTATCAAGCACTTTGATTATTACCCTACAGTCACTACTCATTGGGGGATGTCCTTTGTCAGATGCCTGAACATCTAACTTAAACACATCAACCTCTTCAAAGTCAATGCCTCCTTTTACTCTAATTTCCCCTGTGATTTTGTCTAAGCTAAACGTTTCAGGTATTTTGGGGTCTAGTTCACCACCAAAAATGTATTCAATATCTCCGTTTACACCTTCATCTAGATCAATTGCAAGTACTGTAATAACACTCATGTCAACTTTTACATTTTCAGGAATTGTTACCGAGTATACTTCTTGACTGAATGTTGGGTGGTTATCGTTCGAATCGAGAACAATTATTGTAACATTGACAGTGCCAGATCTTGGAGGATTTCCACCATCAAATGCTGTCAGAATCAGCTTGTGCTCCTTATTTCTTTCTCGATCAAGAGACTTTTGCAAAACCAAAAACGGTATTTTATCCTCTCCTCTTTCTCGAATTTGTAAACTGAAATGTTCATTGTGTGTAAGTTTGTAAACACGCACCGTATTCACAGCAACATCTGGATCGTGGGCAGTTGGTAACTGGAAACGTCTCCCTAGCGGAGTTGACTCAGATATTTCGAATATCTTTTCTTCCTCTTGAAAGATCGGTGAATTATCATTAACGTCAGTGATTTCAACTACAACATGGTGTATTTCCATTGGATTATCTGCTACAATTTTTAGGTTAATCATACATGGGGAAATGCTCTCACAGAGTCTCTCTCTGTCTATTGTTTCATGAACATACAAAGCGCCATTATTTGAGTTCACTTTAAACTGAACATCATCAGCTCCGGAAACAATACGAAACTGCCTATCCTCCAAAGTAGAGATGTCCAAACCAAGGTCCTTTGCAATATTCCCAACCACAGATCCCACATTCACTTGCTCCTGAACTGAATATTTTATCTGCGCTGAAATCAGCTGTATGCAGCCGAGCATTACAGAAAGAACGAGAGACACCCACCAAGACCTAATTCCTCGGCTTTGTCCTTCTGTTTCCATCGTTTCGTTCAGATTTAAAAATAAAAAGATCCACTCACAGTTCATTACGCAAAAAACGCCTTAGTTGGGAAGTATCCTGCTGTTATAGACTCCATTCTGACCGATCCACGTATTGGTTAAGATGAGACGTATCTTTTTCTAAAGAAAGCCTTATTTACTCTGTCGCCTGAAAGAGAGTCTTTCTAAAATGGGCAGGACTAACACCATAAGACAAACATTTATGCCGATGTGACACTGACACCTTGTGGAATGATCACAAGAGCTGGGGACATAAAACGCCATTCCATTGTTTTACCAATAAATTACTATCGCTTAGAGTCGATATTTTAATTCAATTGCATATCTGTATTTATATTTATTTACATGTTTCGATCAATTTTCATCATTTATTATGAAACACTTCCCTATTGTATAATCATTTTAAGGGACTGAAGGATTTTCTCTGTTATTTAATTAATTATTTTCCGTTCCTCCTATACATATAAAAAAAACCGGCAAAGAAAATCTAGGGTTTTATACTATTCTAAAAAACGACTACAAAGATGTTTGCTAAAATAGATCAATTGCATATAACACTTTTAACACAATGTACCAAAAGCCATATGTTCTTTCAAAATAAGCTAAAAGAAAGTGCAAAACAGTGGTAACAGCGAATCAATAAAACAAAGTAAACCCCAGCAAAACGTTTGTGAAAATGCCTTACCTCTTCAGATGTGTTCCTCCTGTCGGGAAGCACAAGTGTGTTTGCATGACCTCCAGACACTATAGTTGATCCTATGCTCATCCTGGGTCCAACTAACATGTACCTCTTGTCTCCAGATCTGTACTGGATGCTGTGACACAGTGTCCCATCATAATTAGTCTCTTGCAGATATTTAGATGTATAGTCTGTGGATTTGGAGCACTGCATTGCAATCAGCACAATGATACTGATGATAAACAGAACTGATACTGCGCCCAACGTGATCATCAGGTAAAAAGTCACATTATTTTCCTCATCATCCTTTGCTGCACCTTTGACATCAGAAGCTGCAAAAGCCTCTTTTGGCTCCACAAGTTTGACAATCACAGTAGCTGTTGCTGAGAGGGAAATGTTGCCATTGTCTTTTACCAGTATGACCAGTTTATGCTCAGCCTCGTCTGTCTCTGTAAATGAGCGAAGTGTTCTGATCTGTCCTGTGTAGCGGTCCAAACCAAAGAGACTGTGGTCACTAACTTCCTGCAGTGAAAACAGCAACCATCCGTTATATCCCACATCAGCATCATAAGCTCTGACTTTGGTCACCAAATGTCCTGCGTTCACATTGCGGGGAATCTCCTCCACACCTTCAGCAGAACCATTGAAGCTGACTGGATACAGGATGACTGGAGGGTTGTCATTCTGATCCAGAATAAACACGTTCACTGAAACGTTGCTGCTCAGAGGCGGAGTCCCAGAATCAGTGGCGACAACTTGGAACTTGAAAGTTTTTAAAATTTCAAAATCAAAACTCTTCAGTGCAGATATTTGTCCATTTTCGAAATGGATGTTAAGAAAATGTGCCATATCACTCTGAACCCCATCACCTTTTCCGAGGCTGTAAGTTATTGCTGCATTTTCATTCACATCATTATCAGAGGCTGTTATAGAAAATATTGACGCACCTGGAGCGTTGTTTTCAACTAGATAGATTTCAAAGGGATTCTGGTAGAAAACTGGCCTGTTGTCATTGACATCTGACACCTGAATTTGTAAAGTTTTTGCTGCTGAATGTCTGGGTTCCCCACAGTCAGAGGCAGTTATGGTGATGTCATAATGTGATTCAGCTTCTCGATCTAAACGAGCCTTTGTAACTAGAGAGTACATGTTCTCTTCAATAGAAGGTGTTAAATCAAATGGAACATTATCCGATACTTTACAAACAACTTTTCCATTCATACCA
Organism: Valencia hispanica; assembly: GCA_963556495.2. NCBI lineage: Eukaryota > Metazoa > Chordata > Actinopteri > Cyprinodontiformes > Valenciidae > Valencia > Valencia hispanica. Next base: position 31,641,606 of record OY747702.1, on the reverse strand, counting down.
GAATCTCTGTCTGAGACACTGATAAGTGAGACAACAGTGCCAGGCTTCGAATCCTCTGGTATTTGGCTTAAAAGTGATGTTATTTCAATTTCGGGTTTATTATCATTCAAATCTTTTAATTTTATTACTACTCTACTTTCACCTGTCAAGGGTGGTTGGCCTTTATCTGAAGCCTGCAAATCTAATCTGTATACCTCTGTCTCCTCAAAGTCCACTTTTCCTTTTACTTGAATTTCACCAGTGATAGAATTTAACTCAAATATATCATACACCTTTTTGTTTTGTGTTTTTCCAAAAGTGTACTCAATTTCACAATTCAGTCCTTCGTCTGAATCTGTTGCGTTGACTTTGATTACGAAAGTTCCTAGCGGTGCATTTTCATTTAAAGACACAGTATAAATATCTTTGCTGAATACAGGACGATTATCATTTACATCTAATACAGTTATAGTTAAATTAAGGTTTCCATATTTTGATGGTGTGCCCCCATCCAGAGCCGTTAACACTAGGTGATGCTCTGCTTTGCCTTCTCTATCCAAAGATTTTTTAAGCACTAAAAATGGTATTTTTTCTTCCTCACCTTCTTTCACTTGAACATCGAAATAATGATTCTGACTCAACCTATAGAGTCGAACTGACTGTATACCAATATCAGGATCTCTAGCTGCATGAATCTGGAAACGAGTGCCCGAAGGAGTGTTCTCTGCTATTTCCAGCCGCTGCTCGGTTTCAGGGAAAGACGGTGAATGGTCGTTGATATCAGTTATTTCTACATTAACATAATGTATTTCCAGGGGATTTTCAACAACAATTTTAAGGTTTATTAAACAAACCTTTGTTTCATCACAGAGGTTTTCCCGATCTATATTTTGCGCGACCTGCAACACTCCATTATTCTGATTTAATTCAAATACAGAGCGATTCGAACCCGAAACAATGCGAAGTCGTCTCCTTGTCAAAGTGTTGATGTCCAATCCCAAATCCTTCCCAACATTTCCAACAATGGATCCTACATTAACATGTTCAGGAACGGAGTATTTCATCTGAGCCAAAATCATATCTGCAGAGCACAGCAAGAGAATTCCAGGAAACCACCAACAGATCACTCGGCGTCTTTGTCTTCCTTCTCTCATTGTGAAACGAAGAAAAGATAGATTTCTTTCAAAATAAACACAGCGATCCAAATTTTCATGGAGCCCTTCCTGTCACAGCAGCTTTCTACAGTACACCTTTAATACTTTCTTGCATAAAAATGAGACCCACTATCATCTGTATTTAACATAAACTGAGCTGTGATATGTATTTCGTCAGCACAGCACTTCTATCTGATATAACGACACAAACTAGGCAGAGCCTTTTAAAATAGAGCACACAACAATTGTCAAGGCCACACTGACACCAAGTGGTAACAGAAATGCTAAACGACAATATGATTTCATTTACCTTTACTCCCATCTGCAAATAACTTCTTATATGCCTTCAATCTAATAAAAGACGAATTGTCTCTCATTCTCTCTCTGTGAATACATTTAAATAAGCTTAAAATGATACTCATATTGTTTACTTAAATACATGTTGACTAAACAGTAAATTCTATAAACAACTGCGTACATTTTAAACTAATCCAACTAACCCAAATTACACCTGACCGTTGCAGCAACAGTCATCTAAATAAGAAATAATTTATATCAAATAGCAAACAAGACAATGCCCTACTATTTTTTTAAGTTGAAACTAAACTGAGATAAAATTATTATAACTAAGGCATAGGGGCCTTTTATATTTTGTAAATTCATATCCGTCTGAAAGAGAAAATATCTTAATTTATAAACAAAAGTCCATCAAAGAGGAAAACTGTTTCTTATTACCTTGTTAGGAGACTATTTACTTAAAGAAAATACGATGAAGTGTTGCTTACCGGAGAAACATAATGCTGAAGCAAGTTTTTAGAAGCAAGAAATGCAACGATTCTAGCACCACAGACAGCGTGAGCACACCCCAGGAAAACGACAAGAAAACAGTAAATAAAAGCACTGTCCAATAAAAAGCATAATAATAATAATAATAATAATAATAATAATAATAATAATAATAATAATAATAATAATAATAATAATAATAATAATAATAAACACAAACTCCACTTGTCCATTTCTCTTTTTAAGTATCAATGTGTGTGATTTTAGTTCAGCTATATGTGGTCTTAGGTCTTTTACTGTTTGTATGTGTGTGTAAAAATGAGGTGGGGCCCTGTTGAAGATGAATTTCTGTAACCTTTCAGTGTCAGACAAATAAAGTTGTCTATTCTATTCTATCTATTCTATTCTAAAGAGCCTCTTCAAAAGCGTTCTCTTCAGATGATGTCTAAAACACCATTTGCTTTACTTTGATAACCGTGATATATGGACCGAAGAAGAAAATACCTTACCTCCTCACATGTTCTCCTCCTGTCAGGGATCACAAGTGTGTTTGCATGACTTCCAGGTACTATAGTTGATCCTATACTCATTCTGGGTCCAACTAACATGTACCGTTTGTCTCCAGATCTGTACTGGATGCTGTGACACAGTGTCCCATCATAGTTAGTCTCTTGAAGATATTTAGAAGTATAGTCTGTGGATTTGGAGCACTGCATTGCAATCAGCACAATGATACTAATGATAAATAGAACTGAAACTGATCCCAAAGTGATCATTAGATGAAGCGTGACATTTTCTTCCTCATCTTCCTCTGCTAGACTTTGAAGATCAGAAGCTGCAAAAGCCTCTTTACGCTCCACCAGTTTGACAATCACAGTTGCTGTTGCTGAGAGGGAAACGTTGCCATTGTCTTTGACCTGTATGACAAGTTTATGATCAGCCTCGTCTGTCTCTGTGAATGAGCGAAGTGTTCTGATCTGTCCTGTGTAGCGGTCCAAACCAAAGAGGCTGTGGTCACTAACTTCCTGCAGGGAAAACAGCAGCCAGCCGTTATATCCCACATCAGCGTCATATGCTCTGACTTTGGTCACCAAATGTCCTGCGTTCACATTGCGGGGAATCTCCTCCACACTTTCAGCCGAACCATTGGAGCTGAGTGGATACAGGATGACTGGAGCGTTGTCGTTCTGATCCAGAATAAACACGTTCACTGTAACGTTGCTGCTCAGAGGCGGAGTCCCAGAATCAGTGGCGACAACTTGGAGCTGGAAAGTTTTTAGAGTTTCAAAGTCAAAACCTGTTAGAGCTGATATTGTGCCATTGGCTTCATTTATATTTAAAAAGGACATTACAGAGGAACCCGTACTCTTACGGTCAAGTAAATACGATACTGCTGCATTTTCACCTCCATCAGCATCAGTGGCTGTTACAGAAAAAATTGACAGTCCAGGCTTGTTATTTTCAGTCACATAAAAAGTGTAAGGACTTTCAGTAAATAAAGGGTTGTTATCATTTATATCTAGCACTTCTACCTGTATGAGCTTGGTAGATGACAGAGAAGGACTGCCTAAATCCTTTGCTGTTATTTTAATGTTATACATATGAGTCATTTCCTTATCCAAGTAGTCCTTGGTAATTAAAGAGTATGACTGTCCGTCAGGTGATGGCTTAAGATCAAATGGTAAATCATCTGACAAGCTGCACACCACCTGTCCGTTCGCACCTGAGTCAAGATCCGCCACGCCCATCAACGCCACTACGGTTCCAGGTGTTGCATCCTCTGGAACACGACTGGAAAGGGACGTAATATCTATTTCGGGCTGGTTATCATTTACATCTCCCACTATTACAACCACGTTGCATTGAGTGGAGAGAGAAACAGAGCCTTTGTCTGCTGCCAAAACTTTAAACTCGTACATTTGCTTTTCCTCGTAATCCAGTTTTCCTTTCACTGTTAACTTTCCAGTTTTGTTGTTCAAATTAAATACCTCAGACGAGGACCCTCGATGTTTACTCCTTAAAGAATATTCAATCACACCGTTCAAACCCTCATCTGGGTCAGTTGCATTTATTGTTAAGAGGAACGTTCCGACAGGGACGTTTTCTTTTATTGTTATGGTGTATTTTTGTTTTTCACACACGGGTGAGTTATCATTTACATCGGACACTAAAACAGTGATATTCATACTACTTGATTTTGCTGGTTTACCTCCATCTGTAGCTGTTAACAGCATCCTGTGTTGAGGAGTTTGTTCTCTATCCAAATGGCGTTGAAGTACTAAAACAGGAAACTTTCCCTCCTCCCCAAAGTCCTCCATATCCAGTTGAAAATACTGATTATGGTTTAGTTTATATGAATGTATGGAGTTTAATCCGACATCCAAGTCGTGTGCTCCTTCTACCTGAAATCGAGAACCAACAATGGCAGACTCCAATACCTCCAGTGTGTAATTTTGCTCTGGGAATTTTGGCGAATTGTCATTTACATCGATAATCTCAATTATTATCTTGTGCATTTCGAGAGGATTTTCGGCTACAGCTTTAAGATTTGTTACACATGGAACACTTTTTGCACAAAGCTCTTCTCTGTCTACTCTGTTGTTTATTAATAAAACGCCATCTCGGTTTACCTTAAATAGATCATGCTTTGTTCCTGATACGATGCGCAGGTTTCTCTCTGCAAGTTTTCCTAGATCTAACCCAAGATCTTTGGCAACATTTCCTACTGTGGTCCCGGATTTTAATTCTTCCTGGACAGAATATCGGATTTGAGCTGAAATTCCTTCAAATTTCGTAATCATCAGCAGCGACAAACAAACAGAAGTCCATCCCTCCATCCATTGTTTTTTCATGTCCGTCAATTCCATTGTTTCTGCAATTTAGTCTTTCGGTGAATGTTCCTGTCCTTTAATAAAATTCCATCTTGATGTTCTATTTCTTTTAGAAAACGAAAAAGCAACAAACGCCTATGTGAACAAATACTTTTGCAGAGGAGAGAAGGTGATTTATTCCATCCTTTCAACCCTTTTATTATGGTTGTTACTGAAGACACATGTAGAAAAGATGGCTTCTCACTCTTTTTATTGCAACGGAATAAAGTGTATCAGCACCACCTACCGCCAATGAAGGCACAATGGTCCCCTCCAGTTTAGCCTGTAATATTTTGATGGGCATGTTGTATATTTCAATAAACAAAAGATTAGGAGGGACAAAACAAAATAAAAAAAATCAATAAAACACTTGTATTGCTTTTTTACGTCTACGTCCCATGTATTGCAACAATAAATCGTTCTTTTAAACTGAGCTTTCAATGTTTTTATCAAATTAAGAAAATATTTACCCTGTAGCCTTTTGCTATACTTTGTGTCTTGAAATAGCCTCTCTGTAATTTATGAAGTGGTTAATAATAATAATAATAATAATTATAATAATAATAATAGGATGTACTTATTTGACAAAATATGTTTATTTCTTCAGGAAGCTCATGACTTTAACCGGTATTATCCACAAATTTTGGAGCCCAGTACTTAAGTTGCAAATAATTTCTTGTGGTAAATAGGCAACCTCTTTTTTCTTTCTGGTACGTTTGTGAAAAGACTCTTCTGTCAATTAAAAAGTATAGTTTTGTAACTGCTTTGCAGGAAGCGTGCTAGTTGGACTGTTTTTTTTTTTCAAACGTGTTGCTTTCAGAGGTCTAACGTCCTTTAAAAATATTGACACATTTTGTTTCAAAGTATAAACTCGTGTAACTAATCGTATCTAACTTTAGTCAGTTGAAATACATATGCATTTCCGATTTATCTGCCTATATTGTGTAGTTTGCTCAGCACCCTCCCACAATCCTTAATGTTTTGTCGAGGTGAGCAACGACATCGTGTGGTTTAAAACTTTAAGTGCAGCTATGATGGACACTGCCCTGTTGTATTGTATTTTTTAAGCCTCCATGATAGGTTTAGTTGTGTAGACAATATATGATGTATACTGATAGGAAAGTAAAACATTACTTTGATACTTGGAAATAAGGTGACCTACATAAATTCTTTTATGTTCGCACCCCTCCCACCTGCTTCTGCTACGCATTGGTTCTGGATGTGGGTCACGAGTTTATGTGCGCATGCACAAGCTCTGCAGCATTCTGTGTCACGTCCTCCCATTTTTGTCGCCATTTTTGTTCACTGTTGCTGCAGCAGTGACGCCAGCTCGGATCAAAGCACACAGTTTTTTTTTTATTAACAATTAAAGTACAAAGCCGGCGGATGTATTTTTGCAGACCCATGTCATCTGATGGCAATGAGTAGAAGCTGTGCAAATGAGGTTTGGGGCACTTGTCAGAATACTAAATTGCAGGCATAAATGGAGCTGAACAGAGGACACGTTACCATGGCAACGCAGCTCCTCGAGGCAGGTCGCTGACTGTGGTGCTGAAAACAAGCAGCCGCAGAGAAAGAGAAGAAGGTGGAGGGACTGGGGATATTATTTCGACTGTCATCTAAATTGAAGCACGCTTTAACACGATCATAAATATTGCGTTGTATGTGTGATATGTAAGCTCAAGTAACAACTTTCTGAGAATTGAAAATAAAAGAATAGAAGTATCCTTTATTGCGTCGCCCCATCCATTATCTATACCGCCATGGACACACAACCATGACCTTTATTGCCTCATAGTGGGGAATTTTAGGTGCACAACCATGAAAATTAAAAGTACATTGAAGCATGCATATCCAAACTACTACGTTCATTGTGGTTTTCTTCAAATATAGCTGAATCAAAGCTAGAACTTAGATTTAGTTAGTTCACATGTTAAAATGATGCCAACATCTTGGCAAATATGTTGTACTGACTAAGTCACTTCATCTAACTAGAAAGCAGTATTTATATGTACATGTCTGTTTCTCACTAGGTGAGTCTGTTTCATTGTCTCTTCTGGTATAATCTCATCTCTCTGGGGAGATGAGGTCATGTGAGAGCACACAATGAAAAGCCTGGCATCTTGCATCACAGTCAGCAAAAAAAGAACAGCTGAAAACACAATTTTCTGAAAACAATGACTCTAACTAATAAGCAGTATTTTAAAAATAATTACATAGGTAAACAATTGGAATTACATTATGTAATAAGCTTTACTTGACTAAATATATCAAGTTGTTTTCGAGACAAGCAAAAGTCAATGTATTTCTTTTCAGGATAATCACCATTGTGTAGCTAGTTCTAAAAAGAAACAAAAGGAAAAAACAAATGATAACAGACAACTTTTATGATCACCCAAAATATTGAATTGTGTGGATATAAAAGCAAAATGTAACACAAATCATTTCTCTCTGTACATTTCAGACTTCCAGTACAAGTCAGATCCCTCATCTGCAGAAATACTCTGACTCTGCAGTCGTCGGGTGTCTCAGAGATGAACAAGATGCTGAGTACAGAGAGCTGGTGGACCGCTTTGTGGCACGGTGTGGAAGCAATCATCTAACTTTGAATTTGGACAAAACAACAGAGATGATTGTAGATTTCAAAAGAAATAGGATTAAGTCAAACACTTTTTGTATCATGGGAGAAGAAGTGGAGGTGGCTGAGGAGTATAAATACATCGGTGTCTTCCTGGATAACAGACTGGACTGCAGACTTAACAGTGAAAGCATCTACAAGAAGGGGCAGAGCAGACTGTACTTCTTAAAGAAGCTTAGGTCCTTTAAGGTTTTCAGCAAGATGCTGCGTAACTTAGGTATTTTGTGGAGAGTGTAATTTATTCTGCCATCATCTGTTAGGACAGCCGCATTAGAGCCAGGGACTTAAAAAGGCTTAACAACCTGATAAATAAGGCTGGTTCTGTTCTGGGGACAACTGTGGAACATCTGGAGATGATGATGCAAATAAGGAATCTTTATAAAAATTAGGGAACATTATGGACAAACCTGAGCATCCTCTTCATGAGACTATGATACAGCAACAGTCTCTTCAGTCGGAGGCTTCCTTAGTTTCGCTGTAACAGACCACTACAGGAGATCCTTCCTGTCCACAGCCATCAGCATTTACAACAACTCCTTGATGAAACTTGAATAGCATGAGTTACAACACTGAATTTCCCTCTGGGATCAATAAAGTACTTTTAAATTAAATCAAAATTCTCTTCACAGTAAATGTGAACATGGAAGCATGATTCAAATAACACAGAGATTCATGTTTTGAACTTTTGTAAATAAGCCTTTGTGAAGCCAGAGTTATTTGCATTTTCCAAATATATATAAAAGTATTAAGGAATGGAAGACAAATTTAAATTTGAAAAGGGTTTATGTAATTTTTTTTAAATTACAGGTTTAGAGCAGGTAGCTTCCAGTTGTATTCCAAGTGACATCTCCAAAAGTCCGTCATATTGGACACAGAAACATGTTGCTTTGGTCATGGATAGCAGTGCACTTACAGGATTCCTAAAGATTTTTGGTGTCAAAATGTAATTATTTTCCAGATGAATCCAAAGACATAGAAATCACCTACATATAGATCAATGTAAAAAGGTCTTTACTTTTTGTGAATTTTTCTATTTTTGTATTTTAAAGCAATATGTCAGGCATGTTTTGACAGACTCTCTTGAAGAGTAAAACCATGTTTGCCCAGTTTAGTATTTAAGTAATAAGTGAGATCCAAAATGAATTATGTATCACCTTCATATGATTCCTGATTTCATTATGTACCATATTTCCCCATATATTGTCACTTTGCATTTTGAATTCAATTTAAGAAGATGCAACATTACAGTTTGCAGAGCAAATTTAAGACATATCATTGCAGCAATGGCTTTTCTTCAGATACTCCCACAGACCTAAAACATTTATATTAAGTTATTTCCCATTCTAAATTGTCCTGTGTAAGTGTATATGTGCATGTCTATCCTGTTGATCCCTACATTGCTCTGTGTGATCATCTGTCCATGGTGTACCAGTGTGCCTCACTCAACTTGCTGGATGAAAGTGAAACAAAAAAAACTTAATTAGATTGGACAAAACCATAGTCAATAAGTTGAATAAACCTAGACAAATTAGGTTGATCTAAACTGAATGTATTGGATTAAAACAAAAATGGTTAACAGTAAAAAAAAAAAAAAGGAAGTTCAGTATGTGGATATAATTTCTATTATTTATTGTAGTCCGTGAAAAAAAATGTCATACTTGTTGTCACAGTTGGAAATAAAGTACAGAATGTATTTTTTCAACTAAATTGTGTTTAACGGTTAAAAAAAGGAATAAAATTTAAATAAATTGACTCAATTTTTCACAGGCTGTTGACAGAACCTTAGAAAACAAATTATGTTAAAAGTTGAACTGATTTATATGGAGGATAAATTACACAAAGGAGGATTAATTTACTAATTAGCTGACTTCTGAAAGCAATTGGTTACTCTAGATTATTTTTTCAAGGCTAGAACGGTATAAATGAATACAGTATCATCAAAAGTATTCCACCTTAAATGGTAAATGGCCTTTAATATATATATATATATATATATATATATATATATATATATATATATATATATATATATATATATATATATATATACTGTATTACATAAAATATATATATACTGTATTACATAAAATATATATATATATATATACTGTATTACATAATATATATATATATATATATACTGTATTACATAAAATATATGCAAAACAAATTCCAGGATTATACTCAGAATAGCTAAAAAACGTCCTGTACAATGGACCCCCGGTATTTGGAGGGCTAGACAACACCGTCGCCCGCAAATAGCTAGCATCCACGAGTACTTGAAACCCCTTCTAAAAACACTTTTGACTGCCTAGTAGTAGGCAGTCAAAAGTGTTTTCAAAAAACTAAATATGCATTAATATGCACAGTAAAAACTGTCTTAACAGCCTTCCGAAACCAGCTAATTGGTAAATTAAACCCCCTTTCTATACAGTGTTATAAAAAGTTTTCACCCTCCTTGAATGTTTTAAACTTTTATTGCGTTTACAAATCAATCAAGATAAACAAAATTTGACTTTTTCACAATAAAATACAAGAAATCCCCTTTGATCTAAAGTGAAAAAAGATTTCTACAAAATAAATTAAACTATGCAACATAAAATAAGTGATTGCATAAATATTCATCCCCTTCAACTTAGTATTTAGTAGATGCATCTTGAGCTGCAATCACAGCACATTGTCTGTGTGGATAGGCCTCAATCAGACTTCCATATATGGACACTGCAGTTTTACTCCAGTCTTCCTTGCAAAACTGTTCAAGCCCTGTCAGGCTCCACGGGACAGTTCATCACATGTAAATGATGAAAAACATTTTCAGTTTCACAAAATGTTTTGTGTTATTAACAAAGTACATTCATCAAAATGTTCCTGAGTAACTAATACACTTAAAACAATACATATTTGACACAATTAATAATTTAACAATATTAAAACCTCATATTTCAGTCAGTATGGCTATGTTGTCTATAGGCAGGTTATGCTATGGGTACATGTAATCAGTGGGCGACACATACACAAACTGCTTCCATGTTGTGTGGTGAACGTCATCAGAACAGCCTTCCCCAGTGAAGCTGGAGACTACAAAGTTTTTCTATGGACTAGTCTGGACTAATGGTGCTCTGAAAATATCAATTTGTATACAATACTTTGGGCATATTAACTGCATAAGAAAACATTAGGTGCTCTATGTGATATCAACCATTTCCATTTCGAGTGATCTGATTTCATAACAGCCTACACTCTGTGCAAATTGTCACCATAAACACTCAAGCCAATAAAGCAGGCAGGTTTTTCAGGAGCATGGGCTGATTTCGCCAGGATCTTTTGTGACCACAGAAATTTCAATGTTTTAAGTTTAAAAAATTTATTTCCAAGACCAGGTAAGCAGTCATTCATCACATCATGTCCAAGGTGTTCATTAGCTTCCAGCTACAACACTTTGTCTGCCATGATCAAAATTATTTTTAAAATTTAAATTTTTAATTCTTTAATTATTTTAACTATTTGGTAACTATCCAAACAATATAGATGTATGCATTTTTTTCAATCATGAAAATAGTCCAAAACCAAATATCATAAAACCCCACATTATTGATTACATTCATCACTGACAATGTCTCAATATTATATAGTCTGTTCATTTCCAAGCATGGGAAGCTTACTACTGCATAAGCCCACAAACAACTCAATGATCTGGGTGAGAAATTTTGATTTGGTCTATTTCTAATTTAAACTAATTCCTAATCAACCAAAGTCTTTCCACACTATGGGCACTTGCATAACCAGCAGCTGTCTACAGATGTGATTTTCTTAAAGACAAAGAAATAATGATAATGTTGGTGCATGGGGCAGAAAGGCTGGGTTTCCACTTGTTTCTGCCCGACTTTCGACGGGGGTAAGCCGTATTGCGTCATTTCCTGTTGTGCTCCCTGTAAGCTGTTTGGTGTTCAAACTCTCTTGAATTGATCTTATTTTCTCTGTGCTGAGGCCTTTCTAAGTTATTTTAACACACAAGCACACTAAAACACACGTTTTGTGAACTCCTTGTGTTTCACACAGCTTTTCTTGGGGTGGTAAGGTCTCGCTAGCTCAGTTAGCTTAGCTTCATTGCGGCTATGGCTACTCTTCTTTCTCCTGTCTCTAACTCTTCTCTCTTGCTCTCTCTGTCAGATGTTTAGTTACCTCCCTGCGTCCTTTAGTGATAATGGTAACTGTAATAAATGCAATATTTTTGGAGGCGAGGGTATCAGAATTAGAAGCACGGCTCCGCGCTGTTGAAAAACCAGCAGATAGCCGAGGCCCATTAGCCAGCGCGGAGCCAACAAGAATAGAACCCCCTAGCCGTCCTCCGGTAGAGCCCGCGCAGCCTGGACCTCAGGCCGGCTGGGTGACTGTACGTAGGAAGCATAGTTCTAGGACCCAGCCCCCGGGCCACCACCAACCGGTCCGCGTTTCTAACAGATTTTCCCCGCTCAGCGACACACCCGCTGAGAAGCCAACCCTGGTGATTGGCAGCTCCATAGTCAGAAACGTGGCATTAGAGACACCATTGACCATAGTCAAATGCTTACCAGGGGCCAGAACGGGCGACATTAAATCCTACCTGAAACCGCTGGCTAAAGATAAGCGTAAATACAGTAAGATTGTTATTCACGCTGGCGGTAATGACTTCCGGTTACGCCAATCGGAGGTCACTAAAATTAGTGTTGCTTCGGTGTGTAAGTTTGCCAAAACAATGTCCGACTCGGTAATCTTTTCTGGTCCCCTGCCTGATCGGACCAGTGACGACATGTTTAGCCGCATGCTGTCATTCCATCAATGGTTGTCTGGGTGGTGTCCTGCAAACGATGTGGGCTACATTGATAACTGGAGAACTTTTTGGGGAAAACCTGGTCTGATCCGGAGAGACGGCATCCATCTCACTTTGGATGGAGCAGCTCTTCTTTCTAGGAATATGGCCGAATTTATTAGTCCTCCAAAAGACTGACAACCCAGGGTCCAGACCAGGAAGCAGAGTCGTAGTTTAACCCACCTCTCTGCTGCTTCTGTACTGTTACCCACCCATTACCCTATAGAAACAGTGTCTTGCCCACGCCCAAAATTAAATGGATTAAAAGTTAAGCCAACAAAAGCAAATTATGGAAATCTCATAAAAATAAATACAACTTTGACTGAACAGAAAAATAAATCTATTAAATGTGGTTTATTAAACATAAGATCTCTCTCCTCAAAGACTTTGTTAGTAAATGACTTGATTTGTGATAATCACATTGATTTCCTTTGTCTCACAGAAACCTGGTTGCAGCAGGAGGATTATGTCAGTATAAATGAGTCAACTCCTTCCAGTCATTTAAATTTTCACATTCCTAGAAATACTGGGCGAGGAGGAGGAGTTGCAACCATTTTCCGTTCTGATTTACTAATTAGTCCCAGACCAATTGATAGCTACAGTTCTTTTGAACATCTAACCCTTAATTTTCCTCATCCAAGTTGCAAAACATTAAGACCATTTTTGTTTGTGGTTTTGTATCGTCCACCAGGCCCTTGCTCTCAATTCTTGGATCAGATCTCACATTTTTTATCTGATTTAGTATTAAATACTGATAGGGTTACTATTGTGGGGGACTTTAATATTCATGTGGATACTGAAAGTGAAAGCCTAAATGCAGCCTTTAATGCTATTTTAGACTCAATTGGCTTTACTCAAAAAGTACAGGGATCGACCCACTCGGGTAAACACACTTTGGACCTTGTACTGACATACGGTATTGAGTTTGAGGAAATAACAGTCCACCCACATAACCCGGTCCGGTCTGACCACTTCTTAATAACTTTCGAATTTACTTTAACTGACCATCTTAAATCTGAAAGAAAATGTCATTATAGTAGAGCTTTATCAGACAATGCTGTAACAATTTTTAAAGAATCTGTTCCATTCTTACTTTCCTCAGTGTCTCAGAGTAACACAGTGGATGGCAGCAATTCTATCTCTAACCCTTCAGATATTGATGGTCTGGTTCACAACGTTATGTCCTCATTGCGTTTGGCATTAGATAGTGTAGCCCCCTTAAAAAAGAAAGTGGTTAGCCATAGGAGGCTGACTCCTTGGTTTAACCCAGAGTTGCGTACTTTAAAGCAGAATACTAGGAAGTTGGAGAGAAAATGGCGCTCTACACACCTAGAGGATTCCTATTTAACCTGGAATAACAGTCTACCACTGTATACAAGGACCCTTCGACAAGCTAGAACAGCATATTTTTCATCAGTAATAGAGGCGAAAAAACAATCCTAGGTTTCTTTTTAGTACAGTTGCCAAACTTACACAGAGTCATAGCTCTGTTGAGCCAACTATTCCCCCAGCTCTTAGCAGTGATGATTTTATGGGATTCTTCATAAATAAAATTAATTCTATTAAAAATAAAATCATTGGCATCCTCCCAAACATGATTACTTCTTCCTCTGTAAATGAGGCAGTATCGGAAAGAACTGTAGAACCTCAGTTGTGCTTAGGCTGTTTTGATTCAGTCGAGCTTTCGGAATTATCAAAAATATTAGGCTCATCTAAACCTTCAACTTGTATGTTGGACCCAATCCCTACCAAATTATTTAAAGAAGTGTTCCATTTGGTTCCTGGCCCCATTTTGGATATGATGAATCTATCCTTAGTAAACGGATACGTACCACAGGATTTTAAAATAGCTGTAATTAAACCTTTACTCAAGAAACCTTCCCTTGATCAAGATGACTTAGTGAATTACAGACCCATATCTAACCTTCCTTTCTTATCCAAAGTCCTTGAGAAAATTGTTGCTAATCAAGTCTGTGAGCATCTAAACAGTAACGAGCTGTTTGAAGAGTTTCAGTCAGGTTTTAGAGCTCATCATAGCACTGAAACAGCACTGGTGAATGTTACTAATGATATTCTCATGGCCTCAGATAATGGACTTGTGTCTGTTCTGGTTTTGTTAGATCTCAGTGCTGCTTTTGACACAGTCGATCATAATATTCTCTTAGAAAGGCTTGAACATGTTGCAGGGATCAAAGGAACAGCACTAGGCTGGTTTAAATCATATTTGTCTGATAGATTCCAGTTTGTTCATCTAAATGATAAATCTTCCTCACTCTCAAGGGTTACTTGTGGAGTTCCACAGGGTTCTGTGCTTGGACCAATTCTGTTCACCATATATATGCTCCCAATTGGTAGAATCATTAGACAGCATGGGATAAATTTCGACAGCTATGCAGATGATACACAACTATATTTATCCAAAAATCCTGATGAACCCAGTCAGTTAGGTAGATTACAGGCATGTCTGGAAGACATAAAAACATGGATGACCCTAAACTTTTTGCTTTTAAATTCTGACAAAACAGAAGTTGCGGTCTTTGGACCAGAAGTTCTTAAACAGAAACTGATTAGTCAATCACTTCATCTGGATGGCATTACATTGGCCCCCAGTAATAACATAAAGAACCTCGGCGTTATTTTTGACCTAGACTTGACATTTAAATCCCATATTAAACAGGTTTCTAGGATTTCTTTCTTTCACCTCCGGAATATTGCTAAAATTAGAAACATCCTGTCCAGGAGTGATGCTGAGAAACTAGTCCATGCTTTTGTTACCTCAAGTCTGGACTACTGTAATTCTTTACTATCAGGTAGTCCACAAAATGCAATTAAAAGCCTTCAGTTGATCCAAAATGCGGCAGCAAGAGTTCTGATGAATATTAAAAAGAGAGATCACATTTCTCCTGTTTTAGCTTCCCTTCATTGGCTCCCTGTTAAATCCAGAATAGAATTTAAGATCCTTCTTCTTACATACAAAGCCCTTAATAATCAAGTTCCATCATACATCAGAGATCTAATTGTTCCATATGTTCCTAACAGAGCACTTCACTCTCAGACTGCAGGTTTACTTGTAGTTCCTAGGATCTCTAAAAGTAGAATGGGAGGCAGATCTTTTAGTTATCAGGCTCCTCTCCTGTGGAACCAGCTCCCAGCTTTAGTCTGTGAGGCAGACACTCTGTTTACTTTTAAGGCCAGGCTTAAAACTTTCCTTTTTGATAAAGCTTATAGTTAGAGTGGCTAAGGTCATCCTGAGCTATCTCTGTAGTTATGCTGCTATAGGCTTAGACTGCTGGAGGACAGACTTACCAATTTTCTTCACTCTGCTACTTCCTTTTCTACTACTACTCTCCAGTTGTATTACAGTACATTCTGTTATTTTGACTGTTAACTTTGTTTTCTCTCAGTGTTTTTCTCTCCATAGAAGATATACCTGGTCTGGTATCCTGCTTGGCTGCAATGCCCTGTTGGACTAGTGGCATCGACTGGGATGATGCTCCCAGTAACTGAACATCCACTGTGTCCTGTTATCAACTTTTTACTTTCTGTAACATAGAAAGTTCTCTTATATCAGAGCTTCTGTTCCTTCTGTGTTTCTGCTCTGTCTTCTCAAACCCCCAGACGGTCGTGGCAGATGGCCGCTCCTACTGAGCCTGGTTCTGTTGGAGGTTTCGTCCTGTTAAAGGGGAGTTTTTCCTCTCCACCGTCGCTACATGCTTGCTCAGTATGAGGGATTGCTGAAGGATTGCTGTGGTTGGAAAGTCTGCATCAACGGGGCCCAACCTCACGCCAATGACTGACGCAATCTGCTGGGATTCCTTAAATAGGAAACTTTTTAACTGATTGGAATGTTTGTATAAATGTATTGAAATGACTTCTTGTTAAGTGCCTTGAGATGACATCTGTTGTGAATTGGCGCTATATAAATAAACTGAATTGAATTGAATTGATAACAAGTACAAACCCACACATATTGCCTTTTGCTGGGAGTGTGATTAAGTGACAGACAAAGGAATAAGGCTACCCATATTAATGTTGGTTCGATTTGGGTCTTAAGATCAAATACTTTAGGAGCCAGCTGCCCCTGATGGGGATCTGAACATAATAACTAACATGGTACAAAATCAGCAAACCAATTGGTGAAGTTGCAAACTGATACGGAGCCAACCAACTTTATTTTGTAGCAATCAAATGATTTGTTTTAAACAAAATCATGGTGTAAATTATTAGCTGGCTCACCAAAATTAGACAGAGACATTATTTAAATTTCAAAATGTGTTTGAGTCTGACATATTTAGGAGAGAAGTGCTATCTGTAAATCTTTGATTTAGCTGAATACATTTCAGTTAAACATTGCTAAATGTAGACAATATTTACACATTTTGTGGTGGGTATAAGTAGATTTGGATTGCATAGTGTTGGTTGTGATAGTGATTGTATTATCACCTGTTTGCTCACCAGAAAGGAGTTTTTAGTGTGTGGTGGCGGATGAAACCTTTGCTTTTGTGAACTTTTTGCTCATAGATAATTCCTTGAACCTTTTGTGTTGTTGTGCGCCATGAATGACTACGAACTAACTAGATGTTTTGACTTAGAGTTTAAAAATCTGGATGTGAAAATAAAGGAACCTTAACTGAAGCTTAGACTTGTGGTTTGAACAGCGGGCTGTCAACATAAATTTCCCCTATTTAGCTGCTCAGCCACTCAAGTTGGTTTGAGAGTTCCCAATACATTTTATACCATTACAATGTGACTACTGGAATTATTTTATCATTAAACATTCTTCAAAACAAAAACAACACTCACCCAAGCTGCTTCAAGTTAACAAGCTGCTGAGCAGCCTGAAGTTCCAGCGCTTCTGCAGCATCTTAAGGAAGGGTCCGCCACCAATGTTGTTATCGTTGTTCCCATCCATGTTGTTCTCATCCGTCTCTGCTTCTGCTGTGTAATGCTGGCCTGGTACTGCAGTGGATTTCTGCCCTGTTTTGTCATTTCTGCTGAAAACCATCTTGTTCATTGAGAGGGCTGTTCCACAAAGCTAGCTAATTTCAAAAGCCAGGCTTACTTTGACAATCCCAGCTTAATTTAAATGCAGTTCCACCAACAAGGCAAACCTGAGGCCCCACTTGGTCACTATGGTGACATATACTGTTGGGCAAGCTGTCAGGTTCATTTGAGCTTTATGTCAATGATTGGACAAGCCATGTGATGTCACAATGTGGTGCTGGGATTATTCTGCTGCTGTTCTCTCCCTCACACACATACACACACACCCTCGAATGTAAAATTATCACAGCGGCTGCAGCCGCTGCAGTTTCCTGTTTAGTGGCTAAATTATCTAATGCAATGTGGGGTTTTATCTTTTAAAATGTAGTTCTAATTAGATTTAAATTTTACCATTTTGAAGAATATTACTGTATTTAATCTTTCCATGTTGCCAGAAACTTTTTGTTCCACCCATGTTGCTCCTGACACCAAGCATTATTAATAATTACAAATATATCACTTTTGTCTAATATGGACCCATTAAATCACCACGCTGTCCTGTTTAAATGTGAATTTGGGGTGGTTCCAGTTGATTTTTCTCTCTCTGAACTCGGAAATTGTGACTGCAAATAGAATGCACCATTAAGCCTTGCTTGAATTAGCTGGGATTGAATCCACCTGAGTTTGCTTTCGTGGACTGGAAGAAGCCTGGAGTGAACTGATAAGATAAACATTAATTAAATGTGGAAATAAATAAATACAATTGAAAATAAATGTGGGATTATGTTAAAAAAAATATTTCCACAATTATTTAATTATTTATTTCCACGTTTATTTAATTTTTTAACCGGCACAGAGAAGATCATGAAAATTAATTAAATATAAGCAGACAAGATTAAGAATTTAATTACGGGACATAAAAATGGATATGAATATAAACTAGGGGTTTTCTAAGAGATTCAAATTGTTAACAAATGTATGCAGGGACATTGCCATTTCTTCACATCTTTAAAATGTATGGACAAGATACAAGCTGAATTTAAAACAATTTCAAAATTAGTTTATTTTCTTAACATTTCAAAAAATATATAATTTTTGCTACCAAAAAAGTTTGGTATCTTGGGAAAAGCCAGTAATGTACATCATCCCAAAAGATTTTACAGTACATACAATCATAAAATAAGTGCTCAGTTGATTCAACATTCCTGTCACAAAATGAAAAGGATGTATCATCAATGCTAAAATGGTGCCTGAGAAATACTTTTGATAGGTAAACCCCTGAAAAGATTTTAAAGTGAACTTCCTTAGCTTTTGGAGGAATAGGAAGCGAAGAGCTTATCAGGAAGTTAATTGGCATAATTACCCAAATATTTAGCTCTGAACTAAATATTAAGTATAAGCTAAATACTTAGCTTGCTAACTAAATATTTACTGTAGCTTGAGTTAAATATTTAGTTAGTAAAGTAAATATTTACCTTACTAAATAAATATTTAGTCTGGAACAGTGACATTTCTGTAAATGTATGAATGACGGTGAAAATATGACTGTGGAGGAATAAATGGACGACACACAG
Source organism: Valencia hispanica (assembly GCA_963556495.2). Lineage (NCBI taxonomy): Eukaryota > Metazoa > Chordata > Actinopteri > Cyprinodontiformes > Valenciidae > Valencia > Valencia hispanica. The sequence continues at coordinate 31,622,773 of OY747702.1, read as the reverse complement.
TATCTAGTTTCGATCACCACTTTATCTCAGCTCCGACTTCACAACACATACAATAAGCACAACAAAAATTCATAAATTCTTAAAAATGTAAACATCCTGTTTTCTGGGTGTGAGTGGAGCCTCCTGGTGGTCCACCACAACTAAAAAAAAAGAAAAAATGAATTTGTCTTCCTCCTGTGACAGGCTAAATAACCCAATTTACTGCTTATAATGTTTGATTGTGTAATTGTACAAACTCACAGTTCTCATAGTTCCCAGAGTCTCTAAAAGTAGAATGAGAGGCAGATATTTTAGTTATCAGGCTTTTCTCCCGTGGAACCAGCACCCATGTTTAATCCATGAGCTTTTTTCTTTTCTTTTATACGCTTACAGAAAGTACTCCTGGATCAGTACTTTTCTTTTCTTTTCTTTTCGTCTTCTCAAACCTCCAGTTGATTATGGCAGATGGCTGTTCACACTGAGCCAGGTTCTGTTGGAAGTTTCTTCCTGTTAAAGGAGTTTTCTATCCGCTGTTACTACATTCATGCTCATAATGAGTGAGTGCTGCAATATCATATACACAATGCAAGCAATTGTCTGCTGTTGCTGCATGCTCATTCAGTCAGAGTGAATTTTGCAAGTCAGTGATGCTATTAAATCAGCTGTCTTTCTGTTTTTCAGCTGTTTTTTTGAATAAAGGGCCTTTTTAGACCAATCTGAATAGTGAACTGAACTTGACTGCATTGTTTGATGACTAATATCAATAGAATTTGTATGATTGGATTGAATTGACCTTTTTTGTAAAGTGCCTTGAGATGATGTGTGTTGTGAACTTGTACTATAAAAATAAACTAAAATAATTGTAATTATTACAGGAGCAAAGGAGACCCTATAAAAATAATTCACCCCCTATATTTCACCCTTTTTATTGCTTTTACAAATCAATCACGATTAACAAAATTGGGCTTTGTTTTTTTTTACACTAATTAAAAAAACTTTAATGTCAAACTGAAAACTAATTTATACAAAATAATGACAATAAAATAAAAGTATTTAACATAAAATAAGTGACTGACCGTATTCAACAGAGGTCCAGTCAGTTGGTGCTAGAGTGTAATAGAGATCACCTGAGTGCAGTGTCTCAAGTGATTATAGTATAAAGACACGTGTGTCTGGAAGGTCCATTCACTGGTTAATCAGTATTCCTGGCTACCATTACAGCATGAAAGTAGAAAACATGCAAAGCAAATCAGAGAAAAGGTTATAAGTCAGGGGGTGGATACAAAAAATCTCTGAGTTCAATTTAGGTCAATTCATCATCAAGAAATATGTCGGGTATGTAAATCTGCCTAGATCAGCTCATCCTCACAAACAAGTGGAAATGAGAAACCACTGTTGAAGAGCTCATATCAAGGCTCGATTAGAGTTTGTCAAAAGGCATGTGAGAGGTCAAGAGGAAGAAAGTTCTTTGATCTCATGAGACCAAAATGGAGCGTTTTGGACACAAGAGAAGATGCCATGTTTGATGCTCACTAAACACTTGTTTAAATCAGTCTTCACTTTGATTTCTTTTTGTCAAACAAAACAACTAATATTGTTGGTCTTGATTAATTTTTAAAAGCAATAAAAAAGGTAAAACATCCACAGGGGTGAACACTTTTTATAGGCATATAAATCTGTTAGCCAGTTATTTGCTAAAAAAAGAGATTTCCTAAATATACTTAGCATCTACATCGATAAAACCCTGAGAACCCTTTCATTGCCATTCTGTTATCTGTATAACTCTTTTTAAGACTGCTCCTCTTTTTATGAGAAGAGGCTTATGTGGATTGTTATAAGTAATGATACATATTTCAAGTTCAATTCAAAAAGATTGAGTGAATCTATGTAATCCACAAGCTGTCAAGTCTAAAATAATAAATTAGTAAAGCATACTTTTTAGTTTGACATGTTAAAATGACAAACATAAGTCCACTTGATCAATGTGGATTAAACCTAATAAGAAAAAAACATTTTAAAACAATGCATATTTTCCGATATACATTTGATGGAACATTTGAGACTGAAATGGTATTTTTATATTTTAATTTGTTTAGTAATTCATACAGACCACAATACACATTTAACTCACACTGTCTACATGTTGCACTGTGAAAGATACACTGTACATAAGAATTTATTATATGTGTTTAGATTTAACACGTTACACCTAACTAGTAACACAAGCTGTACTAAACAATTTGAGAACATGGTTGTGTTCTTGCATACACAGGTTCACTTAAATCTGATGGCACATAATTCTGTTCACATTAAAGAAGCATAGAAGTCCCATGCTGATGATAAAAAAAGATGTAAAAGAAGCATCTGATTATTATTATGTCAGCTGTATGTGCATTTGAATTGATATCCTCTTTACGGAGAAATACAATACTGTAAAATACATTTTACAATTGTGAGTGAAAACAATACAGGTACAGTATGTTGTTCCCATTTTGTAAAGTCACCATTAAAAGTTTAACATGTTGCACCACTGAATATACTGGAATTAAGCAAACCCTGGAGTTTAGATTAAAAAGTAAAACAAATTCACTACAAGTTGTAATATAGGTACAGTTCATATAAGAACAGGTCAGTCTGTTCTCTCATGGTCACTCACTCACTGAAACCTCAACTCTTTTACAAATGTACAAATACCCAAAACCTTCAAACATGGCAATATTTATCTGTAAGTCATGAGAAATGTTACATTTGGGAATCAATTGAGCTATCACTGTGGTGCTTCAACCTAAACTAGAAAAAAGGTAACAAAATAAAACATTGCACCTAATAATTCTAGTCACACAAAATACAATTGTTCTTCTCTTGTTAAAATAAAGAAAAAAACATGGTTTGCTCCAATTGTAGAACATGGTATCTTTGATACGTGTTACTATACTGCTTCATGGAGAAAACAACTGAAAGGCATGATGGCTGAAGAAAGGCCTCATTGTTATTCATTTGTGCTTACGATGGATTTGGCACTTTCATATGTTTAGGCCTTGTTAACTTATAAAATGCAAGTACTCAACATAAACTGGTTCAGAGCAAACACATTTATAAAATGCTGATTCCATTTCATTACTTTTAATTGTGTTCATTGCTTTTTGAACATTTTTAATTATTTGTGCTGTACTTTACTTCTGATATTATACATCAGTGTTTGTAGGGCACAAGACAGGGCACAATGGATTTAGCTCTAGTATCCAACATGTGCTTCGTTCTACTAAAGGTAAAAAGTCTCTTACAGGCATTTCAACCTTCCCATGTCTACACTTGGAATCATTGTTGTGGCTTCTATACAAACTTGAACTTGGAAGTACATACTTGTTTACAGTCTGCTCATTTGTCAGTACAACCTCTTTACAATATTCTGAATGGCAGTTTTTTTAATATACTTTAAGCCATGCAGTCTTTTCATGCATATAGGTATGGACATCAGGGAGTTGTTGAGCAGCTTTCCATGTGCTCAAAGAATGAGTGAGTGCAGGGTATGTTTTCTGGTCTAGTTCATTTGAGTTGCATGATGACTGCACAGAGTCAGTACCGGTAACAGGAACAAGACAGAGGAGGGAATATGCATTGGGGTGGATATCAGTAAGAAGTTCCTCTCTTCTTCCATGATGCTTTTGATGTTGGAAAAGATCCTATCCATAGCTGAAGGACTGGGATTACTTGGAGCTGCTGTTGCTGCTTGCAGTGGAGGCCTGCCAACGGGACAACATAATTAGACATTTGTTGAACAGGACCCACAGCACTAAGAGCCTTGTGGTTGGCCAGACATATTTCATGCAGCTGACTTCTTTCGCTCAGACAGGGGCTTCAGGCAGAGGACAGAGTGAGTGGAAGGGAGCTAGGTGGATCCTTCAACATGTATTGTGGATGTGACAGATCTGTCACTGAACACCATGCTCCAAAACTACACGAAGGAGAGTGGTAGCTAGGTAACCAAGTCCCTGATTTCTCTTTGCACATCTCCTGCACAAAAGATAAGGTCACATTTCAGACAGGAGACAGTGGCAGTCATGCTCTGGAGTGTCGTCCTGTGAAAAGGACAAAAAGAGTAAAGTCCTATTCCTCCCTAAAATATATAAAAGGATAGGGTAAAATCTTAAAATATTAGTAATGGGTCAGAAAGGGGCATGAACACAGATTAATAGTCACATGCACATCATCAACGTGAGAACAGGGTGATTCAATTAAAGATGCAGATATCGACTAAAAAAAGCATTTAAACATTAAAGATCAGAGTGCGTCTGAAGTATGTTTCTGAGAATCAGGAAGATGTTTTGACCCAGTTTCATTTTAGATAGGACTACAGGAAAAACTCCAGTCCTCTCTAATCTCTTTGTACCTTGCTATTAAAGCAGCAAGACTTTCTTCTAATATTTAAAATAGTTTTGATCAACATTTTATAGACTTTCGGAGAACCTTCTAAGAATTGTTTAAGCACTGACTGCCTTTTCACTCACTTTCTGTTTAGTCAATTTCAGTTCTGTCTCAGCATATTCAGTGGGTTTTATTTTCCAGTTTAAGTTCTCAGACAAACTAATGAAATAAATGCATATGAAAGAATAATTTAAAAAAACAGGACTTTTAGAAAATGGTTTTCTGTTGTAGATTTTTTTTTTGTTCAAACCACATCTATTATGTCTTCTGTTGTCCTCCAACTGTGTCCTTTCTTTATTGTAACCACGTACTGAACAATATGCTGGACAGAAAATTTGTATGAAGCCCTTGGGTTTCCAAAGAAAAACTTTGAAATATTTACAATCTTTACACAATACAATCTTTGCCATTAAAATCATTCAAAGTGACAGAAATTATTTCAAAACAATTTACATTAATCACCATATTTGCTTGATTGTTCAATGCACAAAATTGAGTTAATTATCAAATACCAATAAGGCTCATGGCATCAGATCTAAGAAAATATTCAATAATATAAAAGAAGTTGAGGAAGTTATTTTAACTTGTCTAGTTTGACTGAATTCCTAGCATTTTAGTCTTTAAAGAAGAGACAGAAATATCAGTAACAATTAACCAATCAGAAATTGTAAGAGCTAGATGAACCTGATAAACTGCATGTTATTTTGAATAAGAGAAACAAATTATTGTCAAAAAAAGATCTAAATAATTAAAAGGCAAAAAAAAAAATATATATATATATATATATATATATATATATATATATATATATATATATATATATATATATATATCCACTGAAAACAAGAAACGGTTAAGATACTAAAAATACTTCAACTTATCCAGGAAAACATTTTCTGGGGTGGGAACTCTGCATACCTCCAGCTGCTGAGTGGACCTTCCTCATTTAGGGTACTTTAGAGTGGGGAGAAAAAAACAAGCAATTCAATGGTCAGGTCTTTGACATCAAAAAAATATTTTTACGCATACATCTTCCGTGTTGTAATAGCTTTAGAAGTAAAATTTTAATTGTGAAAAAAAGAAAACTGTTAGCCTTCTAACTGTTAGATTCTCGACACAAAAAGTTGCCCTTCCTATAAAAAATGAAAATATCAATGGCTTATACAAACAGCTGTACATTGCTCATAGTGAATACATACTTACCATAGATAGAGAGATAGATAGAAAGAGACAGACAGACAGACCTTTCAAATAACAAAAAATAAGGTTAACGGTTCAGTGACACTTAAAAATTTAAAGATGCAACTATTTGAGAATGTTTTCTTTTTTAGCATTTTTTTAAGATGAACAAATTATATGAAATTGTCTCTGACAAGGGTTATTATTTAGAATTTCCAGTGTTGGTACCTAGAAAGGAAATAAGGTGATCAACTCTTCTTTCTGATAAATACATTTTAATCCAATCAATACCAAAATAAAGTGTAATGTTAGTTTTTATTTAAACAAAATAAATTAAACATCTTTCATTATTTCTAAGTTAAAGCTTGTCTTTAAAGCTGTTAAAAGTTACATTTTTAGCTACTGCCTAAAGAACAGTTCCTGTTTAAATCCAAAAGTAAAACAGAGGCATTTAAAGTTGCAGAAATATATATATATATTTTTAAAAGATCAAATTATTCAAAGTAGTATCAATTCAATCATTCATTAATGATTCATTATTAACAATTCTATTACAACAACCTACTTAAGTTTTTAATTTATTTTACTAGGGGAATGTAAAGAAAAACACAATATGTTTTTATTTTTTTATTTGTGGCATTCCTACACATAAAGTTTCTGAAATAAATTGGGAATATATTCAATAAAAACTTCAAACTGACCTAAAATGAAAATAAAAAGAAGTTACAGTTTGCACCCGGGAAATTTATTTGTATTTAAAAAAGATGTATTGAAACTTGCAATTGTACCTGTAGAGTAGAAGCTGCTGAGTCACTAGTCTCTGACAGTCCTGTCCCTCTCGGGATGCTGGACACGATGTATCTGGAGCCCTTTGGCACAGGCTGTCTAACCACCAGCTTTCCTTTCCTGGTCTCTGCTAGAAACAGACTGTACCAGTAGGCATCATTGGAGACCAGGGTGGAGTCTGCAATGGTGGAGTTCCTCTCACTGATCACACTGTTCCTGCTGGGAGGAGCAGCTTTGCTGGGCTTAGGATTCTGACACTTCAACACGATGGTAACCAGTATGGTGATGAGCAGGAGAAATGACACTGAGCCCAGACCGATGACCAGATACAGGTTGATGTCTGAAAAGATGTCATATTCCAGAGGCATCTCAGTCATGTCAGAATAGGCCTTAACATCAGTCTCCACTGTCAGCAGCTTGATGGTGACTGTAGCAGAGAGAGCAGGTTCCCCGTTGTCCTTGGCAACAACAATCAATCTGTGGTGGCGTGAGTCTTTGTAACTGAACATCCTGGTAGTCCGGATCTCTCCGTTGTATTGGTCCAGACTGAACAAGGAAGCATCAGTCACCTGGAGAAACTGGTAGGTAATCCGAGAGTTGTGCACAGAGTCTGTGTCTAAGGCGATCACTTTAGCCACCATGGAGCCTTTATCAGTGGATCTGGGGATCTTCTCCTCCACCACCGAGCCGTGAGCACGCCAAGGAGAGACAATAACTGGAGCATTGTCATTTTGGTCCACAATGATGATGTGAACGGTCACATTACTGCTGAGAGGAGGAGAACCAGAATCTCTGGCCTCAATGTGAAAAAGAAACTCCTTCTCTATCTCATAGTCAAAGGTTTTTAGTGCATAAAGATTCCCGTTCTCTGGATTGATGGAGAACAGCATAGACATGGAGGTGTTGGTGATCTCCTTCTCTATGATGAAATAAACTAGATACTGGTTTTCATGGAGGTCAGGGTCAAACGCAGTGAGCGAGCTGAGCAAGGCACCAGGAGCGTTATTCTCCATGACACGTATGGTATAAAATGACTGGGAGAACTGGGGAACATTGTCATTAACATCCAGCAGCTCCAGAGTCATAGTTTCATTGTCAGATAAAGGAGGAGACCCTCTGTCTGTGACAGTGAAGGTGATGTCATATTCTGGGACCTTCTCTCGGTCTAGTGGCTCTGACACCACTAACTCATAATAGTTATCAGAGGACTCCCTCAGTTTGAAAGGCATGTTCTCTGGAATATGAAGATCAACCACTCCATTATCACCTGAGTCTTTATCACTGACACTAACTACAGCTATCACTGTATCTGTTCCCACATTCTCTTTTATGGGGCTCTGAAATGATTTAATAGAAATTTCAGGGTGGTTGTCATTCATATCAGTCACCTGGATTGTCACTCTACACTGTCCAGATAAGGAGTTAGGCCCCTTGTCACTGGCTATGACCTCCATCTCATACAGTTTAGAATCTTCATAATTGATCGTTTCTTTTACTCTGATTTCACCGTTTTCTGGATTCAGCTTAAACACCATCTGTGTTCTTTCTGATGTGTATAAGCTGTACGAATAAACCATGTCACAATTGGAGCCTTCATCTAAATCAGTAGCATTCAGCTTGATTACTAAGCTGCCAATAGGAGAGTTCTCCATCACATTTATAACGTACACGTCTTGGTCAAATGAAGGGGCGTTGTCGTTCACATCAAGCACGCGAACAATGATGCTGGCTGTACCTGTGCGCGTGGGCACCCCACCGTCCACAGCAGTCAGAATCAGATTATGAGCAGCCTGCTGTTCTCTGTCCAGAGCCTTTTTTAGAACCAAATCAGCAAACTTCGTCCCGTCTCTCCCTGTTTGAATTTCAATAGCGAAATGATCACTGGCGCTCAGATGGTAGTTTTTCACAGAATTCGTTCCGACATCCGGGTCAGCAGCGTTATTCAGGGAGAATCTCTCACCAACAGGGCTCGACTCAGAGATGTCCAAATGCATCGTTCCTCTTCTGAAATGAGGAGCGTTATCGTTTATATCCAATATTTCTACTTCAATGTTAAACATGCGCACAGGATTTTCAATCGTTGCGTCCAATTTAAGCATGCAGTGGGAGGAGGTTTTCGATGGGCACAAAAACTCCCTGTCAATTCTTTCCAAAATAAAAAGCTCCCCGGTGTCTTTGTTAATGTCAAGATACTTTTTATTGGCTACAACATCCACGCGCATTCTCCTCGTCTTCAGACTCTTCACTTCTAATCCCAAATCAGACGCCAAATTAGCAACGATAGATCCCTCCTCCATTTCTTCAGGTACAGAATAATGAGTAACCGACAATACCATACTGAATGTGGCAAAAAGACAGAGAAACAAGAACACATACGCCATCCTGCAAAGACGTTTGACGGGTTGCACCATTGCGAAGAGTCCGTCACGTCTTTTAGTTAAAAGGAGAAAACACAACGCAGATCGTAGAAAAAGGCATATTCCCCCAGGAATGACGCGCTGAATGTGGACACCGTCTCTCGTTCCCTCCTCAAATAACATATCGCGATAACAATGACCTCATCAAAGCGTGCGTCGTTCTCCCGGAACTGAGAAATAAAAACATACAGTCTTCATGACAATAATCTTTAAAAAAAATGTTAACGTATATGTTGTAGTAATTTGAATGACTAAACGCTCAATAAAGTATGATGAATGTATTTCAACGTCATTATTTGGAGGCTGGGTTTAGAATACCATGATACATAATTAATATTTACTGCGATGGACTGGCGACCTGTCTAGGGTGTACCCCGCGTGTCACCCATTGACCGCTGGAGATAGGCACCAGCCCGCCCCCAACCCTGCATTAGGATGGACGGGTACAGAAAATGGATGGATGGATAATTAATATTTTTCGGTCATTAAATGCTTATTATATTATATGCTATTTCTCAAAAACGTTTTTATTTTTTTCATGTGATAGTTTAAAAGTAAAGCTTAAAAAATGTTCCTCCAACTTGCACAAAAGAATCAAACAAAATAGAATTACATATTCTGACAAGTTATGTAGGAAAGATTTAAAAAAGTAATATTGGGCTGCGTCAAAAGTTTGCTCGTTCCTCTCTTTAATCGTCTAACTGAAAAATTATTTAAATCTAAGGTGAAGAAAAACAATTACTTAAAAACCATTAAGACCGAATAAACTACAAACATTTTAAATGAGAAAAATGGCTAACTGATCAAAATTACATTCAATAAATCACAAAGGTGTGATTAGTTAGTTTTTAGATTCTTAAATTGAAACGTTTTGACTTTATTAATTTTTGCAAAGGTTAGGTTGATTTAAGATGTTTACTCATAACTCAGGATGACGTGTTAAAGGCCACCATTAAACAAACCTGGAAAAGAAATCCGCATACAAAGTATATTTGACTCAGAGGTGAAAAATTTCAAAAATATCAAGGCTGCTTTGATAGTTCAGCTTCGTTATGCATGAGTAGCTACTTAGTACACATCGGATAAATGACTACAAAGGTTAGAACGTGCATTGTCATTTAAAAATAATACACTTCAATATTAAGCAGCATCATTAGGTAACTCAATAATTTCAAATGTAAACCTGAACATACTATATATGTTGTGCAATACAAACACTGAATGTTTAAATGTACAAGCTGCACAAACTGATTTTCTGAGGACTTTTGTGTGATGACAAAGTTTTTTATTTATCTGAATATCAACAAACTTCAAAACGTGTGAGTGAGTGGACGGAACTGATCTTTTTTTTCTGTTCTTCCTGTAATGCATTGTCAGCCTACTCATGCTGACCCCAACTTTGTGGACATACTTAGCTCTCTTGTGACTGTCAACATCATCAACTGGGTGTGGAAAATAAGTTAGTGATTGACAATCTTTTGCATGATTTCAGTGGCGTATTTTAAATCACTCCGATGTGGCAGTAATGCTTCTCTGTCAAGGTTACAGTGCTTTTTTCTATGTTTGCCAGTTTTTTGATTAAGTTCCCAACTACACCTGTTTAAATTCATTAATATCCATTACTTTTGCTGTATTGCAGTCCTAAGTTATTACATAATTGCTTATGTACTTTATTGTCAAATAAACTTTTCAATGTGTTCTAACTTTCCATTTTGCAGAAAAAAACATATCGGACCCTTTTTTAAGTAAGTTAGTAAGTAAAATTTAATTTATAGAGCACCTTTCAAGATATAAATCACAAGGTGCTTTACAATAACAGGCAAACAAGATACATGACATAGTAAATAAACATAACAATTAAGAGAAAGCTATTTTAAAAGATAGGTCTTTAGCTGGGCTTTAAAAGAGACCAAGGAATCCACTAATCTCAAATCAAGAGGTAGGGAGTTCCACAATCGTGGAGCCCCAGAGGAAAACGCCTTTTCACCCTTTGTTTTGAATCTTGTTGGGGTAACTGCTAGCAAACTCTGTCTAGAACACGTCAGGGATCTGCCAGGAACATACGGATGTAACAACCCTCTGATATAGTTTGGTACTTGCCCGTGATTTGCCTTCCAGCCTACTCATGCTTACCCCAACTTTGTGGACAACTTTGTGCCTTTTTTTAACAGAAAAAGAAATTGTATGAAGTTCTCATCAGACAAATTATGACCTTATGTTGCACATCTTGCTCAATGTCATGTCTTTGAAAATAAATCAAACGTAGACATTTTTGCTGAGACCTGTGGGTTTTTTGTGCTTTTGTTTGTCTTCTCTATTTGTTTTGATTTTTACCTGTTTATAAAGAACTGGCATTATGCTATTCTTTGTATTCTGAATTGTAACAGAAACTTCGTTCACGCAGATCTGGGGCTTCTACATGTTTTTCACTGTACTAAAATTTGCAATTAGTGCTGCTGAAATCTTTACGATGCCAAATGCCACATACTTCATGGTTAAGCTAGTTAAGGCCATGTAAAGCCTACAGGAAAGTGTTTTGGCATCATGAAGGATATTTGAACCGGGCCTGATTAGGCTGGCATCAAATGCTGCACAATCTGTGACCTCTTCAAGATTGAAATATCAATTCAGAGGTTTGGACTATACGTGTGAACAAGGCTCTGGCCTTTCATTGATTATTATGAATATTATCTTTTGATTTTCTTATCTGAAAACATATTAACCTCCAAGTCAATATGTGCCAAATCAATCCTTGAACTACAGCCGAGAAAAAACACCAAATACATAACTTATTAAAAGAACAGCAATAAAATGAATAGCTTTTGGTGAATGTTACCAGCAGAGGCATACATTTTGTTGGCATAAAATGGCATGAAGGGATATTAATATGAAAATGGGATTTAATGATATCTCTGTTACATAGATTAAATTAAACAGGACTTTGAAATTTTGATACATGTACAATCATGGTCTATCTTTTAAAGAATATTCCAAAATTATTTTTATCTCGATTTGGCCAGTTCAGATATTTACATGTTATTATATGGCAGATTATATAAAACATACAAATGGATAAATGTTTAAAAAAATCTTTCTGTGGAAGTGCCTATGCTAAAAGACAGAGAAATTCCTTTATAATTATCATTTTGCACAACTGTTTGTAATTACCTAAAATAAAGCAATGTTATTTTATCTTTCCCAAACCTCCTAAATGACACATCCTCTTATTCTAAATAATAACATGTTTGAGCAATTACATCATTTGAATGAGAAAAAAGCAGAACATTATATATAAAAGTAAACTTTTTACGATAATATACAACAAGCCTGAAGAAAAAAAAGCATATTTTAAAGGGAATTTGTGTTGTCCGGTTTTGCTCAATTATTTGATGTTTTGTTTTTGTCTAGTTGTAATGTAGTTTTTATGCCGTTATTTCAGATTTGGAAGAAACAAATTTTAGCGACCTATTGTTGCTGTATGAACTTGGTTTGATCTTCCTTATTATTGCTAAAAAAAATATTAAAAGTTTATTTTTAATGAAATGTAAATAATTACTATTGCATTTTTTTCCAATAAACTCACACAAAGTTTTTAAGGAACCTAGGGTATTAAATTGTATCCCCTTCATATATGATGTATTTTTTTAAATGGGAAAAAACAAAGGTTTTAATTGTCTTTTTTTAAACTTTGGTTAACAGTAGAATTGTAACCCTACCGTCATGTAACATCATATAACGTCATGAAAAGTCATGTAAAGTCATGTAAAGTCATGGAACATTTTCCCTATACCTCAATTTAAATAAGTAAATAAATTCTCCATGAAATATTACGAAACTTATAAGCTTATCGTTAAAAAATATATTTATACTTTTATACTGTTATTCTCACCTGTAGAGTAGACGCTGCTGAGTCACTAGTCTCTGACAGTCCTGTCCCTCTCGGGATGCTGGACACAATGTATCTGGAGCCCTTTGGCACAGGCTGTCTAACCACCAACTTTCCTTTCCTGGTCTCTGCTAGAAACAGACTGTACCAGTAGGCATCGTTGGAGACCAGGGTGGAGTCTGCAATGGTGGAGTTCCTCTCACTGATCACACTGTTCCTGCTGGGAGGAGCAGCTTTGCTGGGCTTAGGATTCTGACACTTCAGCACAATGGTAACCAGTATGGTGATGAGCAGGAGGAATGACACTGAGCCCAGACCAATGACCAGATACAGGTTGATGTCTGAAAAGATGTCATATTCCAGAGGCATCTCAGTCATGTCAGAATAGGCCTTAACATCAGTCTCCACCGTCAGCAGCTTGATGGTGACTGTAGCAGAGAGAGCAGGCTCCCCGTTGTCCTTGGCAACAACAATCAATCTGTGGTGGCGTGAGTCTTTGTAACTGAACATCCTGGTAGTCCGGATCTCTCCGTTGTATTGGTCCAGACTGAACAAGGACGCATCAGTCACCTGGAGAAACTGGTAGGTAATCCGAGAGTTGTGCACAGAGTCAGTGTCTAAGGCGATCACTTTAGCCACCATGGAGCCTTTATCAGTGGATCTGGGGATCTTCTCCTCCACCACCGAGCCGTGAGCACGCCAAGGAGAGACAATAACTGGAGCATTGTCATTTTGGTCCACAATGATGATGTGAACGGTCACATTACTGCTGAGAGGAGGAGAACCAGAATCTCTGGCCTCAATGTGAAAAAGAAACTCTTTCTCTATCTCATAGTCAAAGGTTTTTAGTGCATAAAGATTCCCGTTCTCTGGATTGATGGAAAACAGCATGGACATGGATGTGTTGGTGATCTCCTTCTCAATGATGAAATAAACTAGATACTGGTTTTCATGGAGGTCAGGGTCAAATGCAGTGAGCGAGCTGAGCAAGGCACCAGGAGCGTTATTCTCCATGACACGTATGGTATAAAATGACTGGGAGAACTGGGGAACATTGTCATTAACATCCAGCAGCTCCAAAGTCATAGTTTCATTGTCAGATAAAGGGGGAGACCCTCTGTCTCTGACAGTGAAGGTGATGTCATATTCTGGGACCTTCTCTCGGTCTAGTGGCTCTGACACCACTAACTCATAATAGTTATCAGAGGACTCCCTCAGTTTGAAAGGCATGTTCTCTGGAATATGAAGATCAACCACTCCATTATCACCTGAGTCTTTATCACTGACACTAACTACAGTTATCACTGTATCTGTTCCCACATTCTCTTTTATGGGGCTCTGAAATGATTTAATAGAAATTTCAGGGTGGTTGTCATTCATATCAGTCACCTGGATTGTCACTCTACACTGTCCAGATAAGGAGTTAGGCCCCTTGTCACTGGCTATGACCTCCATCTCATACAGTTTAGAATCTTCATAATTGATCATTTCTTTTACTCTGATTTCACCGTTTTCTGGATTCAGCTTAAACACCATCTGTGTTCTTTCTGATGTGTATAAGCTGTACGAATAAACCATGTCAGAATTGGAGCCTTCATCTAAATCAGTAGCATTCAGCTTGATTACTAAGCTGCCAATAGGAGAGTTCTCCATCACATTTATAACGTACACGTCTTGGTCAAATGAAGGGGCGTTGTCGTTCACATCAAGCACGCGAACAATGATGCTGGCTGTACCTGTGCGCGTGGGCACCCCACCGTCCACAGCAGTCAGAATCAGATTATGAGCAGCCTGCTGTTCTCTGTCCAGAGCCTTTTTTAGAACCAAATCAGCAAACTTCGTCCCGTCTCTCCCTGTTTGAATTTCAATAGCGAAATGATCACTGGCGCTCAGATGGTAGTTTTTCACAGAATTCGTTCCTACATCCGGGTCAGCAGCGTTATTCAGGGAGAATCTCTCTCCAACAGGGCTCGACTCAGAGATGTCCAAATGCATCGTTCCTCTTCTGAAATGAGGAGAGTTATCATTTATATCCAGTATTTCTACCTCAATGTTAAACATGCGCACAGGATTTTCAATTGTTGCGTCCAATCTAAGAAAACACGCCATTGCTGTCTTGAGAGGACAAAGAAACTCCCTGTCAATTCTTTCCAAAATAAAAAGCTCTCCGGTCTCTTTGTTAATGTCAAGATACTTTTTGTTGCCTACTACGTCCACCCGCATTTTTCTTTTGCTTAGACTCCTAACATCTATTCGTAAATCAGTCGCTAAATTGGCGACAACAGACCCTTCATCCATTTCTTCCGGAACGGAATAATGATTTACCGTGCTTGCCGTGTCCATGATGGAAGAAAAACAGAGAAATAACGCGACATACCTCTTCCACGCGAAATAAACTCGTTGACGAGCCATTAATATTTTTCCGTCTTCAAACCCTTGAACTTTGATGCTGGTGATGTAAAGATGCGTACTTTTGGTTTCCAGCGATATTTTAGATAAGCGACTCCTTTTCACAGCAGATAGTTGACAGGAATGACTCCTTTTACAGCTTCCAATGAAGTATCGTGAAAATTATGACTTCACCATAACGTTATTTTTTTGGAGAGCAGCGACATGAACAGCTTATTTTTTTAACTACTGTTGTTAGAGGGGAAGGGGACAGAAACGCTGTTTTTAAAAATGTTTCAAAAATGATTTGGAACTGTTTTACTTTATTTAGGTTTTCTTATAATTTGTTATCAATACAATGTTCTGAAAAATGTATTGTTTTCTATTTTGTTATATAATATTTTATTTGACTATGTCTAACGTGTCACTTTAAAAGAATCCTGTTAATCAATCCGTGGGTCATTCGGTTTCTTTCTGTTTTTTGTATATTTAAAGTATTTACTGTTTAATACACTTCCAAAAAAGTAGTTGTGGTTGATACGTTATGTTAAAAATATCTTGTAATAAACAACGTAATATGTGTGTTCAGTTCGGGATAGTTTTTTTTATATCTTATTAGAGTTTTCATTCATGGAATTTTGGTGACAGATATTGTTTATTTAGAACATGTCAAATTAATTAGAATACATGTAAATATGGGCCATATTTTAAACAAATTATTCACTGAGTCAGACATTGTCATTAGCCTGCCAATAACAGTAAAAGTAAAAAATTAAACACTGCCACGCACTCATTACAAATTAAGCGCAGCAGTTTTGCATTTGAATATGATGATGAAATAAATATTTGTTAGTCAAACCGCGGTGGAATCTACAGTTGTGTTAAAAGTTTTATATTTCAGAGGTGGTAATGACAGGTGTGAATCAAGCTAGCTAATACTACTCAAGAGAGAAAACTTTATGCTGCAATGTGGATTTATTACACCAATTAATGTTGTGTTCAGGGTCCTCACTATTATAGGAATTTTCATTTTGTAGAATTTTCTGAAGGTTAGAAAAATCCATGGATTATCTTTCCCTGCTAAATCAAGTCCTGGGCCACATGGAAATTAGTTCTAGCCACACTGGCTGCCATTTAAAGAAGCCTGATATAGAAAGTAAATGTATTTTCCATAAAATTACAAGTAAACATTAAAAGTCATTGAAAACAATTAGACTGTAATCTTTTCACTTATATTTGTCATACCTGTAAAGTAGAAGCTGCTGAGTCACTAGTCTCTGACAGTCCTGTCCCTCTCGGGATGCTGGACACGATGTATCTGGAGCCCTTTGGCACAGGCTGTCTAACCACCAGCTTTCCTTTCCTGGTCTCTGCTAGAAACAGACTGTACCAGTAGGCATCATTGGAGACCAGGGTGGAGTCTGCTATGGTGGAGTTCCTCTCACTGATCACACTGTTCCTGCTGGGAGGAGCAGCTTTGCTGGGCTTAGGATTCTGACACTTCAGCACGATGGTAACCAGTATGGTGATGAGCAGGAGGAATGACACTGAGCCCAGACCGATGACCAGATACAGGTTGATGTCTGAAAAGATGTCATATTCCAGAGGCATCTCAGTCATGTCAGAATAGGCCTTAACATCAGTCTCCACCGTCAGCAGCTTGATGGTGACTGTAGCAGAGAGAGCAGGCTCCCCGTTGTCCTTGGCAACAACAACAAGTCTGTGGTGGCGTGAGTCTTTGTAACTGAACATCCTGGTAGTCCGGATCTCTCCGTTGTATTGGTCCAGACTGAACAAGGACGCATCAGTCACCTGGAGAAACTGGTAGGTAATCCGAGAGTTGTGCACAGAGTCAGTGTCTAAGGCGATCACTTTAGCCACCATGGAGCCTTTATCGGTGGATCTGGGGATCTTCTCCTCCACCACTGAACCATGAGCACGCCAAGGAGAGACAATAACTGGAGCATTGTCATTTTGGTCCACAATGATGATGTGAACGGTCACATTACTGCTGAGAGGAGGAGAACCAGAATCTCTGGCCTCAATGTGAAAAAGAAACTCTTTCTCTATCTCATAGTCAAAGGTTTTTAGTGCATAAAGATTCCCGTTCTCTGGATTGATGGAGAACAGCATAGACATGGAGGTGTTGGTGATCTCCTTCTCTATGATGAAATAAACTAGATACTGGTTTTCATGGAGGTCAGGGTCAAACGCAGTGAGCGAGCTGAGCAAGGCACCTGGAGCGTTATTCTCCATGACACGTATGGTATAAAATGACTGGGAGAACTGGGGAACATTGTCATTAACATCCAGCAGCTCCAGAGTCATAGTTTCATTGTCAGATAAAGGAGGAGACCCTCTGTCTGTGACAGTGAAAGTGATGTCATATTCTGGGACCTTCTCTCGGTCTAGTGGCTCTGACACCACTAACTCATAATAGTTATCAGTGGACTCCCTCAGTTTGAAAGGCATGTTCTCTGGAATATGAAGATCAACCACTCCATTGTCACCTGAGTCTTTATCACTGACACTAACTACAGCTATCACTGTATCTGTTCTCACATTCTCTTTTATGGGGCTCTGAAATGATTTAATAGAAATTTCAGGGTGGTTGTCATTCATATCAGTCACCTGGATTGTCACTCTACACTGTCCAGATAAGGAGTTAGGCCCCTTGTCACTGGCTATGACCTCCATCTCATACAGTTTAGAATCTTCATAATTGATCATTTCTTTTACTCTGATTTCACCGTTTTCTGGATTCAGCTTAAACACCATCTGTGTTCTTTCTGATGTGTATAAGCTGTACGAATAAACCATGTCAGAATTGGAGCCTTCATCTAAATCAGTAGCATTCAGCTTGATTACTAAGCTGCCAATAGGAGAGTTCTCCATCACATTTATAACGTACACGTCTTGGTCAAATGAAGGGGCGTTGTCGTTCACATCAAGCACGCGAACAATGATGCTGGCTGTACCTGTGCGCGTGGGCACCCCACCGTCCACAGCAGTCAGAATCAGATTATGAGCAGCCTGCTGTTCTCTGTCCAGAGCCTTTTTTAGAACCAAATCAGCAAACTTCGTCCCGTCTCTCCCTGTTTGAATTTCAATAGCGAAATGATCACTGGCGCTCAGATGGTAGTTTTTCACAGAATTCGTTCCTACATCCGGGTCAGCAGCGTTATTCAGGGAGAATCTCTCACCAACAGGGCTCGACTCAGAGATGTCCAAATGCATCGTTCCTCTTCTGAAATGAGGAGCGTTATCGTTTATATCCAATATTTCTACTTCAATGTTAAACATGCGCACAGGATTTTCAATTGTTGCGTCCAATTTAAGAAAGCAGGAGGTAGTTGTCTTAAGAGGACAAAGAAACTCCCTGTCAATTCTTTCCAAAATAAAAAGCTCTCCGGTCTCTTTGTTAATGTCAAGATACTTTTTGTTACCTACTACGTCCACCCGCATTTTTCTTTTGGTTAGACTCCTAACATCTAATCGTAAATCAGTCGCTAAATTCGCAACAACGGACCCTTCATCCATTTCCTCCGGTACAGAATAATGAGTTACCGTGTTTGCGGTGTCCATGATGGAAGAAAAACAGAGAAATAACGCGACATACCTCTTCCACGCGAAATAAACAGGTTGACGAGCCATTAATATTAAATCGTCTTCCAACCCGTAAACGTTGATGTTTTGCGGTATAAAGGCGTGTAATCTCAGCAATGGGATTTTAGATACTACTCCTTTTCATTGCAGATATTTGACAGGAATGACTCATACAGCTTCCAATGAGCTGTCGTGAAAATGACGACTTCACCAGGACATTATTTTTTGAAGAGCAGCGACATGAACGGCTTATTTTGCAACCTTGTGTTGTTAAACTGGAGGCGAACAAAAACAGTTTTAAAAAGGTTTCAAAATTAATTTTAAACAGTTTCCACTTTTAGAAAGTATTGTTTTCTCACAATTTATTATTAAAACAATGATTAATAAAAAAAACTTTTATTATTTTATTGTAGCTTTTGTATTTTGCTTCTTTTTTTTACGTCTAACATATTTTTTAAGAGATGATTCCATCTGGGTCATTCGGTTGTTGTTGTTGTTGTTTTAGTACATTGAAGGGATTCACCATTTAATACGGCTCCCAAAAGTAAATTATAAGTTAAAAACGGAGTTGGGAAAAATGCCAACCTTGGTTCATTTTTTTTTCTTTTCAGGACTACAACATTTATTTGAAAGTTAAAAATAAGTTAAACACTTTGTAACTAGCATCAAATTATTTAATGACAAAAAGTATCTGAAAAATATTTTAGGCATATTTTATGGATAGGCCTATATAATCCGGTTAGTTTTTTCAACATCAGTATGGTAATGTGTCGACCTTTATGTTTTGTTTGTTCTTTTAAAATTTGTTGATTAAAATTCGTAGCTGGAACTTTTAAGGAGAACATCAAAAGCCAAGAAGACAAAATAATTTAGATTTATAAAGGTATACAATTTTAAAGGAATAGTGATTAATACTGCTTATGCTATAAATATATGGTAATAAATTACATAATATGAATGTTAAACTTGGGACTGGTTTTTGAAAAATGTTATTCGATTTTTTTATTCATGGAATTTATATTTGGGTGAGCAAAATTTTTTTATATAGAAAATGCAGTGCCATGTTTTTAACCAAAATGTTTCTCTGGGTCAGACATTGTCTTTGGCCTGTCCATAACAGTAAAAGGTAGGAAAAATAAAACAGTGCCACGCACTAATTGCAATTAAAGCACAACAGTTTTGCATTTGAATTTGATGGTAAAAAACTTATATTTGTTTGTCATAACGGGGTTAATTTTACAGTTTTTGTTGATACTGTATTTTGTATTTTAGAGGTTATAATGACAGGTGTGAATCAAGCTGCTTAACACAACTCAAGAGAAAAAAATTTTTTGTTGGATTGGGGTTTTTTAAGCTATTTCGTGTCGTGTTTATGGTCCTTACTAACGTAGGAATTTTCATTTTATAGGATTTTCTGAAGGTTAGCCAAATCTATTTATTTTTTCTCAAACAAAATCATGGCCTGGGCCACATAGAAATAAGTTCTGGGCAACATGTGGCCTGCTGGCCGCCATTTTAAGACACCTGATACGAAACTAAATACATTTTCTGTCACATTAGAGGTAAACCCTTTAAGTCATTGAAAACAATTAGACTCTAATCTTTTCACTTATATTTATCATACCTGTAAAGTAGAAGCTGCTGAGTCACTAGTCTCTGACAGTCCTGTCCCTCTCGGGATGCTGGACACGATGTATCTGGAGCCCTTTGGCACAGGCTGTCTAACCACCAACTTTCCTTTCCTGGTCTCTGCTAGAAACAGACTGTACCAGTAGGCATCATTGGAGACCAGGGTGGAGTCTGCAATGGTGGAGTTCCTCTCACTGATCACACTGTTCCTGCTGGGAGGAGCAGCTTTGCTGGAATTGGGATTCTGACACTTCAGCACGATGGTAACCAGTATGGTGATGAGCAGGAGGAATGACACTGAGCCCAGACCGATGACCAGATACAGGTTGATGTCTGAAAAGATGTCATATTCCAGAGGCATCTCAGTCATGTCAGAATAGGCCTTAACATCAGTCTCCACTGTCAGCAGCTTGATGGTGACTGTAGCAGAGAGAGCAGGCTCCCCGTTGTCCTTGGCAACAACAACAAGTCTGTGGTGGCGTGAGTCTTTGTAACTGAACATCCTGGTAGTCCGGATTTCTCCGTTGTATTGGTCCAGACTGAACAAGGAAGCATCAGTCACCTGGAGAAACTGGTAGGTAATCCGAGAGTTGTGCACAGAGTCAGTGTCTAAGGCGATCACTTTAGCCACCATGGAGCCTTTATCAGTGGATCTGGGGATCTTCTCCTCCACCACTGAACCATGAGCACGCCAAGGAGAGACAATAACTGGAGCATTGTCATTTTGGTCCACAATGATGATGTGAACGGTCACATTACTGCTGAGAGGAGGAGAACCAGAATCTCTGGCCTCAATGTGAAAAAGAAACTCCTTCTCTATCTCATAGTCAAAGGTTTTTAATGCATAAAGATTTCCGTTCTCTGGATTGATGGAGAACAGCATAGACATGGAGGTGTTGGCAATATCTTTCTCTATGATGAAATAAACTAGATACTGGTTTTCATGGAGGTCAGGGTCAAATGCCGTAAGCGAGCTGAGCAAGGCACCAGGAGCGTTATTCTCTACAACGCGTATAGTATAAAATGACTGGGAGAACTGAGGAACATTGTCATTAACATCCAGCAGCTCCAGAGTCATAGTTTCATTGTCAGATAAAGGAGGAGACCCTCTGTCTGTGACAGTGAAGGTGATGTCATATTCTGGGACCTTCTCTCGGTCTAGTGGCTCTGAGACCACTAACTCAAAATAGTTATCAGAGGACTCCCTCAGTTTGAAAGGCATGTTCTCTGGAATATGAAGATCAACCACTCCATTGTCACCTGAGTCTTTATCACTGACACTAACTACAGCTATCACTGTGTTTAGCTCTATGTTCTCACTGACTGGACTCTGAAATGATTTAATTGAAATACGCGGATGGTTGTCATTCATGTCCTCTACAAGAATTTTTATTTTGCATTGTCCTGATAGTGCACTAGCTCCTTTATCAGTTGCAATAACTTCCATTTCGTAGATCCTAAAATTTTCATAATTTAACACACCCTTAACCGTTATTTCACCTGTTGTTGGGTTCAAATTAAATGTTTCTTGTGTTTTTTCAGATGTGTATAAACTATATGAGTATATTAATTCTGAATTTGATCCATCGTCTAAATCCGATGCATTAAGATGAATTACCCGACTTCCAATGGGAGCATTTTCCAACACGCCAACTTCATAGCTTTCTGGTTTAAATTTAGGGGCGTTGTCATTTGTATCTAAAACATGAACAATTATGCTAGCTGTGCCAGAGCGAGAGGGCAGGGCGCCATCTACAGCTGTGAGGATTAAATTATGAATAGCTTGCTTTTCTCGATCTAACTTTTTTTTCAAAATTAAATCAGGAAATTTTGATCCATCTCTCCCGGTCTGAATTTCTATCGTAAAAAAATCACTTTCGCTCAGGTGATATGTGTTCACAGCATTTGAACCTACATCTGGATCAACTGCGTTGCTCACAGAAAACCGCTCACCAGCCTGTGTTGCCTCTGAAATATCTAAATCTATCGTGTCTCTTCTGAAATGGGGTGCGTTATCATTTATGTCCATTATCTCCAACTCGATATAAAATATTCGTTTTGGGTTTTCGATTATAGCCTCCATTTTCAGATAACAGGATGTCTTGGCGTGGCAGAGAGATTCTCTATCAATACGCTCGACAATTAATAGCTCCCCTGTTTCTTTGTTCACGTCCAAATATTTCCGACTTGCTATGGTGTCCAGGCGCATTTTTCGATCGATCAATGTCTTTACATCTAGTCCCAAATCTCCTGCGAGATTTGCAACTACGGAGCCTTCTTCAAGTTCTTCAGGAACAGAATAGTGTGTTACTGCTGAAGCGGATTTAATTGCAGCCAGGTAGACAAAAATTGTCAAAACATACCTTCTCCAGTGTTCATAGCATGCTGAACATGCCATGGTTGCCACTGATCTCTGTTTTCTTTCCCGTTTGTTTTTTTTTTTTTCCAAAACGGGCTTTAACAAACGCTTGAAGTCTGATAATATATCTAAGCGAAGAATAACCCGTCTGTTAAACTGACAAATCTTAAAATCCAAATAGAGTCAGCACCGGTAGCCGTGCCGTCGCAGATCTATTCTCCTCGCTTTATTAAAGACAGTGATGGTAATCGTGATGTCACAAATATACGTATCCCAGCACGGGAAACAGCGCCTCAGTGTGCAAGATTTTGTTATTTAATCGATGTTTAGTTTATGTGTAGAAGTAATTTACTTTAGACAAAATAAAACTACCAATTTATAAAACCCTTAGTACAGTAGGCTAGTTGGGGACCAGTTTTATTCTGTATTATATTCTGCTATGGACAGGATTTTGACTGATGCAGCCTATAAGGATTGTATGTTCAAAATGATCGATATTCCTTGTAAAACCTACCGATTTGCTCTGTGTATTTTGTTTGTTTTTCCAACTATCAGTAAATAATTTGCCATAGTACACGCAATGTGTAAAAAAACAAGTAATTAAAACACGATTGAAAAGCCGACCAGAAAAAAATGATTTAAAGAAAACCAGAGTTCACACACTGTTAGATTTTAAGACTTAACATTTGAAATTATTATAAAACATTAAAAATTAATTTTGTTTGCTAAGACACAGATGTGCTACTAGAAAAACAATTTTGTTCTGTAAAAAATATTTCATTGACGTTTGTAAATTTGTTTTTCTTAATCAGTAGAAATGTATTAATCTATATTAATGTTTTGTGAGGTATTATTAAGAATAAAAGTGATAAATCCCATCATCTGTCTCACCTGTAAAGTAGAAGCTGCTGAGTCACTAGTCTCTGACAGTCCTGTCCCTCTCGGGATGCTGGACACGATGTATCTGGAGCCCTTTGGCACAGGCTGTCTAACCACCAGCTTTCCTTTCCTGGTCTCTGCTAGAAACAGACTGTACCAGTAGGCATCGTTGGAGACCAGGGTGGAGTCTGCAATGGTGGAGTTCCTCTCACTGATCACACTGTTCCTGCTGGGAGGAGCAGCTTTGCTGGGGTTGGGATTCTGACACTTCAGCACAATGGTAACCAGTATGGTGATGAGCAGGAGAAATGACACCGAGCCCAGACCGATGACCAGATACAGGTTGATGTCTGAAAAGATGTCATATTCCAGAGGCATCTCAGTCATGTCAGAATAGGCCTTAACATCAGTCTCCACCGTCAGCAGCTTGATGGTGACTGTAGCAGAGAGAGCAGGTTCCCCGTTGTCCTTGGCAACAACAATCAATCTGTGGTGGCGTGAGTCTTTGTAACTGAACATCCTGGTAGTCCGGATCTCTCCGTTGTATTGGTCCAGACTGAACAAGGAAGCATCAGTCACCTGGAGAAACTGGTAGGTAATCCGAGAGTTGTGCACAGAGTCTGTGTCTAAGGCGATCACTTTAGCCACCATGGAGCCTTTATCGGTGGATCTGGGGATCTTCTCCTCCACCACTGAACCATGAGCACGCCAAGGAGAGACAATAACTGGAGCATTGTCATTTTGGTCCACAATAATGATGTGAACGGTCACATTACTGCTGAGAGGAGGAGAACCAGAATCTCTGGCCTCAATGTGAAAAAGAAACTCCTTCTCTATCTCATAGTCAAAGGTTTTTAGTGCATAAAGATTTCCATTCTCTGGATTGATCGAAAAAAGCATAGACATGGAGGTGTTGGCGATATCCTTCTCTATGATGAAATAAACTAGATACTGGTTGTCATGTAGGTCAGGGTCAAATGCCGTAAGCGAGCTGAGCAAGGCACCAGGAGCGTTATTCTCTACAACGCGTATAGTATAAAATGACTGGGAGAACTGGGGAACATTGTCATTAACATCCAGCAGCTCCAGAGTCATAGTTTCATTGTCAGATAAAGGAGGAGACCCTCTGTCTCTGACAGTGAAAGTGATGTCATATTCTGGGACCTTCTCTCGGTCTAGTGGCTCTGACACCACTAGCTCATAATAGTTATCAGAGGACTCCCTCAGTTTGAAAGGCATGTTCTCTGGAATATGAAGATCAACCACTCCATTGTCACGTGAGTCTTTATCACTGACACTAACTACAGCTATCACTGTGTCTAACTCTATGTTCTCACTGACTGGACTCTGAAATGATTTAATAGATATTTCTGGGTGGTTGTCATTTATGTCTTCAACTAGAATCTTTATGGTACATTGTCCTGATAAACTGTTGGCTCCTTTATCTGTTGCTATAACTTCCATGTCATAAATCCTAAAATCCTCATAGTTCAGCATTCCTTTCACAGTAATTTCACCTGTGGTTGGGTTCAGATTAAATGTTTCTTGTGTTTTCTCTGATGTGTATAAACTATATGAGTATGTAATATCAGAATTTGGTCCTTCATCCAAGTCTGTTGCATTGAGGTGAATCACAAGACTTCCAATAGGAGAATTTTCAAATACTTTTACGTTGTAAATTGCTTTATCAAAGCTGGGTGCATTGTCGTTGGTGTCTAAAACGTGAACAATAACACTTGCAGTACCAGATCGAGGAGGGGATCCTCCATCTAGAGCTGTGAGAATTAAATTATGATCAGCCCGCTGTTCCCTATCTAATGTTTTTTTTAATATCAAATCTGCAAATTTGGTCCCCTCTCTACCAGTTTGAACTTCAATATTAAAATATTCACTTTCACTTAAAATATACGTTTTAACTGAATTAGATCCAACATCCGCATCAACCGCATTGCTCAGAGAAAACCTCTCTCCTTTGGGTGTTGCTTCAGATATGTCAAGATGGATAGACTTTCTACGGAACTGAGGGGCGTTGTCATTCATGTCCAGAATTTCTACTTCAATGTTAAAAATTCTCAAAGGGTTTTCCAGTGTGACCTCCACTCTGAGATAACAAGACACTGACGACTTTGTGGGGCAAATGTGTTCTCTGTCAATCTTTTCCACAACATATAGTTCACCGGTCTCTTTGTTCACATCCAGATATTTTTTGTTAGCGATGATATCAAGCCTCATCTTCCTTTTTGTCAGTGTTTTAACGTCAAGGCCGAGATCAGTAGCGAGGTTAGTGACAACTGATCTTTCTTTCATTTCTTCAGGTATTGAATAATGAGTCACTGAAGTCGATATGTTTTTTACAGATAACAAAATGCATATCACATCAAGCATAACATACCATTTCCAAGTCCCTGTTGTTGCAACGCGATCCATTGTATCCGACAAATTATGCACAGAAATCGGTAGTAGGCTATCCTTCAATTTTGCTACACTGTCTTAACCATGAAGTATATTCAGTCTGAGAATTATCCCACGGTATGTCCGACAGCAAAAGAGACGAGCGTATTATTGCTTTTGAGTTTCAGCACCGCGGAGCTGTCCGTTGCCTCTCGGTTCCTCCTGTCGAAAGCGGTAAGCTCCTCTGTTATGATAGTCGTGTTATTTTTTTACTCATAAACAGCGCCACCCATAGAGATTTTCCTGATTCGCATATCTAAGCGTGGCCGTTGTTTTATCTTTGTAATTGGAGTTTAATTGCCATTTGTAACCATGCAAAGTGAAATTATTTATTTTAGAAATGTTATTGATGATACTAGACCGCCGCAAGGTCGAATTCAGTGTCATACCTTGTAACTTATTTTTACTCGCTAATTCCACGTTTTGCGCTGGCAGGGCGCCAGTATTGTGGTGAGCTATAGTTGGAAGATCGAATGGCACGATTTGTGTAGCGGGAAAAAAAATCTAATTTTTTTTCAGGGAAACCCTTGAGCAAGAAGGATTTGAAACTTTGCTTGGCAATGCATACCCAAATGGAAATATGTTCTCATTAAGCCAATTCTAAAGAAAATAATAATTACCGTGATGTGTTGTTTGAGCTTTTGGTTTATCAAGTTTCAATAAAGACCTAAATACGGAGACGAGCGTAAATAACATCTTAGTGTTTAGTTTTGTTGACGAGAATGACCTAAATGCAAACAAGACGAGGAAAGGTGCATTGTTGCTGTATATTCTGATCATTTGATAACGAGAAATTTGCAACAGAACCGGAGAAAAAAAACACACCATTGGAACCAGGATGAGTAGGCCTAATCAGGAGAATCTAGCGAGTAAAGACAGAAATGTTTAGATTTCAATACAGAAAATGAATGATTCCAAAAGCCAAGCATGAGTGAATTGCAAGAAACAGAATGCATTGAGCCTTTGTGGAAAAACATGACTATGAGCTAAGTGAGAGAATACGATGAATTAGCAGAGAATTTACAAAGAAAACACAAGAACCACCGAAAAAAAGGAGCACAGTAATGGTAACAATATCAATGCAAGATAATAAAACAAACCGGAAAAAACCCTGACTAACAAACTTAAATCTATGGATCATGACACGTAATTCTTAAGTTAAAATTTGTTACAGTCAAAAGACTAATGAGATTCTGTACTTAGATGCTTACATGTGTACTTATTTCATACTTTTGTCAGTTATCCTCAACAAGAAGAAGTAAAGAGTAAAATAAGTTAAAAAAACAGCCAATCTATGCTGCCTGGCATAAAATGGTCCACAGAACACACACGCAAACACACACATATATATATATATATATATTTGTATATAAATATAAATCAGAAAATATATGTTCAGTTACAGGAAATACATAAGAAAAGAAAACATCTTAGACTCTTGACATAAAATCCCATTTCTCAGTGCAATATTTTAATCACTGCCTACATAAAGTGCCACGTGACTGGTTGACTGCGGAAGTGAGGGTAAACCGTATGGGAACCCTAGGGAACGGAATTAAGCCTAAACCTTAAACAATTTGAAATTTAATATTATTGAATTGACTGTATATTAATAGTTAATACGTTTTCATTCAAATCCTACCTGTAGAGTAGAAGCTGCTGAGTCACTAGTCTCTGACAGTCCTGTCCCTCTCGGGATGCTGGACACGATGTATCTGGAGCCCTTTGGCACAGGCTGTCTAACCACCAGCTTTCCTTTCCTGGTCTCTGCTAGAAACAGACTGTACCAGTAGGCATCATTGGAGACCAGGGTGGAGTCTGCAATGGTGGAGTTCCTCTCACTGATCACACTGTTCCTGCTGGGAGGAGCAGCTTTGCTGGGCTTAGGATTCTGACACTTCAGCACGATGGTAACCAGTATGGTGATGAGCAGGAGAAATGACACTGAGCCCAGACCGATGACCAGATACAGGTTGATGTCTGAAAAGATGTCATATTCCAGAGGCATCTCAGTCATGTCAGAATAGGCCTTAACATCAGTCTCCACCGTCAGCAGCTTGATGGTGACTGTAGCAGAGAGAGCAGGCTCCCCGTTGTCCTTGGCAACAACAACAAGTCTGTGGTGGCGTGAGTCTTTGTAACTGAACATCCTGGTAGTCCGGATCTCTCCGTTGTATTGGTCCAGACTGAACAAGGAAGCATCAGTCACCTGGAGAAACTGGTAGGTAATCCGAGAGTTGTGCACAGAGTCAGTGTCTAAGGCAATCACTTTAGCCACCATGGAGCCTTTATCGGTGGATCTGGGGATCTTCTCCTCCACCACTGAACCATGAGCACGCCAAGGAGAGACAATAACTGGAGCATTGTCATTTTGGTCCACAATGATGATGTGAACGGTCACATTACTGCTGAGAGGAGGAGAACCAGAGTCTCTGGCCTCGATGTGGAAAAGAAACTCCTTCTCTATCTCATAGTCAAAAGTTTTCAGTGCATAAAGATTTCCATTCTCTGGATTGATGGAGAACAGCATGGACATGGAGGTGTTGGCGATCTCCTTCTCTATTATGAAATAAACTAGATACTGGTTTTCATGGAGGTCAGGGTCAAACGCAGTAAGTGAGCTGAGCAAGGCACCAGGAGCGTTATTCTCCATAACACGTATAGTATAAAACGTCTGGGGGAACTGAGGAACATTGTCATTAACATCCAGCAGCTCCAGAGTCATAGTTTCATTGTCAGATAAAGGAGGAGACCCTCTGTCTGTGACAGTGAAGGTGATGTCATATTCTGGGACCTTCTCTCGGTCTAGTGGCTCTGACACCACTAACTCATAATAGTTATCAGAGGACTCCCTCAGTTTGAAAGGCATGTTCTCTGGAATATGAAGATCAACCACTCCATTGTCACCTGAGTCTTTATCACTGACACTAACTACAGCTATCACTGTGTTTAGCTCTATGTTCTCACTGACTGGACTCTGAAATGATTTAATAGATATTTCTGGGTGGTTGTCATTCATGTCTTCAACTAGAATCTTTATGGTACATTGTCCTGATAAACTGTTGGCTCCTTTATCTGTTGCTATAACTTCCATATCATAAATCCTAAAATCCTCATAGTTCAGCATTCCTTTCACAGTAATTTCACCTGTAGTTGGATTCAGATTAAATGTTTCTTGTGTTTTCTCAGATGTGTATAAACTGTATGAGTATGTAATATCAGAATTTGAGCCTTCATCTAAATCTGCTGCATTAAGATGTACCACAAGGCTTCCAATAGGAGAGTTTTCCACTACCTTTATATTGAAAGCTGATTTTTCAAATACAGGTGCATTATCATTTGTATCTAAAACATGGACAACAATGCTAACAGTGCCAGATCGAGCAGGTGTTCCTCCATCAACCGCAGTGAGTATCAAATTATGAATAGCATGTTTTTCGCGATCTAATTTCTTCTTTAGGATCAAATCTGCAAACTTTGATCCATCTCTTCCCGTTTGAACCTCGATATTAAAATATTCACTTTCACTCAGATGATAGGTTTTCACCGAATTTGATCCAACGTCCGGATCAACCGCATTGCTAAGAGAAAATCTTTCTCCTTTTGGCGTCGCTTCCGATATATCTAAATGAATGGCGTCTCTACGAAAATGTGGGGCGTTGTCATTCATGTCTAACACTTCCAACTCTATGTTAAAGATTCTTAAGGGATTTTCCAATGTCACTTCAAGTTTTAGATAACACGAGGAACTAGATTTGGTTGTGCAAATATATTCTCTGTCAATCTTCTCCACGATATAAAGCTCACCAGTCTCTTTGTTCACATCCAAATATTTCTTGTTAGCGATTATGTCGAGGCGCATCTTTCTCTTCGTCAAGGTTGTAACGTCCAGACCGAGATCAGTAGCGAGGTTAGCGACAACGGATCTTTCTTTCATCTCTTCGGGTATGGAGTAATGCGTAACTGAGGTTGATGTTATCTGAATCAAAAAAAGAACAATGAAAATGAGTACGTACCTCGCCGCAGACAATTTTGTTAAAGCGGATCTCATTCTTAAATTCAGCATGATAACCCGACGAAACAGAGTTTCCCTGTGATGGTAAAAATTATGAACACAGTCATTAGTTTCAAACCTCCTCAGGAATTTGGTATCCAGCGAAAGTACATAAAATTGTAGCTATATTCTCGGAATGGCGTTTCAGCACCACGGAGTTTCCACTGTTTGCAGGAACATGCTCCAATAACAAAGACCTTGTGGCGTTCTGAGGCGTAACATTAAAATACAAAACAGCGCCACCATTTAGTTTCCCAAATAACTAGTGTACCTAAATTAACACATGAAAAAAATATATGTTGATGTTATGTGGCCCATACTTTAAAGATGTTCCTATTTATTTCGCTTTTCTAAGGCATTTCCAGCACTAGCTATGTAGCACCTCGAAATCTAGGAAGGCTTTACATAGGGTGACCATATTTCGATTTCTAAAAAAGAGGACACTTGGCACAGTCCTGAAACACTGTCATGACTGTGACCAGACTTTTGATTTTAACATATTTAAAGCATGCATTCTCCATGTGGTTAGAATGAACAGTTTAATAACAAACTACACAAAGGCTTTCACAAGTGCAAAAATGACTTTTAAATCTCTAGAAATTAATTAATAATATAAATAATTACTCTTCCGACATAGAAAATGTACCAGAAACAGTAATAGTTCGCTTTACTGGACAAAAATTAAACAAAAATCTGAAATAACATTCTGAGAAAACAGGCATTATTTTCTTTTCAATTTAATAATAAAATTAAAAAGCAGCAGTCTCAGAAACACAATAATGCCTACTCCATTTTTTAGATTTTATCTTCATCCTCCTCAGTCAGTTTATAGATGAATTATTATTATAGATTTCGTTTCCATGTGAACCTACTAGATCTTTGCCACGTTTGTCACACACAGAAACACATATGCCAGCTCTGTTTGTCTGTAAAGCTACACTTGCGCTTTAATATCTTGTAAACAGTCGCAAAGCCGTGCGCGCAGCACGGCCAAGGGCAAAGTGGTGCAGTGCATCACAGCCCGCTGTCTTACGTCTATGAAACGGTTCAGAACCATCCACGAAAGTATCTATCGTTCTCAATTAGAACGATAGATGAGAGGAAATGTGTCGCATTGCATGCATCGCACAAGTCAACTATGCTTATTAGTCCCCTTAAAAACGATGAAAACCATGACATTTTCATCAATCTAGGAAATCCCCCCGGACGCCCTGGACAGCACGTGAAAAGTGGACATGTCCGGGGAAAACAGGACGGTTGATCACCCTACTTTAAATCTTTCATTTGAATAAACCTTACTTACATCTTTAATGCGTAAATCTCTCGATCTTCTCCACCTATGTTATCCCATTCCCGGTGAGTTGTTGAACAACAGCTTGTCCAGCAACTCACCACTAAAAGTGGGGGCTAGGAGTGAGTGTATATCCTGGAGTCGCAAAGCTATGGTTTTCATTCTTTGTATGAGACAATTACACAAAATATCTTTATTAATAATCATTTAATCGTTACGATTAAAATATAAACACTGGAAAAACTCAGATTAAAAATTTGTTTTCTTCTTCTTCTTCTTCTTCTTCTTCTTCTTCTTCTTCTTCTTCTTCTTCTTCTTCTTCTTCTTCTTCTTCTTCTTCTTCTTCTTCTTCTTCTTCTTCTTCTTCTTCTTCTTCTTCTTCTTCTTCTTCTGATGTTTTTAATGGTTGTTGTTTTTATTTCCAGAATAAGTGGTAATAGAAGTAGAAGTAGTAGTGGTATATTTTCTTATGTGATGTAATCTGTGTAAGTTTAGGTGACCTAAAACAAATTTGCATTAAAACCAATATTGTCGGCTTATGGTTTTTATGATTTGCAATAAGAAAATAGCAATAAAGAGAACACTTTTAAGAATTCAAAAGAAATTATTGTGTTACTTATGAACTGAGGGTCAACTTTTTTCAAAACACCTTCATGTGATATGAAGATGACTGCAAGAACAAAAAACCCTCAATATGCAATCTAGAATTACTATCGACTCCTCAAATAATAATGTCACTCTGTGTGTCTAAAACTTGATCAAAGTCCTACCTGTAGAGTAGAAGCTGCTGAGTCACTAGTCTCTGACAGTCCTGTCCCTCTCGGGATGCTGGACACGATGTATCTGGAGCCCTTTGGCACAGGCTGTCTAACCACCAGCTTTCCTTTCCTGGTCTCTGCTAGAAACAGACTGTACCAGTAGGCATCGTTGGAGACCAGGGTGGAGTCTGCGATGGTGGAGTTCCTCTCACTGATCACACTGTTCCTGCTGGGAGGAGCAGCTTTGCTGGAATTGGGATTCTGACACTTCAGCACGATGGTAACCAGTATGGTGATGAGCAGGAGAAATGACACTGATCCCAGACCGATGACCAGATACAGGTTGATGTCTGAAAAGATGTCATATTCCAGAGGCATCTCAGTCATGTCAGAATAGGCCTTAACATCAGTCTCCACTGTCAGCAGCTTGATGGTGACTGTAGCAGAGAGAGCAGGCTCCCCGTTGTCCTTGGCAACAACAACAAGTCTGTGGTGGCGTGAGTCTTTGTAACTGAACATCCTGGTAGTCCGGATCTCTCCGTTGTATTGGTCCAGACTGAACAAGGAAGCATCAGTCACCTGGAGAAACTGGTAGGTAATCCGAGAGTTGTGCACAGAGTCTGTGTCTAAGGCGATCACTTTAGCCACCATGGAGCCTTTATCAGTGGATCTGGGGATCTTCTCCTCCACCACCGAGCCGTGAGCACGCCAAGGAGAGACAATAACTGGAGCATTGTCATTTTGGTCCACAATAATGATGTGAACGGTCACATTACTGCTGAGAGGAGGAGAACCAGAATCTCTGGCCTCAATGTGAAAAAGAAACTCCTTCTCTATCTCATAGTCAAAGGTTTTCAGTGCATAGAGATTTCCATTCTCTGGATTGATGGAGAACAGCATGGACATGGAGGTGTTGGTGATCTCCTTCTCTATGATGAAATAAACTAGATACTGGTTTTCATGGAGGTCAGGGTCAAATGCAGTAAGTGAGCTGAGCAAGGCACCAGGAGCGTTATTCTCCATGACACGTATGGTATAAAATGACTGGGAGAACTGGGGAACATTGTCATTTACATCCAGCAGCTCCAGAGTCATAGTTTCATTGTCAGATAAAGGGGGAGACCC
This sequence comes from Valencia hispanica, assembly GCA_963556495.2. Lineage (NCBI taxonomy): Eukaryota > Metazoa > Chordata > Actinopteri > Cyprinodontiformes > Valenciidae > Valencia > Valencia hispanica. The sequence continues at coordinate 31,589,561 of OY747702.1, read as the reverse complement.
TCTGTCTGTGACAGTGAAGGTGATGTCATATTCTGGGACCTTCTCTCGGTCTAGTGGCTCTGACACCACTAACTCATAATAGTTATCAGAGGACTCCCTCAGTTTGAAAGGCATGTTCTCTGGAATATGAAGATCAACCACTCCATTATCACCTGAGTCTTTATCACTGACACTAACTACAGCTATCACTGTGTTTAGCTCTATGTTCTCACTGACTGGACTCTGAAATGATTTAATAGATATTTCTGGGTGGTTGTCATTCATGTCTTCAACTAGAATCTTTATGGTACATTGTCCTGATAAACTGTTGGCTCCTTTATCTGTTGCTATAACTTCCAAATCATAAATCCTAAAATCCTCATAGTTCAGCATTCCTTTCACAGTAATTTCACCTGTAGTTGGATTCAGATTAAATGTTTCTTGTGTTTTCTCAGATGTGTATAAACTGTATGAGTATGTAATATCAGAATTTGAGCCTTCATCTAAATCTGTTGCATTAAGATGAACAACAAGGCTTCCAAATGGAGAATTTTCTAGGATTTTAACTGTCAGACTGGCCTTGTCAAACGTGGGAGCATTGTCATTCATGTCCAAAACACGAACAATAACACTAGCAGTGCCAGATCGAGCAGGTGTTCCTCCATCTACAGCTGTGAGTATTAAATCGTGAACAGCCGTCTTCTCACGATCTAAGGTTTTTTTCAATATTAAATCTGCAGATTTTGACCCATCTCTCCCAGTCTGAACCTCAATATTAAAAAATTCACTTTCGCTCAGATGATAAGTTTTCAATGCATTGGTGCCAACATCACGATCCACGGCATTACTTAAAGAAAATCTCTCCCCTTTTTGTGTCGCTTCTGATATATCTAGATATATGACGTCTCTTCGAAATTGAGGGGCGTTGTCATTTATGTCCAAAATTTCAACTTCGATGTTAAAGATTCGCACCGGGTTGTCCAACGTGACTTCCAGTCTGAGGTAACAAGACGCTGATGACTTGGTGTTGCAGATATGTTCTCGGTCAATCTTTTCTAGAACATACAGTTCACCAGTCTCTTTGTTCACGTCCAGGTATTTTTTGTTAGCGATTATGTCAAGCCGCATCTTTCTCTTTGTTAATGTTGTAACGTCCAGGCCGAGATCGGTAGCAAGGTTAGCGACGACGGATCTTTCTTTCATCTCTTCATGAATGGAATAATGTGTAGCTGAGCCTGATATGTTGCCAATGATGTAAAAAAGGAAAATGATCAGCACGTACCTTTTTGCAAACCCCTTTGTTACAACGAGATCCATTGATGTATCCAGGTTAAATCCAATTTAAATAAGAAAAGCGAGGATTCTAGTAGCCCTAATAATAAATATGTTTTCCTTATTCATTTAACCGATTTTTTTCCATGTTTCGATTATGTGAAAAATTCAAAAACCTACTGCTCTTTTTTCAGAATAGTGTCTCAGCACCACGGTGCTGTCCTGTCGTTACACTATTACCTACAAATAAAATGACCTCCTGTGATTACGTTTTTGGGGCTGTACTTTTACAAGCAAAATAGCGCCACCGGTAGGATAGAGAAAACCTCAGCTTTGTATTGGAGGGTTAAATTTAAACAAGTAAAAACAGTGTTTATCACCATGTTAGAAATGTACCTGCAATATGTTAAAAAAACAATTGCCAATCAGATTTCATTGTTTGTTTTGAGGCGGGTATTTTTTTTTTTTTTTTGCACATTCCGTGCTTTAAATAATGTGTAAGACTTTAATCTTTATATTATACTTAAATGACTAATATGTGATTTAACATTATGAAAAAAGGACGAAGTCAAACAAAAAAACATTATTGTACTAGACATAGATGATAGAGATAAAGGTTTGATTATTTGTCCTAAATATTTTAAATACTTACTAAGGGATGAAATGGCTTCAACAGTTAATGATATTTTTACCGTTTATATTACGATGAAAAGGCTAAACTGCAGATGATGCATTCAATCCATAAACACATGCTTTAATAAAAGTATTAATACATGTTAAAATGTATAAGTAAATAGGTAAACATATAAAACGTCTAATATATCTGAATAAAAAGGAATTATATTTATTTGCTGCAAAACTTAAATTTTAATTACCCAAATTAAAAGATTTATTTTTTAATGGACTATGTATTGTACATTTCTGATGTTTCAAATGATTGCAACTGTGGATGTGTAACATTTTTGCGTTCTTGATGTTTTAGCACACCTTGCTCCTCCAACCAAACAGCTCAGAATGGTGATTTTTTTTTTTTTTTTTAGATTTGCTCTTTGACGAAATAAATGGATATATTGTTTAGCGAAGTATTTGAGGTAACCTGCAAAAGCCTACAGGACGTAAACATATTGTAGGCTATTCTTTACTTTTTTCATGAGGTAAAATATCGATGGTTTAGAAAAGGAAGTATTGAAATAAATTTGATAAATTAAAATAGTAGTGTTGTACAATGAGTAATGTGCATATAAAAATAATGTATACATATTTGAAAAGAAATAAAAATAGCTGCTTTCTATCTGGTTAAAACAAATATTTCTAGAGCATTCGAAGGTATAACTACAAACTTAGAGAAAATGAAACTAAATTATATTTAACAATAAATATTACAGGATATTTAATTGATCAGTTCCTACCTGTAGAGTAGAAGCTGCTGAGTCACTAGTCTCTGACAGTCCTGTCCCTCTCGGGATGCTGGACACGATGTATCTGGAGCCCTTTGGCACAGGCTGTCTAACCACCAGCTTTCCTTTCCTGGTCTCTGCTAGAAACAGACTGTACCAGTAGGCATCGTTGGAGACCAGGGTGGAGTCTGCAATGGTGGAGTTCCTCTCACTGATCACACTGTTCCTGCTGGGAGGAGCAGCTTTGCTGGGGTTGGGATTCTGACACTTCAGCACAATGGTAACCAGTATGGTGATGAGCAGGAGAAATGACACCGAGCCCAGACCGATGACCAGATACAGGTTGATGTCTGAAAAGATGTCATATTCCAGAGGCATCTCAGTCATGTCAGAATAGGCCTTAACATCAGTCTCCACCGTCAGCAGCTTGATGGTGACTGTAGCAGAGAGAGCAGGCTCCCCGTTGTCCTTGGCAACAACAACAAGTCTGTGGTGGCGTGAGTCTTTGTAACTGAACATCCTCATTGTCCGGATTTCTCCGTTGTATTGGTCCAGACTGAACAAGGAAGCATCAGTCACTTGGAGAAACTGGTAGGTAATCCGAGAGTTGTGCACAGAGTCAGTATCTAAGGCGATCACTTTAGCCACCATGGAGCCTTTATCGGTGGATCTGGGGATCTTCTCCTCCACCACCGAGCCGTGAGCACGCCAAGGAGAGACAATAACTGGAGCATTGTCATTTTGGTCCACAATGATGATGTGAACGGTCACATTACTGCTGAGAGGAGGAGAACCAGAGTCTCTGGCCTCGATGTGGAAAAGAAACTCCTTCTCTATCTCATAGTCAAATGTTTTCAGTGCATAGAGATTTCCATTCTCTGGATTGATGGAGAACAGCATGGACATGGAGGTGTTGGTGATCTCCTTCTCTATGATGAAATAAACTAGATACTGGTTTTCATGGAGGTCAGGGTCGAACGCAGTAAGTGAGCTGAGCAAGGCACCAGGAGCGTTATTCTCCATGACACGTATAGTATAAAATGACTGGGAGAACTGAGGAACATTGTCATTAACATCCAGCAGCTCCAGAGTCATAGTTTCATTGTCAGATAAAGGAGGAGACCCTCTGTCTCTGACAGTGAAGGTGATGTCATATTCTGGGACCTTCTCTCGGTCTAGTGGCTCTGACACCACTAACTCATAATAGTTATCAGAGGACTCCCTCAGTTTGAAAGGCATGTTCTCTGGAATATGAAGATCAACCACTCCATTGTCACCTGAGTCTTTATCACTGACACTAACTACAGCTATCACTGTGTTTAGCTCTATGTTCTCACTGACTGGACTCTGAAATGATTTAATAGATATTTCTGGGTGGTTGTCATTCATGTCTTCAACTAGAATCTTTATGGTACATTGTCCTGATAAACTGTTGGCTCCTTTATCTGTTGCTATAACTTCCATGTCATAAATCCTAAAATCCTCATAGTTCAGCATTCCTTTCACAGTAATTTCACCTGTGGTTGGGTTCAGATTAAATGTTTCTTGTGTTTTCTCAGATGTGTACAAACTATATGAGTATGTAATATCAGAATTTGATCCTTCATCCAAGTCTGTTGAGTTGAGTTGAATCACAAGACTTCCAATGGGAGAATTTTCTATGACATTTACTTTGAAAGTTACTTTATCAAAAGTAGGTGCATTATCATTTGTATCTAAAACACGTACAACAATACTAACAGTACCAGTTCGAGCAGGTGTTCCTCCATCCACAGCCGTTAATATTAGTTTATGAAGTGCCTGCTTCTCCCGATCTAATGTCTTTTTCAGAATCAAATCAGCGAATTTTGATCCATCTCTCCCAGTTTGTACCTCTATGTTAAAATATTCACTTTCACTCAGATGATATGTTTTTAGTGAATTTGATCCAACATCTGGATCAACCGCATTACTGAGAGAAAATCTCTCTCCCTTCGGCGTTGCTTCAGATATATCTAAATTAATGGCGTCTCTACGAAATTGCGGGGCGTTGTCGTTAATGTCTAACACTTCTAACTCTATGTTAAATATCCGTAATGGGTTTTCCAGTGTTATTTCAAGTTTAACATAACAAGATGATTTTGTATAGCAAATGTGCTCCCTGTCGATCTTCTCCACAATATACAATTCACCACTCTCTTTGTTCACATCCAGATATTTCTTGTTTGAAATGATGTCAAGGCGCATCTTTCTCTTTGTCAGTGATTTAACGTCCAGGCTGAGATCAGTAGCAATGTTAGCGACTACTGATCCTTCCTTCATTTCCTCAGGTATCGAGTAATGTGTAACTGAGGTTGACATTTCACAATAAACGGAAAAAAGAATAACAAGCAGCACGTACCTTCGCAATGATCTCTTTGTTAAAGCGGAGCCCATTATTACGTTCAGAATAACAGCAATTGATTTATAAAGAAACGTATTTCGGCGATTAACAATGTATTTTCACAAAGCTTCCTTTCAAAACCTCTTATGGATAATTTAAATAGAAATCAGTACAATTAATATAGAATCCATTCTCGGAGTGACTTTTCAGCACCATGGAGCTGTCCAGTCTGGATGAAAACGCTTTAACAGTGGCCTTCTTTAATGACGTTTTGTGCCTGGATTTCAACAAGCAAAACAGCGCCACCATTCCAGTCTAGTCAAACTAAAACATTTTCAATGACATTTAGAAACTTAACAATTATTTATTGTATTAGATATAATCCATCCATCATTTTCTATACTCGTCCATCCTAATGCAGGGTTGCGGGGAGGATGAGGTTGGTGGTGGTGCCTATCTCCAGTGGTCAAGGGGCGAGAGGCGGGGTACACCCTGGACAGGTCGCCAGTCCATCGCAGGGCATATTAGATATAATGTTATTTGCATATCAGACGAGTAAAATGTCCCAAATATGTTACATTTCCCACGCAATAATCATTTCCATTCATTTTCAATGGGTTGATGTTTTAAATACAGGTTTGTGTGCAATATATTTCTTCAGATTATTATTATTATTATTATTATTATTATTATTATTATTATTATTATTATTATTATTATTATTATTATTATTATTATTATTATTATTATTGTATGGGATAAATGCAATTAAGAATTGTTTGAAGCCTACATTTTGGAAACAAAATTGAACTTAGAAGAAAATCAAGTATAATATTAGATCTTTTTAAATCGTTTTACATATTAATAAGAAGTTGATTTTGTCTCCCACATTTTAAAATATATTTTCCTCACACAATTCAGAAAATGTTTTCAACATATTATCGCAGGCTTATTCCATACATCCATCCATTTTCTGTACCTGCATCCTATGCAGGGTTGGGGGGGTTGCCTATCTCCAGCTGTCATGGGGCAAGAGGCGGGGTACACCCTGGACAGATCGCCAGTCCATCGCAGGGCAACAAAGACATATGAAGGACAAACAACCATGCAGGCACACATATCTAAGGGCAATTAAGAGAAACCAATTCACCTAACAGTCATGTTTTTGGACTGTGGGAGGATGCCGGAGTGCCCGGAGAGGACCCACGTTTGTACAGGGAACTCCATGCAGAACGACCCCAGGCCGGGATTCAAACAAAGGACCTTCTTGCTGCAAGGCAACAGTGGTACTTACTGCGCCACTGTGCAGCCAGTTGAAAGCTGATTGTGAATCTTAAAATAAATATGCTATGTAATGGATAATAATTTCTAAAGCATTAGGAAAGTATTTTAAAAACACACAATGAAGGAGTCTAGTGGGGTTACTAAATTTAAAAGAGGTTTTCACTCAAATGTTTGCAATTTTTAAAAAATTATTTTTAAAACATGAAAAAGAATAAATGTCAGATCTATTTAGAAAAAATAAAACTAGCCTATGTTTGAGAGAATATATTTTGGACCTCGATATTATGAGACACTTTTGTCTTTATTCTACTTCCTGGTGGTGATGTGTTGCTTGGAGGGGTTCTTAGAAGGTTTAATAATTTGCAATGCCAATGTTATGATCGTGCCTTTTCAATGTTTTTCTTTGACTTGTTGAACCTTTTGGTTTTTCTAAAAAAAAAACTTTAAAAAAATTATAAATATAAGAAACACTTCAATATTAACAAAACTGGCAAGTCTATGGAAAGCAGAGTTGCCTTAGTTACACATAATATTTAAAGACTCAAAGAAATTACTTCAAAGATTAGTGATGAAACAGTAGTTTATATAAATAGGCTGTATAGTGGTGGAAAACTACAAAATGGAAGTACAGATGTCATTACATACCATGAAACAACAAAGAAGGAAGGGATAATGTTGCCTGAAATCCTACCTGTAGAGTAGAAGCTGCTGAGTCACTAGTCTCTGACAGTCCTGTCCCTCTCGGGATGCTGGACACGATGTATCTGGAGCCCTTTGGCACAGGCTGTCTAACCACCAACTTTCCTTTCCTGGTCTCTGCTAGAAACAGACTGTACCAGTAGGCATCATTGGACACCAGGGTGGAGTCTGCAATGGTGGAGTTCCTCTCACTGATCACACTGTTCCTACTGGGAGGAGCAGCTTTGCTGGGCTTGGGATTCTGACACTTCAGGACGATGGTAACCAGTATGGTGATAAGCAGGAGAAATGACACTGAGCCCAGACCGATGACCAGATACAGGTTGATGTCTGAAAAGATGTCATATTCCAGAGGCATCTCAGTCATGTCAGAATAGGCCTTAACATCAGTCTCCACTGTCAGCAGCTTGATGGTGACTGTAGCAGAGAGAGCAGGCTCCCCGTTGTCCTTGGCAACAACAACAAGTCTGTGGTGGCGTGAGTCTTTGTAACTGAACATCCTCATTGTCCGGATTTCTCCGTTGTATTGGTCCAGACTGAACAAGGAAGCATCAGTCACCTGGAGAAACTGGTAGGTAATCCGAGAGTTGTGCACAGAGTCTGTGTCTAAGGCAATCACTTTAGCCACCATGGAGCCTTTATCGGTGGATCTGGGGATCTTCTCCTCCACCACCGAACCGTGAGCACGCCAAGGAGAGACAATAACTGGAGCATTGTCATTTTGGTCCACAATGATGATGTGAACTGTCACATTACTGCTGAGAGGAGGAGAACCAGAATCTCTGGCCTCAATGTGGAAAAGAAACTCCTTTTCTATCTCATAGTCAAAAGTTTTCAGTGCATAAAGATTTCCATTCTCTGGATTGATGGAAAACAGCATGGACATGGAGGTGTTGGCAATAGCCTTCTCTATGATGAAATAAACTAGATACTGGTTTTCATGGAGGTCAGGGTCAAACGCAGTAAGCGAGCTGAGCAAGGCACCAGGAGCGTTATTCTCCATGACACGTATAGTATAAAATGACTGGGAAAAGTGTGGCTCATTATCATTAACATCCAGAAGGTGCACGGTTATTGTTTCATTATCAGTCAGGGGAGGTGTTCCTGCATCCATTGCAATCAGTGTTATGTCATATCCAGGTACCTTTTCGCGATCTAACGGCTCAGACACTATCAGGTTGTAATGTGTGGGTCTGTCTGACGATTTGTTAAGAATAAACGGCATGGTGTCGTGTATGGATAAGTTTATTTTTCCATTATCACCTGTGTCTCGGTCACTTATACCTACCAGCGCAATGACAGTCCCTATAGGTATATTTTCAGGTACTGTGCTTTTTACAGACTGTACAGTAATTTCTGGAAAATTATCATTCATGTCTGTCACATGAACCACGAGTTTGCACTCTCCCAGCAGAGGGGGCGCTCCTCTATCCTTTGCTTCAATGTGCATCTCATAAAATGTCATATCTTCATAATCTATAGTTCCTTTAACAATGATCTCACCAGTGTTGGGATTCAGTGTGAACATCTCTTGCGTTTTTTCAGACGTGTAAAGAGTGAATGAGTAAACAATCTCCGAATTAAGCCCATCATCAAGATCAGTAGCATTTAGATCGACCACCATAGTTCCTATTGGAGTATTTTCTGTCATGTTTATTGTGTAAGTCTGCTTGTCAAACCGAGGAGGGTTGTCGTTTGTGTCCTGTACTCTAACTATAATGTTGGCGGTACCAGAGCGCACAGGGACACCTCCATCTACAGCAGTCAGGATTAATTTATGCACAGCCTTCTTCTCTCTGTCCAACGAATTCGTTAATACCAAATCCACATACTGAGTCCCGTCACTCCCGGTCTGAATTTCTATGGTAAAATGTTCACTGGTGCTAAGTCTGTATGTTTTAATCGTATTTATTCCAACATCTGGATCTACAGCATTGGGCAGTGAGAATCTCTCCCCCGGCGTGGCGGATTCTGAAACGTCGAGCTCTACTCTGTCTCTTCGAAAATGTGGAGCGTTATCATTTATATCTGTTATGCCAAGCTCAATATTGAAGATGCGTAACGGGCTCTCTATGATAAAATCAAGCTTTAAAAAGCATGATGTTGGCTTAGCCGGACAAAGATATTCCCTGTCTATTTTTTCCACGATGTAAAGCTCCCCAGTCTTTTTGTTAAAGTCCAGATATTTTTTGTTTGTGAAGATATCAAGTTTTACCTCTCGTTGTGCCAAACCTCCGAGCTCAAGTCCCAAATCCGCAGCAAGATTAGCCACAACAGAGCCCCTCTCCATCTCCTCGGCAATTGAGTAGCGTGTAACAGACAAAGCACCGGGCCACAGTGCAGCCAAGACAAAGACAAAAACCCAAAATGTCATCCTTTCTTTGAAAGGGAAAAAAATGCAATTATTGTTCATTTGTTGATTTTGAACTTCTGATAGGAACCCCAAAATAACCACGATGGAAAAAAATGAGGGTATGGAGACTTAGTTAAATATTAAAAACATCCAGAAAGCTGTGTGGTCCGTACACCCAGTGCAAATAGGTGTGTCCTGATTGTAAGAAAGCAGAACCCTTTTTGCTGCAGTGGTCAACAGTGACACCATGTGTCCAATGCTCCTCAAACTGTAGGGATCCTTTTGCTAATGTACTGTATGCGTTAGAGAAGAATTACTAATTTATTCTGTTTTTATTGTATGTTATCAGGATAAAACGCCGCAAGTGAGCTGAGTAAGACCCGTATGTGTTATCCTCCATGACACCTTTGATATAAAATGACTGCACAAACTGTAGCACGTCATCGTTGACATCCAGCAGGTGCATGGTTGTTGTTGGTGTGCTAAAAACCTAAATATGTATATTTGAAATTCTTTCAAAGGATGGGTAGTACTTGAGTCTGTTCTTTCAATCGTCTCTCATTTTGTAGGAAAATATCCAAATCACAGAAGCTTTAAAGAGAATGTGGCCTATACCGACTGAATAACTGAACTAATGGTCAAATGATAACAAAGGTCAAGTTGCAATCACTCCATCCATCCATCCATCCATCCATCTATCCATCTGTGGTGAGATGGCGTTTTAACCTCTCCACTCTGGGTGTTCATGTACGGCGCATCCCGCGGCGCTAATTGCTGCAAGTTGGTCACTTTACGTGGAGGCAGATTGCTACTTCAGTCTGTGTTGCTCCTCCAGCTGCGGGTCAGCTGTGGCGTGATGACATTGTCCTAGGATCTCCTCGGCCAAGATAGCGAGTTTATGTTACACATGTGCAGGTGTACATGCCGTGTGCCCTTGCAGGGCTTCTGTTTGCCGATTTTGCTGGCTGCGGTTGGCGCTGATGTGCGTCTTACACCTATTATTTACCTGCTGGTCCACTCTCCCCTGGCAGGCTTCCGGTAAGATGCCTGCTATGTAGATGTGGTATTCTCTTTTATTAATTACATTGTATTTAGGGCTGATGCACTTCCCTATTTCTTTTAAGGATGTTTGCTTGAGCTGCTGCGTAATGCGTAATACGGCAGCACATGGAGCAAGCTGCTGTCTTGTCTGCTCTTGTGTTTTTCTTTTTTTTCATTCAGAGCTTTTAGATTGATCGCCCAATGTGCTCTGGGGCTGCGGTGCATCGATGGTGCAGGTGGTGTCCTGATTTAGCAGGTGGAACTATGAGGGGCTGGGAACCGGCCTAATATTCCATTTGTTGTATCCTGTGCTAGATTAAGAGTTATTTGCATTTTGCCTTGGAACGTTTTCTTTTCTTTTCTTTTCTTTTTTTTTTCTTTTCTTTTCTTCTGTTTAATGTTTTGTTTATTTATTTTACTTTGGAATAGGGAGACAGGTTCTGGAGTCCTCGAGTTTATTTGCTGTGTCACTGCATTATCTGACCAATGGCTGATTGTTTTTATCATTAAGGTTGTTAATAAAATGTTTAATCTTAAAGTCCCTTTGCGTTCATTGTGGATTTTTTTAACCTGTGTCCATCTCTTCGTTGGGTAACAAGATATCCCAATTGGCGTTGTAGGTGGTTACAATTAAAATGAAAAACTTCCCCCTTAGCTTTGCCACACATCCATCGTCCATAACGCTTTTCCTTGCACGGCCGTGGGGGGTTTCCTATCTCCAGTGGTCATCGGATGAGAGGCAGGGTACACCCTGGACAGACGCCTGTCCATTGCAGGGCAACAGAGACACACCATAATGTGCTAATTTATGCGTGACGTTAAGAGTTGTTTTTAATTAAAGTGAGATTTTTTTTTATGTTTTGCTGGTGAAAATTTATGGATTTGGTTTAAAATCGTATAGCTTGAACTTATGTAGAATTAGTTTTTGCCAAGTTTCAAATGAGCCTACTGTCAAAGGAATAGTGATGTTCATAACTTGTTCACAATCCTGTTTTAAGTATTTGTGGAAAACATTTATTCAATCACTAAAGTGAGATGCATGTTAGCTCTCTCCTTGTGCAATTATTTTGAGATGAGGAGCACAGGTTTTACACCTTAGCCTTGGAGCAAGCACAATACAATTCAATTCAATTTTGATTTTGTCATTGACACAATTATTCAACCCCTTAACGACTACCACTCTTAAGAGCAGAGGTTCATTCAAGTGTTGTCGATCAGGTATTGAAAACACCTGTGGATGTCAACGAGCAGCAATCAAGCATAATAAGCACCAATCAGGCAGATTTAAAATGACTGTGATACTCAGCTCCTTCTAGACATTTACTGGTGTGTTTACAAACATGGTGAAGTCAAGAGAATGGTCCAGGAAGACAAGAGAAGAGGTGATTTCTCTTCACAGGAAGGGCAATGGCTATAAGAAGATTGCAAAGATGTTAAACATTCCAAGAGACACCATAGGAAGCATCATTCGCAATTCGAGGTAAAGGGCACTGTTGAAACTCTACCTGGTCGTGGCAGAAAGAAGATGCTGACTTCGACTGCTGTGCGCTACCTGAAGCGCAAAGTGGAGAAAAGTCCCCGTGTGACTGCTGGGAAACTGAAAAAAGATTTGTCAGATGCGGGTACTGATGTTTCAGCTCAGACAATAAGGCGCACACTGCGTAATGAAGGCCTCCATGCCAGAACTCCCAGGCGCACCCCCTTGCTGTCTCCAACGAATAAGAAGAGTCGACTGCAGTATGCCAAAAGTCATGTGGACAAACCACAAAAGTTTCGGGATAGTGTACTGTGGACTGATGAAACAAAATTAGAACTGTTTGGACCCATGGATCAACGCTATGTTTGGAGGAGGAAGAACAAGGCCTATGAAGAAAAGAACACCTTGCCTACTGTGAAGCATGGCGGGGGGTCAATCATGCTTTGGGGCTGTTTTGCTTCTGCAGGGACAGGTAAGCTTCAGCGTGTGCAAGGTACCATGAATTCTCTTCAGTACCAGGAGATATTGGAAGAAAATGTGATGCAGACCATCACAAACATGAGGCTTGGGAGACGTTGGACCTTTCAATGGGACAATGATCCCAAGCATACCTTCAAGTCCACTAGAGCATGGTTGCAGATTTAAGGCTGGAACATTTTGGAATGGCCATCGCAGTCACCAGACTTAAAACTGATTGAGAACCTCTGGTGGGACTGCAGTTACAGCGCGCAAGCCAAAGAATGTGATTGAACTGGAGGCTTTTGCCCATGAAGAATGGGCTAAGATATCTGTAGATCGCTGCAAGACACTTGTGTCAAGCTATGCTTCACGTTTAAAAGCTGGTATAACTGGAAAAGGATGTTGTACTAAGAATGAATGTCACTTGGGGGTTGAATAAAACTTATAATGATGTGAGCACCGAAAAGACATTTGTGGTTATTTCATTATAAATGTTATATTTGTCTGACTTACAAGTGCCTCTTTGATTTAATTGTAAACAAGATGACTGAAATGATCAAAATAAATGTCAAACTGGCCAAAACACTCAATTTCAGCCAAAAAAGAAACATCCTCTGACTTTCAACAGTTTTTACTTTCAGTAAACTTAATGTGTGTAAATATTTGTATGAACACTAAAAGAGTCAACACCATAAGACATAAACTAAAAATGTTTCACAGACATGTGACTAACGGAAATAGAATAATGTGTCCTTGAGTGAAGGGAGGCTCAAAATCAAAAGTACCAGTCAGTATCTGGTTTGGCCAACAGCTGCTTGAAGTACTGCAGTGCATCTCCTCCTCATGGACTGGACCAGATTTGTCAGTTCTTGCTGTGAGATGTTACCCAACTCTTCCAAGGCACTTGTAAGTTCCTGGACATTTCTGGGGGGAATGGCCCTAGCCCTCACCCTGCAATCCAACAGGTCCCAGACGTGCTCAATGGGATTGAGATCCGGGCTCTTTGCTGGCCATGGCAGAACACTGACATTGCTGTCATGCAGAAACTCACGCACAGAACGAGCAGTATGGCTGGTGGCATTGTCCTGCTGGAGGATCATGTCTGGATGAGCATGCATAAAGGGTACCACATGAGGAAGGAGGATGTCTTCCCTGTACCGCAAGGCATTGAGATTGCCTGCAATGACAACAAGCTCAGTCCGATGGTGATGTGATATACCGCCCCAGACCATGACGGACCCCCCACCTCCAACTCGATCCCGCTCCAGGGTACAGGCCTCGGTGTAACGCTCATTCCTTCGATGATAAACACGAATCCGTCCATCACCCCTGGTGAGACAAAACCGTGACTCATCAGTGAAGAGCACTTTTTGCCACTCCTGTCTGGTCCAGCGAAGGTGGGTTTGTGCTCATAGGCGCCGTTGTTGCTGGTGATGTATGGTAAGGACCTGCCTTACAACAGGCCTACAAGCCCTCAGTCCAGCCTCTCTCAGCCTATTGCGGACAGTCTGAGCACTGATGGAGGGATTGTGTGTTCCTGGTGTGACTCGGGCAGTTGTTGTGGCCATCCTGTACCTGTCACGCAGGTGTGATATTCAGATGTACCGATCATGTGCAGGTGTTGTTACACTTGGTCATCCACTGCGAGGATGATCAGCTGTCCTTCCTGTCTCCCTGTAGCGCTGTCTTAGGCGTCTCACAGTGTGGACATGGCAATTTATTGCCCTAGCCACATCAGCAGTCCTCATACCTCCCTGCAGCATGCCTAATGCACGTTCACGCAGATGAGCAGGGACCCTGGGCATCTTTCTTTGGGTGTTTTTCACAGTCGGTAGACAAGTCTCTTTAGTGTCCTGCATTTTTAGAACTGTAACCTTAAATGCCTACTTTCTGTAAGCTGTTAAGGTCTTAACGACCATTCCACAGCTGCATGTTAATTAATTGATTATGGTTAATTGAACATGCATGGAAAACATTGTTTAAACCCTTTACAATTAAGATCTGTAAAGTTATTTGGATTTTTACAACATTATTGTTGAAATACACAGTCCTGAAAAAGGGACGTTTCTTTTTTTGCTGAGTTTAGTTAAGAACAAATTGATGTTACCCAGTTGTTGGATGAGTGGGAGAGGGGTAGTAGCTGACAGCCCCCTGGTTGGGGGGAGGGGGGGGGTTGGGGTTGCAGTCCAGCTAGACGGTTCTCCCTGGCTCTGCCTCTCTCATTTCTCATTCGAACATGCTAGATCTCCCTGAGCTGTCTCTGTAGTTATGCTGCTCTAGGTTTAGACTGTTGGACAACAGACTGAACAATTCTCTTCACTCTGCTACTTTTCTCCACTACTATTTTCCAGTTGCATCATTTGGCTGTTAACTTTGCTTCATCTCTGTTTTTCTCTCCATAGAAGCTATACCTGGTCTGGCACATTGTTCAGCTGTGATGTCTTGTTGGAGGGGGGCATCAACTGGGATGACGCTCCCAGTAACTGTGCGTCCTCCATCTCCTGTTATCGACCATTTACTTTTTTTAACATAGAAAGTATGCTTTACATCAGTTCCTTTGTTCTTTTTGTGTTTCTTCTGTCTTCTCAAACACCCAGTCGGTCGTGGCAGATGGCCGTTTGTATTGAGCCAGGTTCTGCTGAGTTTTTCCTCTCATGCTCAGTTTGAGGGATTACTGTGAAGTCAACGACACAATGCAGGCAACTGTCTATTGTTTGGATGTAATCTGCTGGGTTTCCTTTGATAGAAAACTTTTAAAATGATTGAAAAAATGAATGGAAAGATTATTTGGAACGTATGTAAAATTGATTTGAAATGACTGTTTTTGTACCTTGAGATGACTTGTTGTGAATTGGTGCTATATAAATAAACTGAATTGAATTGAGAAATATCCTTTATTCGTCCCTCAGTAGCAAAATGTTATTTGTATCACCTGCAAATTGACAAATGGAAGCACACCATGGCCCACTTAATATAAGCAGTTATAATAAAATAAAATAATTGCACGACTAAATCAAAGGTACATACTTAATGGATATTTACACTTCTAAGGGTTCCCTTGTCTGCTGTTTTGCCACGCAGGGAAGTGACACTTTTTAAAATTATATGTATTTTATAAATAAGGTATTTATTCTCTCCACTACCCCGCCTCTCGCCCTTTGACCGCTGGAGATAGGCACCAGCCCCCCCACAACCCTGCATAGGATGGACGGGTATAGAAAATGGATGGATGGATTTTGCCTTACTTATTGGTGGTCCCCCTAAATAAGGAAATCAAAATATTATATTGTAATTAATCATGTTTTTGTTCTTAACTAAAATGAACTCTACCTTCAAAAATGTTGCCACCGTATTTCTTAGTATCTGTATGGAGTTTGACATTTTAGTATTGTAACAACCCTACTTCCTATGAACTGACCTCTTAATAAACGGTTTTCAGAACTGATTGTATTTGCTCAGTAACTCAATAAAACTGAGTAGCACTTGTTTTTTTGGTTCAACTTTTCTGTATTTTGTTCCTCAGTTGACATGCTTGTTTGTACCTACATTCCATTTGTATGTACGACTTTTCCATCTGGGCTAGCACCGAACCGAGGACATCAAGGTTGATAAAGGGCTAAAAGGAATAGCTCTGACCTCAAAGATGTTCTCATAACAAAGGACAGTCTTCCAAGTTTGACTGCTCTCTTTATTGACTTTGTCTTCTTAATAATCTTTGTCTTCCTAATAATCTGTTTAAAGTTTCTTGGCGGGTAATTCTGATCTCATTTTAGGTATAAGACAAAGTATTTAAATGAGTCACAGGTGTCACGTGCCCACCCATATTGTGGTTTTATGTTTCCTCAATATCTGCTGATTATTTTATATTAACACACATTTGAACCTGCACATGCAGGAATTAAACTCTTACTTGGATTAAAAGAGTGGGACAGGATTCCATATTATAGAACAGCAAGTTCAGTTGATTTTTATGAGCACCTAAATCTGTTCCCAGTTGAGTAGGCAGCACAGCTGGAAACTGGTAAATAAGCATTTCCCTTTAGGGGTGTCTCTAAAAGTGTATAGCATGGTTTCTGGAGCAGCCATTTCATGAATAATCTTTGCTGGGACTGGTTTGAGTCAAAAGAAGAAGAGTGCCATCTGTGATCTGAAGAATCTAGACAAAAGGCTCCAATAAAACGTACCGAAAGCTTATGTTGATATTCAAGTTTGTATACTGTAAACCACAGCACAGTAAGTGTGAATTAATACACAGACACTTTTCAGTAATGTAACTATTAGTGTAACAGGACTTGGGTATAAAAAAGTGATTTAAGGGTATAACTTTAAAAGTCGGGTGTGAACAGATTTAAATTTGATATTAATTCTACCTTTAAGATTAGCATCAAAATTCAACTGTTTTAATCAAGCTTTCTCCGGCCCGATATTGGTCTGTATCTTAAAAGAAAAAGCATATTTTATTTCTTTAGTGTCCCAGCACTTTATTTTCTGTTGAAACTATTCTTACTCAATGATGCCATCTGCTGGAGAAACATTATTCTGTGGTGGCTCAAAATAAATATTTTCCAGACTTTGTATTTACCACATTTAATTTAAAGAAATTATTAATCAAGGCAGCGTTTAGTTCCCAATAGGTCCATATAGACAACTGCACCAACTGAAGTCCTTTAACATGATATATTTCATATTAATCTTAAACGTTCTTTGAAATATATTTACTGTGTTTGGAATGTAGAGTTTACAGTTTCACACCATACCTGTTTTATTCAACAGCATAATTGTATGTGATTTAAATAAATCTGAGGATTTGGTTTGAATTGTAAATTTTAAAGCCACCCAAAAAATTTATAGTGGAGTAAAGCACCTTTTACATTGAGAAAACCAACAGTATTTACCTTGATGGAGTTGCTGAAGTATGAGCTCTACTAACACAGCCAGTATCACAATTTGTTTTACATTGATTTTTGTGGTTGTTTTAGAGGAAAGCATGCAGATGTGCAACTTGTTTTGATTTTTATGTCATACAAATCTAACAACTCTGCTTATCTTTGTACTCAAAGAGAAACCACTCGAGCCCCTGGATACACATTTAAGTTTTATTTAGTTTCATTTATACTATTTATACTTTTAAAATGTGTTACTCCCCGTGACCCTGTAAGGACAAGTGGGTTTAAATGGATGTATAGAAATGTGTTATTTCATAAATATTTAGGTAAAATGTTTTCTAAGCGTTTTACTTAAATTCATTTTTAAGTTTAGAATGTATTTATAGTATGTATGTTTCTTGAAAGGGGTCCCTCCAAAGCATCGAATATTAAGCTGTGTGTAGTAAGCAATGCTACATGCACCCTCTGGTGGAGACATGAATACATTGCAGGTGGATAGGAGAAGACAAACGTCACAGGAGTTTCAGCACCCTGTAGATGGACAGCTCCCAGTTCAAATAACCAGCTTTGAACAGAAATGCGACAGCGTTCCTCTGTTTGAACTGGTAATATGTCATAACTATTACTTTGAGAATGGCATTTAATTACAGTTTTATCACCAACAAGTGTGCCACTATCTAATATTTATGTAAAACTACTCATTTGAGTCAGGAAATTAATTTTTGAGTGTATTTGTAACTTTGATGTTTTAAAATGTAGAACAATTTCCCAAATCGCTATTTAAAAAAATGCAGCACTGCTCACTGCTCTTCTGAAAATAAATAGACATGACCTAAATATGACTTCCCCTTTAGTCGTCCCAGTGGATCACCTTACATCAGAGAAGGTTAGCAGGCTCCCCTCCATGCTCTCTGTGGACACTGGTTTCCTTATTAACTAAATTATTTTCAATCCAAGCCACAGGGCGACCTAATTTCACTGCTCATTTCTGGCCACTGGCCCACTCTCATCTGTTGCTGGTAGGAGCTAATTCCCTGACAAGTAAGATGATAAAGGTCAGAGCGAGAGAAAGAAGCCACAGGCCCCTGTAGCTTTTTTTATTCAGGTGTGGCATTTGAAGTTGATCCTTGTGCTTCCCCTGATACTTTTATTCGTGTTCGTGGTCTTAATTAGAGTGATATTTCGAGGGAGAAGGTTCTGTTTGTTCAGTTAATGAACCCCAGTATTCTCTGCGGGCAAATGGAAATGCAAGTCCTCCAATTAGCATATGTTAGCATTTTACTATGTTTATTCCTCACTGCAGAAATCAGCTTACCAAGGCGAAAAGCTTTCCAGCAGTGTAGGAGCGGCTGCAGAACTTTTTCTGCCCAAAATAATTGACTGAGGCTAATTAAATTTGATCTGTGGAACCTGCATCTAAATGATTAATCTGTGTACATTTTTGTTTAACTTTGACTTAAAAAATAGGAAAGGCCAAGTGAAAAAAATACTTTAATTTATTAAATGTACAGTACACGTGTAGGGTAAAATAGCCCCTGGTTACAGTAGCCTGCATCTTAGTGCAGCTTGCATATACATTTTCATACTGTTTGTCATTTTTACACACGCTTTGCTAGCAAATAAACAAACAAAAAAGGAAAAAAAAGATGTGCAAAATCATTGTCCACTTCTGCTTTTTGAATGGAAGTGAACTGTACTTTGATTGTCTAAATAATAATGATGATCAAAATAACTGTGTTAATGATAATATAATAACAGGTAGACACATTGACAGTGTTGCAGTGGTAAGTCGGATGAAATCAGATTATCAGATTTCTCCAAAAGATAATGTCTATTAAATATTAATATTCTTCTGGTTTTCTGAACATCTCAACTTTTATACCTTTTATGAATGTCAAAATATTGTTGCACTGAATTTTCTCTGTTGCTGCACCAATTAGGTCAGCCACTGGAGTGTCAGTCATTGTACAGATCATTATTTATCACTGCAGCTTCCCCTTGTGGAGACATCTGAAGACGTCGTTTCTTGCCAAAAGTGGAGAAAGAATTGTGAACGTCCAGTTCGCTTCGCTGTACTGTGGGCCGCAAGGTGCAAAAGCCTGATGGAGTTCCGGGGATGTAGACATTGTGATGATAATCGGGTGGTGGGTGTGGATGTGGATGTGGATGTGGGTGCGGATGTAAGGGAATTGATGGCTGTTGCTGCTGTGGAGGAGGCGTGCATCGAGGAGTCCAGGGCCGAGAGGTGACCCCACTAGGTGATGGAGACATCTTGTAGTCTGCAGAAAGACCAGAAGGGGAGAAACAACTACTTATTACGCACAACTAGCCTTATATGACAGCACTATTTTCATTTATACCAATATAATGTAAATCTGGCTTTTTAGTTCTGGCAAAAAAGAACTCGAGAGGTAAAGAGTGAAACGAAACATTAATGGTACTTAACATAAAGTTGGAGTTTTTGGCAACAAAGCAGAAAATGTGTTTTAATCACATGGCTGCACAGACGTGCCATGAATTTAAAATGAAAGAGTTTACAGTTTCATTGAAAGCCACATTGAAACACATTTGGACTCTTACCTTTCATGCCTTTCATCTGAGTTCCCCATGTCCAGTACTGTCCAGGTGCCATTGAGGTGACGTAGTTCTCTGGGTCTGCATGCATGGCCTTACGCATAAGAGTGCCATCCATGTTGATAGAGTTGTAACTACAAAAAAGTCACATTCTCTCAACAGTTTAAAAAATGTTTTAAAAGTTAATAAACATGCATAGTTCAGAAAATATAAGTATAGCTTCATTCCTTAAGTCATGAATAACAGAAATGTAACATTGGTTAGCATCCCACCTACTTCAGTCACAATGATACCTTTTGATGGAGGAGTTCTGAGTCTTTGTGAGAGTCCAGTCTGTGTTCGGTTGCTTCAGCTGCAATGACGAAGATATGTCAGCATTTCACCATAATGTGACTGATATGTGTTTCTGCTACTTGGTAAAGGGCATCTGTTTTCATAACCCTTTTATGAACATGTCATACACTTCCCTCATAAATCTTAGAGGTCAGTGAGAAATGACTGGAGCAGTCTATTGTGTTTGTCTCGAAATGGAGGCTCATTTCGGATGGAATGTGACTGCCGCCTTGTGGATCTTTGTCAAAACACAGGTTTTGCTTTTATCCTCTGTTGTGCAGCGGAAAACTGAAAGCTGAAGAAAAGCAACCGAGGGGATTTTTTTCGAATTTGGAGATCATAGTACGCATTCCACGCTTGATTAGTTCATCTAAAGTTGTTAACAAGGCGAGTGCGAGGTAAGCGTATTATTAAAATCGGCATTCAAAATAGTCTCCTCGCCAACTGCGCATAAAACCAATTAGAACCCCACAGGGATGAAACGAAACATGATTTTAATCTTCAAAGGAAAACGTACCAGGGAAAAAATTTAAAAATTACACACGTCATTGTTTTGTGGGTTTTATGCATCGTTTTTCATTAATATTTCCCTAATGCTCCTCGAGCAAGGTTTTTAATTAAAAGTCTCTCAGAGAGCCTTGAAAAGTTTGCGGCCCTCGCAGCTTCAAGTGCACGGCTCTGCACAACTATAGCGCAATATAAAGCGCACATTGACTCACCTGTTCTGTCTGCTTTACACGCTTGGATGTGTATTTAATCTTCCTTTCACCGACAATCCATCAACTCAAGTACGCGTGTGCATTCGCTTTACGCAACGCTCAAGTAGTTTCTTTGTAAGTTGCCTTTTTTTTGTCACTGACGACCTTACGTAGGACTCGTCGGACCGCAGGATGAGGGACTCTGGGTGAATTAGTGGAACCAATTAACAAGAGGAAGGACACTTTCTCCAGAAGGCGCATAGCTGCGGGCGGAACAATGAGCGTGACCTCAAAATCCCTCTTGTGGCCAGAGGTGTTTGTGCCAGTGACATTTCTCCCTCTGCCTGGTGGAGCTTACTGCAAGGACTCTGACTCTTTGTGCCTTTGGATTTATTTATTTTTTCAGGAAATCGGGGTGATAAAAAAATCAACATTATGCTGATTATCACATTTACGCTCTGATGCTCCGTCTGTTAGGATTAGAAAACACCGGTCTGCACATCCATTCACCGTAAATGCCCCCTTTCCTTGTCTCCTCCACTCCCTCTTCTTCGATTACATCCTTCCCCTCTCTCTCCTCCCACCCTTGATCGGTGTATCTCGCTCCCTCTCTCTTTCTCCTGGCATTCAAAGGACAACAGAGTGCCGATCTACAGGCAGTCCACGTCTCAGTCCAGCCATGTCCTTGCAACCCCACCCCCCCACCCCCCATCTCCCCACCTCTTTCTCCTTGCGCACCCCCTGTCTTTCCGAAACCGGCCATTTGCCATTTCTCATCAATAATTGACACCCCCCGCCCCTATGCGAATACGCCACATTGTTGATAGTGCAGCCCGGTTTTAGCTTTTGCCCTTGAGGCATAGTTAGTGGGGTTATATGCCCTATATGTTTAGCCTGAGAGTGCGAAGGCGTCTGGGAAAGCCAACAGTAGTTGTATAACACCAAACTGATGCCTTTAGCCTTGAATTTGTGTTCACACGCATGTCGTGGAAGCAGGTGTGCGCGCAGCCTCATTCCTTGACAACTATTGGCAGAGACACCGTTATTCACACAAGTCCCATCAATTCCCTATTAGTTCATATATTATTACTAAACAGTAGACTTGTTATTAAGACCGAAAGGGAAGCCAGCTCTAACTACACCCCCTCTCCTCTCTCCTGTACTGTAACTGACATCTCACTTCATTCTAAGTCACGGTCCGTGCGCAGCATATGCTCTTCGCAAGATGGAGCTTTACACGTTCATTAACATGTCAATTAAAATTTAATTTTGCATCATGTCATTTCTTTCCGCGAAACCAAAGCATTACCACGGAGTTCAAAATGAAGATAAATTAGCCTGCTGTCTTTAAAAAATGTCTCTTAGATCATTTTTTTCTTCTTTTTTTCAGGTTTGACTTAAATCTGTGAGCCATGCGTAATTTGACCTTCAGGGGAAGAAATGTCAAAGTCTTGCGCGCTGTTACAGAGAGGCACGTAAAACTTATTAACAAACATAGTTTAAACTCTTACATTGTTTGCTGGTTTCACTCTTACCTCGCTTGGAGTAGTAGCTCCGTTGTTAACAGATGCGCTTCGGCTGTGCGCGTTCCAGGAGTTGTCCGCGCTCTTCGCCTCGTTGTTTCTCGGCGTGCTGCTCGGGCTGCACGGCTTCAGAAACATAAAGTCACTTTTGGCTGATTCGGGGGTCAGACAGGCTTTATAACAATATGACTGAGAAAAACTGCTATTTCCATTCACCTCCATGCAGTTTGTAGGTACTTTGGCCGCGGATGAAATCTGCAAGTTGAGGTTGGATTTTTTGAACACCTCCGGGGGCGGCTCTGGCTGAAACCCCCCGCAGCAGCAGCAGGCTAAGGGGGGCAAGTTGTAACCGCTGTAAGCCTCCCTATCCTTATAGCACTTGACTGCAGCCAGCACTATGATGGCCACTAGAAATATTAATGATATTGTGCTGAGTGACACGATGAGATACAAGGCAAGGTTTGAAGGAGGTTTCGGGCTGAGTGTGAGGTCTCCAAAATCTGACAGCGACTCAGGCACGCTGTCAACAACTGTGAGGACAATAGAGGCTGTGGCGGAGAGCGGTGGCTGTCCGTTGTCCTTGATTAATATTACCAATCTTTGTCTAGTTGCATCTTTTTCAACTAAGCGTCGAATTGTCCTTATTTCGCCTGTGTAAAGAGCCACGCTGAACAAACCCGGGTCTGTCGCCTGCAAAACCTGGTAAGACAGTCGGGAGTTCTGCCCTGCATCTGCGTCTAACGCTGTGATTTTGGTAACCAGATATCCCGCGTCCACAGAGCGTGGAACCACCTCTGTGGCCACAGTGCCGTTTTTGGGCAGCGGGGACACAATGACAGGTGCGTTGTCATTCTGGTCCAAAACAAACACGTTGACTGTGATATTACTGGCAAGAGGAGGAAAGCCAGCGTCCTGCGCCTGCACCAGAATCTGAAAGTTTCTAAGTTGCTCGTAATCGAAAGAGCGCAGTGCATATATGTTGCCATTGTCAGAGTTGATGGAGACATAAGTGGACACGGGCATGCCCTGAATTTGACCCTCCAGAATAGAATAAGACAGATAGGCGTTCTGGTTAGAATCAGGGTCGAATGCAGAGACAGAGCAAATGGAAGCGCCCGGAGCATTATTCTCTGTCACATAAACTGTGTATGAAGGCTGAGCGAACCGCGGGGGGTTGTCGTTGATGTCAGACACTTGAACCAGAATTGTTTTCCTCGTAGAGAGTGACGGAGAGCCTAAGTCTCTGGCTGTGAGTGTGATGTTGAATTCAGACACAGTCTCTCTGTCCAGCGGCTCGCTCGTCACCAGCGTGTAATAGTTTTTAAAAGATGAATGGAGCTGAAAGGGGACATTATTAGGAATTTGACAGTCCACATTCCCGTTCTCTCCCGAATCTCGGTCCATGACGCTGATCACAGCTATTACCGTGCCAGGGGGCGCGTCCTCCTGGACAGGTGTGGACACTGATGTGAGGATAACTTCGGGAGCGTTATCATTCACATCCAGGATGTCCACCAGCACTTTACTGTGCACTGCCACAGCCGACGGTCCTCTGTCTTTAGCTTGAACATACAGTTCATAGACACTGGCTTTCTCGTAGTCCACGATGCCCTTCACACGTATCTCCCCCATATAGGGGTCCACGCTGAACAATTCCCGCACCTTAAGAGGTGCGTGCCCGCTAAAGGCGTAAGTAACTTCCCCATTTGAACCTTCATCCAAGTCTGTGGCATTTAACTTCAGCACCAGCGTTCCCCTGGGTGCGTTTTCCACCAAGCTGGCCCTGTAAACCGAGCGGTCAAATACAGGCACGTTATCGTTGGCATCTAAAACAGTGATAGTTATCAGTGCTGTCCCAGAGCGTTCTGCTGAACCTCCATCAAAAGCAGTAAGAACCATTTCGTGCCTTTTTTGCTGTTCTCTGTCAAGCGGGGTGTCCAGCACCAGCTCAGCAAACTTGCTGCCATCATTGCGCGTCTGGATGTTGAGCACAAAGTGCTGGTTTGCGCTCAGCTGGTAGGAGCGCAGAGAGTTGGTGCCCACGTCCAGGTCCTGTGCGCTTTCTAAAGGGAAGCGTGAGCCGGGTGCAGCAGACTCTGTGATGTCAAGATTAAACTCAGTCCACGGGAAGCTGGGGGAGTTGTCGTTGACATCTAAAATCTCCACTTCCACTCTGTACAGTTCTAACGGGTTTTCAATGACAACTTGTAGGTGTAGAAAACAGCTCGGACTTCTTTCGCATAACTCCTCTCTGTCTATCTTTTCGTTAACAAAGAGGATTCCATTCTCCAAGTTCACTTCTAAATACTGTTTCTTTGCGCCGGAGACGATACGAAACCTTCGGGCTGAAAGCTTGGCCACATCTAGACCCAGGTCTTCTGCGATGTTGCCCACAAAGGCTCCATGGTCCAGCTCCTCGGGAATAGAGTAGCGAATCTGCGCGAGTACCAGGTCCACCACACACGCACACAGAAGTAGACATATGACCAGACCAGTCACTGGAACCCAGCTGCTTCTGCAGAGTCTATGTTCCATTTCCGCGGTGTGCGTAAAAATAACCTCACCCCTGTCACCATTAAAGCTACGAAGTTTAAAATAAAATAAACAGAAAAAACATTTTTTCCAGATACAAAAACAAATTTTTTAAAAAAGTTTTTAACATGTATCAGTGTAAAAACTTTATGGGAAACTGCGGATGAAAAAACATCAAGCCAGAGGAGGAGGAGGAAGGTGACTCTCTCTGTGCTGTGCACCATGCGCAACACTGGTGTGTGAACGGGGGAGGCTCGCTCTTTGATTTTCCAGTGTATCAGTGTATCAGTGTGTGTGTGTGAGAGAGAGAGAGAGAGAGAGAGAGAGAGAGAGAGAGAGAGAGAGAGAGAGAGAGAGAGAGAGAGAGAGAAGGTGTGCATGTGTGTATGACACATACACACATGATGAGAACAGGAGGGAAAGGAGGGAGAGAAAGAGAGATGGAGGGGGTGGACGTTGCTCCTCGCTGCTCTGTATTGGAGGACGTCGACTGGAGTGCGACTCTAATTACTGTAGACGTTTAACCATTTCACATCCTCCTTTCTGACCCATTAAAGAGAGAGGAGAGGGGGCATGTTTGACACCAGACGTCAAAGCCAGATTTGGATTAAGAAACGGATAGTGGCGGCTTTCTAGACAGTATTTACCGGATAATTTTCAATTCAATTCAATTCAGTTTATTTATATAGCGCCAATTCAGAACACATGTCATCTCAAGGCACTTAACAAGAAGTCATTTCAATACATTTATACAAACATTCCAATCAGTTAAAAAGTTTCCTATTTAAGGAATCCCAGCAGATTGCGTCAGTCATTGGCGTGAGGTTGGGCAGACTTTCCAACTACAGCAATCCTTCAGCAATCCCTCATACTGAGATAAGATACTGAGGATAAGGATTTGTAATGCTGTCCAAGGAGCTTTACAAGATGACAATGATAGGCAACATGACTTAACAGTGTTTTATAATGACAGCGTTGAAGCTTTGGAAAATAATAAACTGCTGGAGTTTATTGTTTTAGATAACAGCTGTTATATCCCTTTTTTGCGTTGCCTTAAAAGGCCCAGTAGCCACTTCCAGCAGGCTCCCGGGACTCCATAATGCTTTTTAATTAGAGGCCTTTGAAGATGAATGCCCACACTGCAAAACAGTCCCATTCATTAATCATCACACACGAAATGGGCTTTTACAAAAAGAATCTTTGATGGGTCAGGTTATTCATTTTTAATCAACATTCAAATGAGTGTGCTTTGGCTTAAAATGATTACACTGACATTCTTGACTGGACAACACACTGATGCAAATGCGCATTACACGTCTTTAATTCACTTAAGTAGACCTGAACATGTATAAACACAATCAACATAAAAGCTATGCTATGAAGCCATAATCACACTTGTCTCTAATCAGGCATTATAGCAAGGATCAGATAAATATTCCAGAGGTGAGCTGTTTACAGCCTCTGAAGAGGAGACTAAATCCTCACATGGAGGCAGAAAACAAAAAAATCTTAAAATCCGATTTTAAAAAGCCAGTGGAGTAAAGCACCAGTCATACAGTTTGTTTATAAACAAGACAACTCTGAAGAGAGGCATATGTTTTCTTATATCTATTTTTTCCCATGTTAATCCTGGTCCGGTAAAACCGCTGAAGGACAGAAAAGGAGAGCGAAAAAGAGAGTGGAGGAGGAATTAAATGACGCCTTTGTGAGTCCAAGTTCGTCTCCAGACAGACACGAGTGGCATCCTAATGCAAAACTGTGGTGTGAAAGTGTCTTTCTGGGACTTACGGCACAGCCTTGACCCCATAGAGGCATTGTGGATAACAAGTCAATTGGTAATGAAAATATGCGAATCATTAGAGAACAGGAAACAGGAAGGTCATTATGTGCTTCATAATAGAATCCGTTTAAATGCATTTGTTCAACTTTGAACTGGTCCTTGACCCTCATTAGAGAAAGTGATCCTGATGGGAGCTTTTCACTTTAAAATAACCAAAAATCTACTTTTATAAGAACAGTGAGAGATCTATTGTTGAGCTTAACGCTAATGCAAAAAAATTAATATCATACAAATAGATTGTGTGTATATCACTTTTCCTCACTCTTGCATTAACCGAGTTTCAAAATTACCACTTGCTCGCAAGTGCTATATCTACTTTGGAGAATGATGCATAAAAAGTGCCACCCCCACTTCCCCCGACAAGAATCACAGACACGCAACACCCCCACTCTTCAGGATATATATATAAACTAAAATCCCCAGGTTTAAATAAGCAGAAAACACAATCTGCTTGGAGTCTTAACCTCAAACAGATGGTTAAGCTTCTCCAGAAATGATTACATTTCTGGAAAAAAAAGAGAGGAAAAAAATCACCACCACCAGTTCCATTGCTTTCCGCTTCTTTTTAATTAACGGAGTGAAGGATTAGTGTACAGCTATCCGGGATCAAGCGTTCTCCGACGGAAGAATACAAATGTTTTGTGATAAATAATCCCAAAGCGCTTCGTCCGGTGCTCCCTCGGTCCCTGTGATATTAACATGCATTACACGGAGCATTAAGCCGGTCTCATCCGCCCCTATCGCCCGATTCAGCTCATTGTCCGACAAAAAGAGAGCCATTACTTTCTCTGAGCTGACGCGCAACAGCCACCTGACCTTGACCCGTTACTTCTGCCTCTGAAGAGTGTCACAGGATGAAGCGGCAAAGGGTGGGTCGAGAACGATAATAGGTGGTGGCAACAAGCCTTTTTTATTCATCTTTTACAATCTTAAAATAGAAGTTAGATATTATAGTTTTTTCCCAACTTATCCCTGGTGGTATGTGTTGCACTGGCTCACGATGTGTTTAGGATAGACGAACCAAACTGATTCACCATAATTATTTGTGATCCGATGGCGCCATCTACCGGGGACTACGAAGACATACAGATGAGTGAAAAACAGTTTTTCTCAATTGCTAAAACGCTAAACTCCTTTCTGTAAACCAGATTATCAGTGGCCTAAACTTTTTTTTCGTATCAAACACTGATTTGGAAAAACTTTAAACATTGTTCAGGTACTTAAACACAATTTGCAAGAGTCATTTACTCTTTTTTTCAAAACCGTAAACACATTCTCAGTCACTCAACACATTTCACTCTTCTATAGCAAAACTGTAAACACTGGCAGCAAAATGAGAACACAATTAAAACACAGTTGTTCTGTTTTAGACACAGCAACTCAAAATTCAACACACATGTATCTGGTGATGTGATCAGACCAATTGGGCAGAATAAAAGCAGCTTAGAGTGCACACGTGGCATATATGCATCTACTATAGATAGACACATACAGAGAGGCAGAGGAGAAATAATCTGTGTGAGAGTTGGTGGACGAGAAGGAAGGGGACGAGGACAACCAAGAACAGTCATTACTCATTGCATTCAGGTAGATATTGTATACTGTTGTGAATCTGAGAATTACAGAACAGTTTTTCTGAAGTGCTCAACACTGAACTCCAATTTCTAAACCAAATTATCAGTGTCATAAAGTTTTGTTTTTTTTCCGAATCAAAGACTATTTTGGCCAGACCTTAAACACTGTTTAGATTAGTAAAACTGTAAACACTGGCAGCAACATGTGAACACATCTAAAATACAACTGTCATCTTTTACACACAGCAACTCAAAATTCGACACACATGTATCTGGTGATGTGATTAGATCAATTGGGCAGGATAAAAGTCAGTTCAGAGTTCACAGGTGGCACATGCATCTACAATGGATTGACACATACAGAGAGGAAGAGGAGGAAGAGTATGTGTGAGAGTTGGTGGACGAGGAGAAAGGGGACAAGGACCACCAAGAACAGTCATCACTGGTAAAATTCAGCCAACTATATTACACTATTTTGAATCTTTTGAATTACATTCTGGTGATTTCTATTTTGTTTTATTTATTTGTTTGTTATGTTCAGCACTTCATATCTCTCTAATCACAATATTTTTGTTAAATACTCTTAAAATATTTCTTGTTAACTTTGTGCCCTGGATGCTGTGTCCTCAATTATTTGATGCAAGTAACTCATGTCAAACAACTGTTCTGTCTTGAATATATTTTACTCTCTGTGTGTATCAGCTGATCACATGGTTTGGTTTTGAACACATCATGACTGATTTTGAGGTGAATGTTTGATTTTGACAGAAAAGTATGAGGCTTGGTGAATGTAATTAAGATTTTAGGACTTGTGTTTAAGGTTTTGAGGAAATGGGTGGAAGTTTCAAGAACTGTGTTTTAGCAATTCAGAAAAACTGAAAAACCGTAACTTGCTTCATTGAGTGTGAAACATTGAATGATAACAATGTTTCACGGACCTGATGATAACCATAAATATATATAAAATACCTGGACAAACATCTGACTTCTCAGTCCAGAAGAGTGCAGTGCTCGGAAAAGCTATACTTTCAGGGCATAGACATAGACTTTTGGGTTTTCTTTATCTGTAAGGCATAGTGACAAAAGACAAGAAATGAAGAGTTGAAATATTTCACCCTATGTGTATCCTGTTTATATGTATAATCTATCTATCTGTAATATATGAGTAGTATACAAATAGTAGAAAGTCAAGACCATCATTAGGCTCCTGTAATTATCCAAACCAACAACAACTAGTACTGGTACAAAAACTGTGCCAATCCCAAATATAACAATGGTAAACTGAACAAAACCAAAGGCCTTACTCACCTTAGCGAATGTCCAAACAGAACGATATACGTAAGCAGGGGCGGTCCTGGCCCAAACGGTGCCCTGGGCGAACACCCTCTCTGACGTCAATACGTGTGCATATCAGTGCAAACTTGCTGATGGAGAAGTAAAAGCCAGGCTTGAGGAGTCAGCTTGTAGACTTAATATGCAAATGTGCTTATTCCCTGTGCAGACAGCAGAGGGTGCTATTCACCCTGTGATAAATCATTTTACTATATACCAGCTTAAGTAGATGCTTCATTAACATGAAAATCCTGCCTTGTTTGTTTTTAACACATGATACTGTATACATTGTTGTCCGAACTATACTGAATTTATTTAGATTAACATATATACATTTACAGTTTATACATACATAAACACAATAACTTACAAATAAATAGGAGAAAATATCAATCAATCAATCAAACTTTATTTATAAAGCACCTTTCATACAAAAAATGCAGCTCAAAGTGCTTTACAGATTAAAATGACCCCACATAACCCAGATTCCCACCCCTTCCCCACAATTATAAAAACGAAAAAACAGTTATTCCCCCTTCCCAAACCCATTTCCCAGACACACACAGACACACACTGGCACACATCCACCCACAAACACACACAGACATCTTCCCAAAACGCGTAAAATCATTGGTAAACACTGGGCTGAGCTCAGATGAGTCAGGTACGTAAGGAAAACGCCATCAGGAGAACAGTCTGCCCCGACAGCAGCAGGTCCACTGCAGCAGCCAGGGAACCGACACAGGGCGCCCAGAGGAGGGAGGGTAGAGACCCCCGCCTCCACCTGAGCACTTCCCGACCCGCAAATTGGGGATAGAAAACCGATCCACACCTATGTTTTCCAAAAGCGGCATACATTGGCGTGGTGTTTAAAAGTTTTACCCATACCCCCCACTGAGACCAAACTACTACTTTTCTTCTTTATGTGAGAGGCATAAACACATTAGATGTGTTAAACTAGATGATGAGAGATCATGGTTTGAGCCTGTTTTATTTGATTTCAGCCAGGAAAGCTTACCAGCGTTGATAAGACACCGATTTCCTAATTATCCTGGATAACTTTTTCAAATGGATAACAGGACATAAACTGGTGGGGAGGGTAATCATTTAGCATGACAAAAACAGTTAAAAAGAAAATCTTTGAAATGTCAAGGTGAAAGCCTTCACTTTAATCTTGAAAACATTGTGGGATAAGTTAAAGTTGCTAAATAGATGTGCTGAAACTGGCCAGCACTGAAACTGTTCTGTATTATTAATCCACAAATCATGTGAATTATCCATCCTATGATTCATATTGCTTTGTGTTTAATTTAGTTCCTATAGTCCACTATCATATACTTCAGACTGAAAAAGCAAGTGGGAATATGACTCATGACTCATTGTACTCATTGCTATTTAAGATATAAAGATCACCATAAAATACTGAACAGAAATATGCTAATGTGGTTAATGTCATATGTATATTAGGTTTATACCTAAATTAACCATGTGAAATTTTTTTAAGGAAACTTGAGGCCTTCCGTGTTGACCAACCCTGTTTGCAGAATCTCTGTTCACCATTGGTCCTCCCTTGTGCAATTATCTCCACACAGCCCACAGGTATTCTATTAGATTTAAGGGTGGTTAGTGAGAGGTTATTGAGGAGAGTAAGTTTTTGCCTTGTACAATGTTTATATTAATTCGGACATATGTTTTCAATCTGCTGAAAGTTGCAATGATGACCAATTTTTAAATTTCACTAGATTGGTAATCTGATCATACTTAAATTAGTCGTTGATAAAAGGCATTCCAACAGGGTCCTCAGTGGAGGGATACAGGTCCACAGCATAACTTGACAACGAGCATAAGGTGCTTTCCTAAATCTATCTATCTATCTATCTATCTATCTATCTATCTATCTATCTATCTATCTATCTATCTATCTATCTATCTATCTATCTATCTATCTATCTATCTATCTATCTATCTATCTATCTATCTATCTATCTATCTATCTATCTATCTATCTATCTATCTATCATAATCACAAACCCCGAGTCCTTTTTAATCAGCGATCCTATGGCGCCATCTACTGGACATTCTGTAGCATAACACTATTAGCTCTGCGAATTCGGAAACCTATTTTTGCACCATCGTCAGTAAAATAAACAAATTTGTTGTTGTCTATTTTAAACACAAAGACTTTGGAGTATTTTTGGGGGGGTGAGGGTGGGTAACCTGTAGTGGATGACTTTTGAAAGTTTTATTCTTGATATCCTCCCCAGCGAAAACACCCGATACTTTTGGGGGATGATACGAATACCTTTAAAGCAGCGTTACCTTTCTATGTTGAATTGCTACTTTTAAAATAAAAAAAGCGTGCAACATAATCGTGTAAACAAAAAAGATAATTAAGTGAGAAAAACATCGGACAGCGCCCGTGGTCGAACCCGCGGCCGTGAGACTGCAGATTTAGAACTTGAGAAAATCATGTTCGAAGTAACCACTGAGCTAAGCCGACGCTGAAAACATAGCCACACAACATAACTTAAGAAGCATAATATCTAACAGCATGGCTGTAATTGTGATAAGTGTTTGTTTTGACTCACTCATAATTATCTGCCGTGAGTTTTTGTTTTCTAGCAAAATCTCTACATTTTGCAGTGATTTTTATTTCTTGCTCCGTAAATGAGTCAGAAACGTACGCGCTTCCGCCATATTGTGAGTGGCAAGCCTGTCCCAGAAAACAAGATGGAAACTACATTTTCTATCCAAAAGAGACACAAGAGAGTTTGACTACACAATTATTTGTCTGCGTGCCTTTATTGTTTATTTTTGCTAATGGAGTTGAACTCTTTATAAACCCATCTGGGTTTTGTCCCCCTCCTTATAATGTATGCATGTGATATATGTGCAGAACAAATAAATCAAATCGAATCAACTCATATCAGTGGATTCCAATGTGCTTTTTCTTTTCTAGTTCGTTGGAATGACTCAGCAGAAATTGTATATAACACCATTATTGTGCAGTGAAATTACCTATGACATTTATTTTAATCTCAAAAGCCAAAAAGAAAAAGACAATATCAGGAGACAAAGTAAGAAGAAAAACACCAGACAGCGCCCGTGGTCGAACCTGCAGCCGCTAAGCTGCAAACTAGGAACTTGACGCTTGTCATGTTTGAAGTAACCACTGAGCTACGCTGGCGTCGTACGTTGATCGAGTCTAAGCGCATTAGGAAGTTCTACGTCACAATGGCTGTCCTTTGATGAAGGGTTTCACAAAGGTCTGAACGAAGTAGCGTCAACAGAAACTGAACTCGGAGGAAACATAAATCAGAGTCAGAGATGACATTACGTTTCTTCTCACAACTTGAAAATGACACACTGGACCTTATCTTTTAAGGTTGACATCACAGGGGCAAAAGAAAACCATCCTGGGTCGACTGACGTAACCTGAACGTGATGACTAAACATACGTCCCAGAACAGCAGACCAGCGCCTCATAGTGGTCATAATCAAATGCTTCTCAGATGTTAATGCGGTTAGCACATTTTTCAACATGAGTATGCCTACATAATTTAATATGTTCGGTTTTTCTTTACCTATGATTATTTACTTTTATTATTGCTTTTTATCCATACTACCGGTATTTAATTGTTCTAAACTATTTTATCATTTTGTTAATTTCCTGCTATTTTTTCCATTGCTTGGAATCAACTACCAATGGACTTGAGATTGGTGGACTCTATTATGTCTTTTAAAGGCCAGGTGACCTATCTTTTTAGAACTGCCTTTTCTTAAAGGTTTTTGTGTATTCTAATGTATTTATACTCTTTATGATTTAGTAAGGCACCTTTTGATTCGTATATCTTGAAAGGTGCTCTATAACTTACATTTTACTTATCACTGAAAAAAGAGAATTGGTGATCCAACTCAAATAAATTGCGTTAATTAGTCACATTTAATTGAATTAAATTTATCCAAGTGAATTTATTAAGTTTATTAAGTTGTCAAGTTAAACAAATGTAAATAAATTAAGTTGGATGAACCTAATTCAATTATTTGTGACCAATTAATGCTATTTATTTAAAGGTATAGCGGAGGATCTTTCCGAATTTTAGAAAAGACCCAACCCTCTCCAATTTTTTTAAATATGCACGGTCGCAAACCTCAGTGAAGCTGTCCCCCCACCCACTTGAAAAGTAAAATCTAATAGGCGGAGCGGTTAGTGCTTCGTTTGTGCAGATTTGTGCAGGTAAAATTATCGTTTGTGCTGTTTTGGTTTTTGAGATATTAAACTTTATTTTATAGGTCATTCAAAGGTCACCATCCCCCCAGACAGCTCCAAAACGGACCAAAATAGACAACTTTTTTAGTGCTTCGTTTGTGCCGATTTGTGCAGGTAAAATTAACGTTTGTGCTGCTTTGGTTTTTGAGATATAACAAGTTTTATTTTTGCGTGGTGACGTCACCGTCCCCCCAGACAGCTCCAAAACGGACCAAAATAGTCCACTTTTTTAGTGCTTCGTTTGTGCTGATTTGTGCAGGTAAAATTATAGTTTGTGCTGCTACCGTTTGAGATATACACTTGAAAATGTTTTTCAAATGGTCGTGTGCCTTTTGTCTATAAATGTGTTCAATAACTTGATTTCCTTCTGGGATCAATAAAGTATTTTTGAATTTGTTGAATTGAATAAAGTTCTGCAAGAAAACCTTGTCTCCTTATGTTTTTATGATCTAAATTTGTTGCACATGTACATTAATAAATTTTACATGTTCAACTATGTTCCTTTTATAAATTCAAGATTCTAGTTCATAAAAAAAAAGAAAAAAAAACATGCACATATCAAGGAGGTGAACCCTTGACAGATGTTGTAGGCTCTGCACCTGCTGCACCTGTCTTAACCACTGTCCCACACATCTCCCTGCTGAACACATGAGACATGCTAGACATATGTTAAAATGAATCTTTCCTATTCAAATATAATGTTTATTGAAATAAACAGAACAATCTGCATTGCCATCATTTTTACAACAAACGAACAAGCTAGCAGTCTTTGCAACAAATAAAAGTTTGGCAGGAAAGGTATTTAAAGTAGTTTTTTTTTTTTTTTACAACCCTTTGTAATTTTTGAACAAGGTAAGAGTATATTTCAATTAAACTTTAGATACTGAGTTAATACATGGTATAGTATACATGTTTTTAGATATTGAGCAAATACACAGTGTAGTACACATGGTAAAATTCACTGAATCAAGCCAGAAAGAGTGATTTTTTTATTTATTAACATTTTTAAAAACGGTTACTTTTATTTGCAGATTCAAAGAAAAACATTTAATAAAGCACTAAAAAACAACCAGTACACTGGACCAAAGTGCTGTACAGTACATGTTAATGTATAAAACAACATTCAGACACAGAATAATACCAACAATGCAATTTAAGTAGCCCTATGTGCTACTGCACTAAAAATTCCTATGTGTAGGTTGGAGAATTAAGTTTTTATCTCCATGCTGATTATATACCATAGGTCAGAAGTCATCATTTGATCGATCCTAATCAGTTTCTTTTAATTCTGATTTAGATGCCCCGAAAGCCATCTGTAGAGAGAGATTCAATTTTTGCAGTCCTTTGCAATTCAAAAGAGGCCATATTCCAAAATGGCAAAATAGCCACACCAGCTGCCCCAGTATGGATAGAGATGAACAATCAGCTAGAAGACAATATGTCAGCAAAGGCCCTGTACACTTTTGTGAAGCTGAATAGACATAACATCTGGTCAGTTTTGGAAATCAGTGATCAGGAAAGTGATGTTGAAACAGAGGTAGACTCCAGCGGCATTTCTTCTGGACAAGAAAACTGTCAGGCCTTTCAGCTTGAGGTACCTTTTGAAGACTGGGTGAAGTTCATTCCTGAAAAGGTTGAATATAAAGACAAGTTTTCTCCTTCTCAAAAAAGAGAATATACAATTTTGAAACCTGGGACTTGGACTCATATCTTGAACGATATTATCTGGAAGAAGGTCAAAAACACCTGCACACTTGTGTTCCGAAGAGCGAAGATCCATCCAACCGCCACCAATAATTATTTGGACATTAGAGGCCACTGTAAGGAGTGTCGTGCCCAGTTGGAAATGTCATGTGACACAGAGCCAGCAATTAATAGCCAGATGGTGCTCCAATGTTACATTAGAAATACAGACATCTCCCTTCACACTGGCCGTTCCAAGCGGTTCATGTCTGGAAACTTGCGTGAAGAGATTTCCAAAGAGCTGTGTGAAGGCAGAATGGAACCAGCTGTATGGAGATCAGCAAAGGCAGCAGAACTGATGGATGTTGGAGATCCTGAGCCAAGCCACTTTCCAAATGTGGCCACCCTGCGAAAGGCCAAACAAGAGAGGAAAGATTTGGAATTAGGGGACAAAGATATCATTGCATCTTTGCAGTTATTAAAATATAGCGTACCTCACTGTGGTAGCATCCGAGATATTGGACTGGACAGGTTTTTCTGTCACTACTGGAGTCAAACTCAGTTGCATGTCTACAAAACATTGTCCAAAAAATCTCCACCAACTGTGTGCTTTGATGCAACTGGCTCAGTTGTGAAAAAACTGCAAAGACCAAATGGCAGATCTGGTCATTTCTTTCTTTATCAAGGCGTTCTGAAAGCAAAAAATTGCCCCAGTGTCCCAGTAGTGCAAATGCTGTCGGAAAAACACGATATTAATGCCATCGTAAACTGGTTGACAGAATGGATTCGTTCGGGTGCACCTGTGCCAAAGGAAGCTGTGAGTGATTTTTCTCTGGCTATTCTTGGTGCTCTGGTCAGGGCTTTTACTCCTCACCCTGATCTGAAGTCCTACATTAATGAATGCTTTCATGTCCTTCTTGGAACCCGATCTGCTAAACTTCCTCCTTGCTTTATCAGAGTTGATGTTGCACACTGCATCAAGATGATATGCCAGTGGGATTGCCTGAAGAAGAAGACACACCGTGTTAAAGATTTCTTTGTCAGGTCACTAGCAAAACTTCTTCAGTCACAGTGCTTGGACCATGCAAAAGAGCTCTTACGTGCTATCACTGTTGTGGCACTCAGTGAAGCAGAAGGTGATGACAGTTCTGGAGCCCCTCTTGCATCTGAAAGGTGCAAAAAATATCTGAAAGCGCAAATTGCTGATGACTCCATCATCGTTCCAGATGAAGAGATAGAGGAAAGTGACAAAGTGGAATCAGTTGACGAGATCCAGACTGAAATAAGACAGTGGATAACAGAAATATGTGAGGAGAGCAGGTCACTTGCTTCAGCTGACGGGGATAGAGATAATATTCACTTCCTTCCTGAGATTATTCCACATATAATAAGACTAGCAAGTTACTTGCCACTCTGGACAGGAATAATGGTCCCTCTCTTCAAAAGCACCAGCATCACAGCAAGCTCAGTCACTGTTGAAGCGGAGTTCAAAAACATAAAACATGGCCTTTTTAAACATGAAAACTTGCCTATCCGAGCTGACCGCTTCATTGCTCGTCATCTTTCCTTCATCGAAGGAAATATGCGGATTTGTTCTGCACAAGAAAATAACAAAGATGAGGCAACAGTGGACTCACTGACAGTGACAGATATTAATTCAGGATCCATGACTACTCACAGTGCAGAAGAGAAAATAAAAATGGATGCTCAACAATTTGTGGGATCTGATGCAAATGTTAATCTACTTGATGAAGATGCCGTTGAGAACTGGAGGGGCCAAGCTGTTCCACCCAAAAAAAGGAAGAGGACCTCCTACCTCTCTCCTTGTACTGAGTGGCTCAATACAGATGAATCTTTGGGGCCAAAAGAGTGAAGTTGGGATTATTAACAAATGGAAGCCTTCACCAGCCTATTAGATTTGGGGAATCACCAATTTCTGTAATCAATACCTGTGGATTTGACGCATTAGTTCAGTGCTTATGTTGTGCCTTCTGCGACACCTCAGCATTTCAAAATGCTGTTATGAAAGACAGCGAAAACCCAGTCTTGCAGTTGGTGAAAGCCATTGCCACAGATGGTGTGACCCAACAAACCTACAAGAGGAGGGCAGAGTTGCTTAGTGCAATGTTTGAAGCAGTCCAATTGAGGTCTGGTGCCCTCCAAATTGATGCTCAGTGCAACATCTCCACTGTCATTGAAAAGACAATGAGGAACATTTCAAGTGTTTATTTCACCAAATACTGCTCTTCACAATACTGCTATCTCAGTAAAGGGATGACGAGGGAAGTGCCTCTTGTTTCTCCTGCCATTTCTGTCCTCAAAGGTTCTTGTATGGCTCATCTTGGCACTGCTGTGGAAGCAGGACTCAGCCTACCTGAGTCTCCCTGCCTCAGGCCAATCTCCAATGCATCTCTATGTCCACCAGATTTCAAAACAGAAGACAGCACCTCAGGAAAGGAACTCTGTGCAGGGACAGTTACTCACAGCTACAAGATTGGAGATATAGTATGGATCAATACTGACCTTGCAAACAAAAAAGAGGTTTCCTTGAATGAATGTCCTGCCGATCTGGTTCTCCAAGGCAAGACTTTCACTTTGAGGGCATTGATTGCTTTCCAAGGAAGCTTGTCCAGTGGTGGTTTGGGGCACTACACTGCCTACTGCAGGAGAGCTCCATGTGTCTGGGAGTTCTACGATGACCTGGCAAATGGAGTGAACACGGCATCTGAAAACCAAAAGTTACAACCCCATGCTGTGTTATACACAGTATAATGAGCATTGCTTGTATTCTGTCTTTTGTTTTATTACTGTTACATGTGTTCATATGGCTAAGTTGTCTTATCAGCATGTTCAGTCTTTCATATAAAGTCATTTTTCAAAATCAAGTCACTTTTGCACTCTTTTCTTTTTCAATAAGGTATATTTGCTTTTCAAACCCAGTCAACTTCACCTGTATCCTCTTGAAGGTAACATTTTTCTTTCAATAAATTTGTAGTATTTATTATGTGTTGATCTCATGAGCAAAGTCACGGGTCAGCCAACTTTTCAGTTCCAAATACAATGTCTAGAGCGGCAAAAAAAGAAGATAGAATTCATAAAGATGTACTAAACAATTTGTTGTATTTTGAAAGATATGGAAATGTCAACTAAAATTATTGTTATTTTTGGAAGTACTTTTAGAACAAAATGAATATTCTAACATTTACAATGGGAAAACACTATTTTGGAAAATGAATCCAGTTAAGTGAGCTTTTTTCTTAAAAATGTAAAATTACAAAAGATAGGTATCCAACTTGAAATTTACAGCACATAGTTTGTAGCTAAGAAAGATTGAATTACTTCTAAAAGCCTTTTACAATCTGGACAGTAATAATAATAATAAACTTGTATGGTTAAAAGCAAAATCATACAAACCGACTGAAAAAACAATGTAGGTTCACTTCAATCACTTCACCTGTGATGCCAGTTTTAAGAGAATCAAATGCAAATATTAGTCTATCTTGTGTTCGTTTCAGCTCTGGTTTAATAACCACCACCTTATGAACCTGTTTATGTTCTGAAACATACAAAACATTCATAAAAACTAATACCACAGCAAGCACAAGAAAAGTGGATGTTTACATAACAGAGTTCTACAGCTGTGTTTAAAACCACAGAACCACAAACAGCAGTGTTATTATGGTGTAGGCTGTAAATAACTTTTTGAATATATCAGAAACCGTAGCAGCACAAACTATAATTTTACCTGCACAAATCAGCACAAACGAAGCACTAAAAAAGTAGTCTATTTTGGTCCGTTTTGGAGCTGTCTGGGGGGATGGTGACCTTTGAATGACCTATAAAATAAAGTTTAATATCTCAAAAACCAAAGCAGCACAAACGATAATTTTACCTGCACAAATCTGCACAAACGAAGCACTAACCGCTCCGCCTATTAGATTTTACTTTTCAAGTGGGTGGGGGGACAGCTTCACTGAGGTCATGCGCAACACTATCTGCTCCCGAGAGGAAACGCCGTGTGCACGAGAGCGTGCACGAGCCTAGTTCACCTCGTGCACGTTGTTTCCACTATGTCAGACTCTTTTTTTTTTTTTCATTCTTTATTGAAGAAATTCAACAAACATACAAGGCATAGAACATTCGTCATATTCTTATATATTACCTTAACGATTGAGCAGGAGCAACAACTATACAGAAAATATCTGACATTAAGATTACAGTTATCAAACAACACAGACAAAAAAAAGAAAAGAAAACAGGGGCCATCTTAAATTACCTTAAATTTATCGAATAAAGAAAATAATTTAAGGGCTTTCTTATCTTTAACCAGTTTAAGAGATTTGCTAAAAAGATTTAGCTCATTCCTCCAATGAGTCAGAGAAGGTTTAGTTTGATAGAATCTGCATTTATGAATAAAAAACTTACCAAATAGCAAAAGGAAATTAAGAAAATCCACATCCTTATTTTCAACAAATACACTCAAAAAAATTGTCTTCTATCTCACAATAAAAGAAAAGGTGTTCTAATGATTCAATGTTCTCTAAACAAAAGGCACAATTATGATCAAAATTGAATCTCAACCTCAAAAAATATTTCGTTGGATATATATTAAAATTTTAAAGTTAACCTCTTTTGCTTTTGGAGGAAGAGGAAATGAAATGTAATTTTTTCTTTCTTATTTTCTTAATTTTTCCCCATCAAACTCTTTAAGTATATACATTATTTTTACTGGGATAGGATATGTTTTTATTAGAAAACTCCTAATAATTTTGTTGTTGCATTTAAGATCACAGAAATCCAAACCATCGATGCAGAGCTGTCTAAGCAACCATTGATCTCAAAGAACATGGTATGGCTTTCAAAATTCATAATACATCATAATACATAACATTACATTGAAGTTGGTATGTTTTACAGAAATCCTAATGTTGTAACATGTTTCCAGTGTCGTTCATAAAATGTGCAACAGCCCAAATGCCCCTAGATCTCCATTCCTCTATATAAACAGATTTTTTACTGAGCCGTATATACTTGTTATTCCAAATTGGAGTATTGTGTGGTGTGAAATTATGGCTATAAATTAACTTCCAATAGAAAAGAACTTGATGATGGAAGGCAGAGAGTTTAATTGGTAATGAGCTACACTCAAAGTCACAACACAGAAGAAAGTCTATTCCACCCAGTTTAAAAAAAAATCATATTAGGGACAGTAAACCAAAAGGAATTTTTATTTGTGAGATAAGACTTTAACCACTTTAGTTTCAGGACACCATTCATAACATCAAAATCAATTGAGTTCAACCCCCCTCATCATAACTTTTAATCATATCAATCCTTCTTATATATTGACATTTATTTCTCCATATGAACTTAAAATTAATAGTGTTAATCTTTTTAATCATTCTTATCAAAATAGGTAGTGAAAAGGCCGGATAAATAAGTCTAGATAGACTATCCAGTTTTTATAATAACAATCTTCCAAATGTAGAAACATCTCTTTGCAACCATCTGTTTAGAATTGACTTACATTTGTCCAAATTGTTGCAAACGTTCATATTTTCAGTTATGGTTTTATCTTTAGAGATAATAATCCCTAAATATGTAACCTCCTTTTTAATGTTTATGTCATACAATGAATTTAAATGATAATCATGTAATGTCAAAATTTCACATTTATTCATATTTAGCTGCAATCCAGATGCTTTGGAAATGTGATTAATAGAGCGCAGAGCTAGGGGAATATTCTTTTCATTCTTTAAGAATAGAGTCGTGTCATCTGCTAGCTGACTTATTATAATTTGCGTGTCCGTTATGCTTAACCCTTCAATTTTACTGGTTTTGATTAGAAATGAGAACATTTCGGCAACCATTATGAACAATAATGGTGAGCAGCCACAACCCTGTCGAGTTCCCCTTCTTACCTCAAATCTAGAGCAAGTGCCATGTCCTAATGCTACAGAGCTATTAATGCC
Source organism: Valencia hispanica (assembly GCA_963556495.2). Taxonomy (NCBI): domain Eukaryota; kingdom Metazoa; phylum Chordata; class Actinopteri; order Cyprinodontiformes; family Valenciidae; genus Valencia; species Valencia hispanica. The sequence continues at coordinate 31,548,021 of OY747702.1, read as the reverse complement.
ATTATATAACGTTCCAATCATATTTATAAACCAAAACCAAAATGGTATAAAGTTTTTAAAATGAAAGAATGTTCAACAGAATCAAAAGCTTTATAAAAATCTAAAACTAAAATAAATCCCTTTTCTTGAACCAACTGGTTATAATCAAGTAAATCTAAAACAAGTCTAATATTATTATGAATAGTTCTTCCTTTCAGAAAGCCAGATTGAGTTTTGCTGATTATGGAAGATATGCCTTCTTTCAGTCTTGCGGCAATCATTCCGGAAATAATTTTATAATCCGTGTTAAGTAGAGTGATTGGTCTGAGGTTATCTAATATCCTTTTGTCTTTCCCAGGTTTCGGAATCAAGGTAATTAATCCCTGTTTCATAGACGGCAATAATTTTTTTTTTCCTCTATACATTCCTTTAATGGTTTAAATATTAAACCTCTTATATCCTTCCAGAAGAACTGATAAAAATTTGTTGTAAGTCCATCTGTACCTGGGGATTTGTTTAAGGACATCTTAGAAATAACTGAGTCCAGGTCCTCAATTGTAAAATCCAACTCACATAAATCCTTAAAGGAGTCATCAATAGGAGGGATAGATATCCTAATTTTATCAAACAGGATGTCGGAATCTACTTCAGAATAAGAGGAAGAATATAATTTAGAATAGAATGAGAAAACCTCTTTTTCTATACTTCTAAAATCTTTATTTTCTATTCCATTAATAATTAGACTTGTAATAGAGTTTTTTGACCGTCTGCTTTTTTCCAAACAACTAAAGTATGCTGATTTTATTTCACCTGCTTCGATCCATTTTGCCCTTGATCTTATAAAGGCTCCCTGAGCTTTCTCAAGATAAAGCTCATCTGATTTAATTTGTAACTCCATTAATTTATTCTTCTCCTGAGAGTTTAATTCGGCTTTACTACAGCACATATTTATTTCTCGGGAGTAAGTTGCTTTCATATTCCCTATTTTTCCTGCTAATATTTTTGCTAAATTGGATAGAAAATTGTCTGATCTTAAATTTAATAAATTCCCATCTACTCATTGTTTTGGAACAAATCATTATTTTAATTTTCTTTTACCATTTTTTTAATTTGATCACATTAGTCACATTAGTAATCTGGCATTAAATTTCTAATACCCTTTATTCCTAATTTCTTTCATTGCGGGTCTTAATACTGAATCTATGAAACAATGATCAGTTTTGGGAGCTTTAGAGATATTAGTACGAAAAGTATTTCTCAAAATGTCCTCACACCCCATCCAATAATCAATTCTGGACTTGTTACTCCCATTTGGCTTAAACCATGAATAGCTTTCAAAACCTGGATGTAGATATCTCCATATATCAGTTAAGTTGTTTTCTGTCATAAAACTTTTAACAATGTCATCACTGCGTGGTCTACCCAGTCTTGGAGGCATCCTATCCACCCGTTCATCTGGGGTCATGTTCCAGTCTCCTCCAACTAAAACATAATTAGTGGGGTACAACGCTCTAAGTTCTGATATCACATTTGTTATATTCTCCATGAGTATACTATGTCAGACTCACCACCGTTAAGTGAAAATCTATTTACGACAAGCATCTCTATAGCTAACTTTAGGATGCTACAGGCCAAAAAACAAGCTATCGTCTAGCATCAAACTCATCACACATAATACACCTGAAAGTGCGCATGTGCAGAAAGCGAAAACTACCTAGGGACGAGCACGTACAACGGCCTTACGTAAAAATATCACCAGAATGATTGACACTTAGGTGGACCAATAGTATAGGCTACCCACCCGGAAGAAGAAAATCCTCCTCCACCTTTAAGTTGGAGCTGCATTCTCATTTTTCAGTGTACTTAGACACAATTTAATGCATGGCTTAAATCCCAACATGTTTTTACTTTAATTTGCCTTCGTGGAACAGTTTAAAATAGTTTGACATTAAAGCTTTTTAGCTTTGTAGATGACATTAAAAACTATAACAACTCAACTATCTTTTTAAGAATGCTTATTTAATTTCAATGAATCCCTATGTATTTCTTGTGAGATGGTTTGTGAGGATGAGTAAGCAGAAATTCTTTTTAGCAGCGTTTTTGTGCATTGTAATTACCCATGACACGTTTTCAGTCCTCATTAGTTATTAGTTATCCGTCCACTGAAATACACTAAAACGAACTGAACACTGTTACAGGAATATTTAATGGTTTTGTGAATTAATGGATTGATAACATATTAGTAAACGCATCAGGGGGATAAGGCATAATACGAGATCGTTAGACGTCTGTGAGGACGCCTTTCACCTTGTCTCCTCTAGCTCCAGTGAGAAGTGTTTTGGTTAACCTTGCATGAAAACATAACATTGTGGAAACTAGAGGCAGAAACCGCTTACAGAGAAGCCAGACATGATCGGGGGTGCGAGGGGGTTCAAGCCATACCTGTCAAGTTTTGGATTAGAAAATAAGGGGGAAATTCCATCAGCCGCGAGCCAAACCACCACCACAGCCAACCTATAGTATCTCTTACATTTTAGGATAGGTGTACAAAAAAAGTCTATAATCACTTTTCAACCAATTACTAACTACAATTATGTGTTCAGAATCGGATAGGCCTACCTTTGTTGACATTGAAACGCTGTGAACATTATGTTATAATACAGCCTAAATGAAAACTCAAAAGGGTAAATCAAGCCCATTTATTGATTTTACATTTGTCAGTTCATATGCTATTTAACACATTACATACTTACAGTTTATTTCACAACGCTTGTCTTTAAGTTAAACATTTACATTTCATTACACATTTTCTTTTAATATATCATGTTCACTCCTGTGGCTCTCTGACATTCATTAGTGACTTATTATACAATAGGGTGACCATATTCTGAGAATCCAAAAAGAGGACACCCTCCTCAGCATGGGCGTGACTACCCCCAGAATCAAATCTATAAATTAATATGGATTCAGGTTAGAAAATACTCAAATATTAGATTGATGAGGTAAATACAGTCAGATTTCCATCTCTCACATGAATTTGAAGGACTGGTTTGAAAAACCAGCATAATAAATCAAATAGACTAAAGAATGTTTATTCATATTTGCAGAAAAATATCATTATAAAGGAATGTTGGAAATGTGTTCCAGCAAATATGTTTTTAAAAATGATGTAGGAATTTATTCTCCAGTAAATCACTGAGTCATGTTTAGTGTTTTACCTGCTGTCTGACAGAGAACTTCGTCTGTATCTTATAACATGCAGGCTGGATGGTGCGACTTGAAAACTTTATTTTCTAGTTGATGCATTAGATTAAGTAATTAATCATTATTACTTTATCACCATTAAAAACTATAGCACGTTTTCAAGATAATATAGTTTATTTTAAAACATAAAATCTGACTCATATGCTCCAATCTAGATCATAATAATCAGACTCTGGATTCCATCTTTCATTATGCTTTAAAATGGGAATATTCTCCTTTTTATTTTAACAATTTTTACCCAAGATCACTTGATGTTAAGATTGCAGTTTTCTAGATCTGTTGCGTTCAGTTTTTCAGATAAGAGCGATTACAGTAGCATATTTATAATCCTGAGATCCCGAGCAATCCACTGATACTAAATATGTCCAGATTGAAAACTGGGGATGGGATGAAATATTGATCCAAAATCGAACTGTTTTTTACCGCGACGTCTCAGTCAAATGATTGTCGGTGATGACTCTGAACTGCGGAAAATAATTAATCTGTCTCATTGCGAAATGAATCCTAACCTGCTGTAGCAGCGCAGATTGTGTTAGCTCAGGTGTGCTGCTCACCTGAGCTCCACTGCCCCGGTAAAAATGGCTCTGACGACCATGACTGAACATTGAGTATTTTTTCTACAATTCGTCTGTGAAACTAAACTTTCGGCATTTTAGTGGCGCATTACAAGCATGCAGCGCAGCTCCTCGTTTGTTTTGTGGGCAGTGGCTGCTTTTAATAGAGGTAAACCAGGTACAATATTGGGGTAAACCCGGACATTTGATATGATGATATTAAATGATATTTAAATAAATCCCCCCAGGACATAATTTTATGGTCAAAAAGGAGGACATGTCCGGGCAAAAGAAGACGTATGGTCACCCTATTATACAAGTTTGTTGCAGATTTTGCATTCTTTAACACTTTTTTGACATTTACAAACCTTTGATTTTTTGCCAGGAATTCCTTGTTCACTTTCATCCATCATCTCTCGTTTGCCGTTTCAGTTATGTTCTCGCTATCTGCACAAATCTCGCGACAACTGCCACAGGGGCAACTGTATGTGGTGGTTCTCGCGAGGCTTCGTCTTCTTCTTCATTCTTCTTGTTTAACTGCGGTTGGCAACCAGCTTAAAGGAGCATTATCGCCTCCTACTGTTCCAGAGATCAGTTTGGAGAGGCAGAGGAATTTTAAAGATACATATAATACGGAAGATTTACTGGAAAATAATAATACGGCTAAGAAAAATGGCTCTCAGGACTCCAGCCTCATCCTTGTCAGAGGAAGATCTTTTTCTTCCATAACACCCAGTTACCTGATCGGTTTTCAACCATTTTTCTGCACCAAATAAAAAATGAAGTATAGGCCTAAACACGTTTTCACTTGGGATTGTTAAAATTGTACGTGGTATATGCAATTGTATTTGGACATGTGTTATCATTGTGACTGTGTACAAAATAGAGCAGGTTGTATAACACAAGGATAGAAAAATCCTCTTTGTCCCATAGGGGGCTTCTTATAAAGAAATACATTTATGATCAAATATATTTCTTATCAAAAACACTTTGTTGACACTTCAGTTACATTTATAATAGAGAAAAATACATGTGGAAAAGAAAACAAGTTTGTCTAGCTGACCTGCAAAATGTAGCTGTACTCTGCACTCTCATTGGCTGCCTCAGTTGTTCATCACAACTACCAGTATAGCCAATTAAAAGCGTCAATATTCTGGGACTTTAAAAGATAGCGACACAGGACAGAAATTGGGTGCTGGATGACTGTGAAAAAGCGCTGCTGACATTTTTTGTAGTTTTAAGTTGTTTAAACAAGAAAGCTTTGTGTGTGCGTGCAGCCAACTGTCAGTAGCCTGTGACACACAACTAAAGCACTAAGAAAAGAATAACTATAGTAAAACTAACACACAGAGGTAAAACAGTAAAGGTGATAAATATGCACAGAAATAGAAACAAACAATAAATTGATAATGATGTCTCAGTTCAGAATGAATGTTTGCTCAAAAACCAAGGCTTGTATTGAACAGTGTTGGGAATGAAGCCAAGTCAGTTTTAAACTAAATGTGATTAGTTTAAGACTAATCAGCACATTCTGGTTTCTTTTCAAGCAACCAATTCACAATGCAAAGCAGAAGTTTAGAAAAACATTTGGAAGAAGCAATGTTTCATTAAACCATTTGCTGAATTAATAATCAATAACCTTTAGATAATTGATTCTATTTTATGGATCGGTCACCGCAGTGATTGATCTAAATTAATATTTAGACTTTATGTTGACTTTAACGGCAGTACCAATTATGTCGATCTAATTTAGTATTTTGACTTACCAAGAAGGCGGTTTCGAAAATGACTTAAAAGATTAGTTTAATGTTTAAACTATCTGTTTTAAAGTCGATCTCTATTTTGAATAACATTAATGGCAGTCTATCGTTCATGAATAAAAAGCCGTCAATGGCGGACCCACGTGGTTCGCTAGAGCATGTAGCTTACAGCCAACTCACGTGGCGCTGCTTAAAGTCGCTCTGGATCATTTATTAAACATCAAACGAAGAAAACTGTCGGATTGAGTAACTCAGGTTGCAGGATATAAAACGACTTTCCATCGGAAACCTCGAAATCACAGTTTAAACCTCCAGGCCAACCGGCCTGTTTGTACCCAAACAATAAATGAAAACTTACACAAAGTAACAAATTACAGTGAAAATAAACAACCCTTAAATCTTGTTTGAACCTTAATCCTAATCTCGCCTCTGCCCAGGCAGACCTTATTGAACGGTTAAAGTTCTCCAAGTCGCTCCGTGGATGATGGGCAAAGCTAACACAGCGTTAGCCGGCAGGTCAACAATAGCTGTGGTCGGTTAGCAGCGGTAGGTCGTATGGCTGTTGTAGCGTAGCAGCCATGGAGCTGGAACGTCGTTGTCCTCTCCGGCTTGCCTAAACAACGATCAGCTCTACTTTTACTGACGGTACCTTTGTTCGCAGCTTTCAGCACAGCATTCATCTCACATAAGCTCCGTGAGCGGTGGATGTAATGGCTGTAGTCTGGACACGGCTCTGCAGCAACAGTAGCTTGTTAGCAGCTTGCTTCCTCACGGTAGCATTGAAGTTCCCCCAGAAAGTCGCTCGATGTCGCCCGATGAGGTCATACGCTAATTTGCATAATTATGATGTAATCACTTGATGATGAATGAAACAGAAAGGAGGAAATAATTATGTTTAGATTAGGCGGTCAGTCAAAATGGCGACTCTGCATTCGAGCTCCGCTGAAAAACTGGATTTTGAACCAAAATATAACTTTAAAAAACAAAATACTCGTTGACCAACTTTCTGCTAACATGCCTAAATCAGATATCAAGAGGAAGGAACGTGAGTTGCTCTCAGTTTCCCAAGTGGACATGGAGGTTCACAACTGGTTGATTCTATAATTGGAGATACATTTTGCATTTCAATTTCTTTTTTTAAAGGTTGTCATACAGAACCATTGTTTTTAATATTATTCTTAATCACTTTAAAGTTCATATATTCAGTGCTAAACAAATACAAGTAGTTTATTATTTTCCTTTTTTTATCAAAATACCACCTGTTCATAGTTTCTCTGACCAAATCTGTTACGGACGAACAACCAAATATATAGAAGTAACAGTAAATCAAATAATTATAAATCTTTTTAGTTTCATTTGTCATGTAGTCCTTTTATTCAGCGGAGTGCGCAAGTGCAACATATCCGTAGGTGGCTGGCAGTGACGTCATCGTTTTCAAAAGTCTCCGGCTTGCGTTTACATGACAACGAATCCCCCAGCGTTTTCAAAACTCTCCACTCTGGAAGCCGTTTCCCAAAAGCTGCGTTTTCGCCCCCCCGTTTTCCCGTTGTCGTGTAAATGAGAGGCCGAATCGGAGAGAAAAACCTCCGTTTTGCTGAAAAACGTAGTGTAAACAGCCCCTAAACTGCGGGAAATATCGGCGACAAAGTTTCACAGAAAGTAGCTATTGGTGGTCAGAAATGTCGCTAGATTTGTCGCTAGGCGCTTTTTGGAGAAATAAAAAGTCGTTAAGGGGGTCTGAAAAGTCGTTAGAAATAGCGACAAAGTCGCTAAGTTGGCAACATCTGACTTCTCAGTCCAGAAGAGTGCAGTTCTCGGAAAAGCTATACTTTCAGGGCATAGACATAGACTTTTGGGTTTTCTTTATCTGTAAGGCATAGTGACAAAAGACAAGAAATGAAGAGTTGAAATATTTCACCCAATGTGTATCCTGTTTATATGTATAATCTATCTAGCTGTAATATATGAGTGTCTCTCCGAAATGAGTGGCAAAAAACTTAGGGAATTTACCTGTTTTATAAGATGACGGTCTTTGTGTTTTGGTGTTGATACAACACTACCCTGATAGAGTCTGAACCACCCACAATCAAACAACAAGTAGTATACAAATAGTAGAAAGTCATGACCATCATTAGGCTCCTATAATTATACAAACCAACAACAACCAGTACTGGTACAAAAACTGCAGAAAGCAGAGGGTGCTATTCACCCTGTGATAAATCATTTTACTATATACCAGCTTAAAGAGTAACTAAACCCCAAAACAACTTTTTTTTTGCTTCTAAATTGTATAAATGGGTCTTTACCAATGGAATCTTTCAGTTTCTGGGGATTTTTTTACATTTTGGTGTAAACTTGTTTAATTCTACACTTTTTGGTCTAAAAACGTCTTAGTGCTGCCCTCTTAGGGTTGAACTGTGGCTACTGCATTTGAATTTTGTGATTGGTGGAGAGCGGTACATCTCTACGTCACAGGCATCGACTGTGTCACAGCAGCCATGGTCTCACAGACACGCCCCGTGGGTTTGGGTATAAAACTATCAGACATACTGACTACTCTATCTCCGGTGACGACGCAGGAGATCCGCTGGTTCAGGGCACCGAGCCAGCGCCGCCCGAGCTCGGTGCTGCTGAGGCAGAGGGAGACAGGAGGAGTTCAGTCTATTAGTGGTAATGCTAACATAGGCTAACGTTCAAAACAGATGAATGTTGATCAGATCGATCAGTCGCAAAACTGCCAACGTCGCTTTGGTCACTGTCCATGTTTCAGTGTCACATTAAGCGAACTGTCATTGTCCTCCTGAACACACCCCCACGTTCCCCCCTCCGCTCATCCTCCAAACTTGGCCATACCCCTCCGTTCTTCCTGGCACCGCCCACTTTGTAGAATTTTTTTTATGTCGTCTGTGGGCGGGGTTATGATTTTTCAGGGGGTTCAGTTACACTTTAAGTAGATGCTTCATTAACATGAAAATCCTGCCTTGTTTGTCTTTCACACATGATACTGTATACACTGTTGTCCTAACTATACTGAATTTATTTAGATAAACATATATACATTCACAGTTTATACATGCATAAACACAATAACTTACATATAAATAGGAGAAAATAGAACTATTACTAACAAAACCGCCCCCCTACCCCTGCGCATAGTCCTTGCAACAGGCACAGCTGGCAATATTGACCTACACTTTAGAGTGTGAGCAGATTCACACAACCCAAGAGGAAATTATTTAAACATACTGGGCTTGGATTGACAGTATTATGAATGAAATTTTCTTTATTTGAAAGAAGTTACTAGTGTGATTTATTTCGCCAACTTATTAGTTACAAAATTTGATGCATGCATTCCTATAGCCAAGCCCAAGGCTGCTGCAAAGAAGCCAAAAAGCCATCCCCTTCCCCCTCCAAGCACCCCTTGCAACATGCACAGGCTGGCAGCAGCAAGCAGGGGCATCTAGGGTGCAAAAAGCTGTTGTAAGTAGATGTTATAATTTAGAAAATGCATCAGTGTTTGCTGCTGTTTGTTTTATTTTGAGCTGGTTAGATAACGTTTCACTTCCAGCTGCTTCAGCAGGCCTGCCCCCTTACCTTTGCAGCCGGACCGGACAGACATGGCCGACTTACAGCTAAAACTCCTTGCTAACGGCTAACACTGCAGCTGAAGACACGGCACCGTGTGATTGATGTTACTTGAAAGAAAAAACACATCCATGTGTACTTTAAATGATAGTCACTTGCAAACGTCAGGTTATAAATACATTTGAAGACAACATTTTAACATTTGCTAACAGTTTACAGGCACACAAGAAGTCTTTTGAAGCCACTTGCTATCTTAATTACAAATCACTTCAAGAGCATCAGTTGTCTTGATTATTCATTTCTACAACAATATAAAACCTGAAAGACTATGGTAATTTACCAGCTATATCATTAAAATTAACGCAATGCTTACCTTCAAGTTCAGTCTCCCGAACTGCCTGCTGCTTTAAATGCCCGACGACGGTTGGCGCAAAATACCCAGAATGCACCACACGGGGCGCATTTGGGGCTGAGTAAATACAACGAGCAAATTGTTTGTTGTGTGGGTCTGCATAAGGCAGTGTTTCTCAAACTATGGGGCGAGCCCCACTAGTGGGGCGCAGAGGTATTGCAGGTGGGGCGTGACATCAATGGGATTTAAATAGTTTCCCCCCCTAGATTCTGTCGTTGTGAATGTTTCACCGCACTGTAAATTAAATCAACCAGCTCCCCTCTCTCACCAAATTAAACACACTCAAATAAATTAGCGATTGTGATCATCATTGTAAACAGAACCGTGACCTGAAACATCGAGCTGGGAGTTTGACGGCGGAATATATTGCAGCAGAACAAAACAAGCTGAAGTAGCCGCATTATCAGAGATTCCATCTACAAAATGGACAAATATCTAATAAGATCAGGGAACGTTTCAGAGTAAGAGAAGTCACACGGTCAACCACGGAGGAAATACAGGGATGAGTATCTTGCTCTTTATTTTATTTCATATTGTATTTTTGAAAGCTTTGTATTTGTGATAAAACTACAACTTTTATTTTCTCCAAATATGAGCTGAAGTTCTACATGTAGCAACTACTGAAAGCATATATTTCTGAGCCGGTTTTATAACAGTGCGCGACCCCTTTTTCCAACTAATTTATACCCTTAGTAAACTTGTAGACCAACTCGCTATTTAAATAAATAAAATACTTTAAAAATCAGGCGTGGTCTCCATTCTGTTGGGGGCGATAAAAGCATGGGGGGCTTGGGTATGCTCCTTTGTGCAAAGTGGGGAATGATAAAAAAGTTTGAGAAACACTGGCATAAGGCAAGGCAATTTTATTTGTATAGCACACTTTCAACAGCAGGGTAATTCAAGGTGCTTTACATGATTTGGTGATTTAAAAAAAAATACATGGAATATAACATTGGAAATTAAAAGTAAAAGAAACACACAATAACACATGATACACAATAAAGCAAGAGAGCATGAACACATTTCATACATATGACATCAATCATTTACGCTAAGGCAATTCTAAACAGATGAGTTTTTAGTCTTGATTTAAAGCAGTTCCGAGTTTCAGCAGCTCTACACTCGTCAGGAAGTTTGTTCCAGATAAGGGGAGCATAGAAACTAAAAGCTGCTTCTCCATGTTTGGTTCTGAGTCTAGGGATGTTTAGTAGGCTAGAGTTGGAAGACTTGAGTGGTCATGGTGGTTGGTACTGTGACAACAGGTCTTCAACATATTTTGGTGCTAAGCCATGTAATGATTTATAAACTAGTAGGAGTATTTTGAAGTCTATCCTCTGAGCTACAGGGAGCCAGTGTAAGGACTTTAGAACTGGGGTGATGTGCTCTACTTTCCTGGTTCTAGTGAGGAACACGAGCAGCAGCGTTCTGGATCAGCTGCAGCTGTCTGATTGACAGCTATAAGAAGATTTGTTGAGCCACATACATACAGCTTGTAAAGGACAAAAATCAAAATGACTTGTGTTTTGAATAAATGCAGAATAATTCACAACTTGATATATTCATGTCAGGAGACCAACAATGTTTTTTATTGTTATTATCACAGGCTTAATTATGTCATGAATACATATTCTTAGATATACTTTTTTCAGTGTAAGTTTGTGCCTTGTGTACAATTTTTTTTTTTTTATTTGGACATGTTTGGACAGTTTATAAATTTCACTAGATTGGTAATCTGATAATACTAAAATTAGTCCTTGATGAAAGGCATTCCAACAGGGTCCTCAGTGCGTTTGGAGGGATGCAGGTCCACAGCATAACTTAACAACCAGCATAAGGGCGGCTGTAGCTCAGTGGTAGAGTTGTCAGCCTGCAACCCAGAAATTGTGGTTTCGTTTCCAGCTGTCCTTGGGCAAGACACTTCACCTACTTTGCCTGTTGGTGTTGGCCAGAAGGGCCGATGGCGCAATACGCCAGCCTCGCTTCTGTCAGTCTGCCCCCGGGCAGCTGTGGCTATAATCATAGCTTGCTTCCACCAGTGAGTGAATGAATAATGGAGTTGTGAAGCGCTTTGAGAGTCTTGAAAATATATAAATGCAAGCCATTATTATAAGGTGCTTTTACAAATCTATCATAATCACAAACCCCGAGTCCTTTTTTAATCAGCGATCCTATGGCGCCATCTACTGGACATTCATTAGCATAACACTATCTGCGAATTCGGAAACCTATATTTGCACCATTATCAGTAAAATTAACAAATTTGTTGTTGTCTATTTTAAACACAAAGACTTTTGAGTATTTTTACCGGTATAACCTGTAGTGGATGACTTTTGAAAGTTGTATTCTTGATATCCTCCTTAGCGAATACACCCTACACCCTAACCCGTTTAGGGGGTGATATGAATACCTTTAAAGCAGCGTTACATTTATTTGTTGAATTGCTACTTTTAAAATCAAAAAACCATCCAACATAATCGTGTAAACAAAAAAGATAATCAAATGAGAAAAACATCGGACAGCGCCCGTAGTTGAACCTGCGGCCGTGAGACTGCAGGCTTGGAAATCGATTACATCATGTTCGAAGTAACCACTGAGCTAAGCCGACGCTGAAAAAATGCTCACACAAGATGACTTAAGAAGCATAACACCTGATAGCATGGCTGTAATTGTGATAAGTGTTTGTTTTGACTCACTCTTAATTATCTGCCGTGAGTTTTTGTTTTCAAGCAAAATCTCTAAACTTTGCAGTGATTTTTATTTCTTGTTCCGTAAATGAGTCAGAAACGTAAGCGCTTCCGCCATATTGTGAGTGGCAAGCCTGTCCCAGAAAACAAGATGGAAACTACATTTTCTATCCAAAAGAGACACAAACGTATACATTTAATAACTTAATAATAAACACATCATTTTGACTTATCAGTTGCATAATGTATGGTTATTTTATAAACAATTTTGACCGCTGAGGGGAAAAAATGCTATAAAGTGTAATCAAAATTAGACAATAATGGAAATCACACAGATTAGACAATGGATTGAAAACTTGACCAAAACTATTTGAAGTCAACGATGAGGCAGTTCAAAGATTGGGATGAGAGTGCATAACTTTTTTTTACAAGATTCTAAATAATCACTGATAATTGTACACATCTGATGTGATTAATTCAAATTGTTTATTTGTTCATAATACTGTATCTTTTAATATCTCCTAAGCATGCATATTTTGTATCAATTCAACTGTAGCTCACTGCGTAGACATGAAAGACCTAACAATGTGTTAATTATGCACTTCTTTCTTCAAGATTATTTTAATTCATTATCACTTGCCTAAATGATGCATCCCTGGATCTTATGCAGGCTGTAAAGAACACTGCTGTCAGACCTCAGACTATATCAAAGAAGTTTTCTCATGTCACACCACTCTAGAGCAGGGCCACCTTAACCAGCTGATAGGCCCCGGGCAGAGAGGCAGCAACATGTGAACACATCTAAAATACAACTGTCATCTTTTACACACAGCAACTCAAAATTCGACACACATGTATCTGGTGATGTGATTAGATCAATTGGGCAGGATAAAAGTCAGTTCAGAGTTCACAGGTGGCACATGCATCTACAATGGATTGACACATACAGAGAGGAAGAGGAGGAAGAGTATGTGTGACAGTTGGTGGACGAGGAGAAAGGGGACAAGGACCACCAAGAACAGTCATCACTGGTTAAATTCAGCCAACTATATTACACTATTTTGAATCTTTGAATTACATTCTGGTGATTTCTATTTTGTTTTATTTATTTGTTTGTTATGTTCAGCACTTCATATCTCTCTAATCACAATATTTTTGTTAAATACTCTTAAAATATTTCTTGTTAACTTTGTGCCCTGGATGCTGTGTCCTCAATTATTTGATGCATGTAACTCATGTCAAACAACTGTTCTGTCTTGAATATATTTTACTCTCTGTGTGTATCAGCTGATCACATGGTTTGGTTTTGAACACATCATGACTGATTTTGAGGTGAATGTTTGATTTTGACAGAAAAGTATGAGGCTTGGTGAATGTAATTAAGATTTTAGGACTTGTGTTTAAGGTTGTGAGGAAATTGGTGGAAGTTTCAAGAAATGTGTTTTAGGAATTCAGAAAAACTGAAAAACCGTAACTTGCTTCATTGAGTGTGAAACATTGAATGATAACAATGTTTCACGGACCTGATGATAACCATATATATATATAAAATACCTGGACAAACATCTGACTTCTCAGTCCAGAAGAGTGCAGTGCTCGGAAAAGTTATACTTGCAGGGCATAGACATAGACTTTTGGGTTTTCTTTATCTGTAAGGCATAGTGACAAAAGACAAGAAATGAAGAGTTGAAATATTTCACCCTATGTGTATCCTGTTTATATGTATAATCTATCTAGCTGTAATATATGAGTAGTATACAAATAGTAGAAAGTCAAGACCATCATTAGGCTCCTGTAATTATCCAAACCAACAACAACTAGTACTGGTACAAAAACTGTGCCAATCCCAAATATAACAATGGTAAGCTGAACAAAACCAAAGGCCTTACTCACCTTAGCAAATGTCCAAATAGAACGATATACGTAAGCAGGGGCGGTCCTGGCCCAAACGGTGCCCTGGGCGAACACTCTCTCTGACGTCAATACGTGTGCATATCAGTGCAAACTTGCTGATGGAGAAGTAAAAGCCAGGCTTGAGGAGTCAGCTTGTAGACTTAATATGCAAATGTGCTTATTCCCTGTGCAGACAGCAGAGGGTGCTATTCACCCTGTGATAAATCATTTTACTATATACCAGCTTAAGTAGATGCTTCATTAACATGAAAATCCTGCCTTGTTTGTCTTTAACACATGATACTGTATACATTGTTGTCCGAACTATACTGAATTTATTTAGATTAACATATATACATTTACAGTTTATACATACATAAACACAATAACTTACAAATAAATAGGAGAAAATATCAATCAATCAATCAAACTTTATTTATGCTCAAAGTGCTTTACAGATTAAAATCACCCCACATAACCCAGATTCCCATCCCTTCCCCACAATTATAAAAACGAAAAGACAGTTATTCCCCCTTCCCAAACCCATTTCCCAGACACACACAGACACACACTGGCACACATCCACCCACAAACACACACAGACATCTTCCCAAAACGCGTAAGATCATTGGTAACACTGGGCTGAGCTCAGATGAGTCAGGTACGTAAGGAAAACGCCATCAGGAGAACCGTCTGCCCCGACAGCAGCAGGTCCACTGCAGCAGCCAGGGAACCGACACAGGGCGCCCAGAGGAGGGAGGGTAGAGACCCCCGCCTCCACCTGAGCACTTCCCGACCCGCAAATTGGGGATAGAAAACCGATCCACACCTATGTTTTCCAAAAGCGGCATACATTGGCGTGGTGTTTAAAAAAAAAAGTTTTACCCATACCCCCCACTGAGACCAAACTACTACTTTTCTTCTTTATGTGAGAGGCATAAACACATTAGATGTGTTAAACTAGATGATGAGAGATCATGGTTTGAGCCTGTTTTATTTGATTTCAGCCAGGAAAGCTTACCAGCGTTGATAAGACACCGATTTCCTAATTATCCTGGATAACTTTTTCAAATGGATAACAGGACATAAACTGGTGGGGAGGGTAATCATTTAGCATGACAAAAACAGTTAAAAAGAAAATCTTTGAAATGTCAAGGTGAAAGCCTTCACTTTAATCTTGAAAACATTGTGGGATAAGTTAAAGTTGCTAAATAGATGTGCTGAAACTGGCCAGCACTGAAACTGTTCTGTATTATTAATCCACAAATCATGTGAATTATCCATCCTATGATTCATATTGCTTTGTGTTTAATTTAGTTCCTATAGTCCACTATCATATACTTCAGACTGAAAAAGCAAGTGGGAATATGACTCATGACTCATTGTACTCATTGCTATTTAAGATATAAAGATCACCATAAAATACTGAACAGAAATATGCTAATGTGGTTAATGTCATATGTATATTAGGTTTATACCTAAATTAACCATGTGAAATTTTTTTAAGGAAACTTGAGGCCTTCCGTGTTGACCAACCCTGTTTGCAGAATCTCTGTTCACCATTGGTCCTCCCTTGTGCAATTATCTCCACACAGCCCACAGGTATTCTATTGGATTTAAGGGTGGTGAGTGAGAGGTTATGGAGGAGAGTAAGTTTTTGCCTTGTACAATGTTTATATTAATTCGGACATATGTTTTCAATCTGCTGAAAGTTGCAATGATGACCAATTTTTAAATTTCACTAGATTGGTAATCTGATCATACTTAAATTAGTCGTTGATAAAAGGCATTCCAACAGGGTCCTCAGTGGAGGGATACAGGTCCACAGCATAACTTGACAACGAGCATAAGGTGCTTTCCTAAATCTATCTATCTATCTATCTATCTATCTATCTATCTATCTATCTATCTATCTATCTATCTATCTATCTATCTATCTATCTATCTATCTATCTATCTATCTATCTATCTATCTATCTATCTATCTATCTATCTATCTATCTATCTATCATAATCACAAACCCCGAGTCCTTTTTAATCAGCGATCCTATGGCGCCATCTACTGGACATTCTGTAGCATAACACTATTAGCTCTGCGAATTCGGAAACCTATTTTTGCACCATCGTCAGTAAAATAAACAAATTTGTTGTTGTCTATTTTAAACACAAAGACTTTGGAGTATTTTTGGGGGGGTGAGGGTGGGTAACCTGTAGTGGATGACTTTTGAAAGTTTTATTCTTGATATCCTCCCCAGCGAAAACACCCGATACTTTTGGGGGATGATACGAATACCTTTAAAGCAGCGTTACCTTTCTATGTTGAATTGCTACTTTTAAAATAAAAAAAGCGTGCAACATAATCGTGTAAACAAAAAAGATAATTAAGTGAGAAAAACATCGGACAGCGCCCGTGGTCGAACCCGCGGCCGTGAGACTGCAGGCTTAAAACTTGAGAAAATCATGTTCGAAGTAACCACTGAGCTAAGCCGACGCTGAAAACATGGCCACACAACATAACTTAAGAAGCATAATATCTAACAGCATGGCTGTAATTGTGATAAGTGTTTGTTTTGACTCACTCATAATTATCTGCCGTGAGTTTTTGTTTTTTAGCTAAATCTCTACATTTTGCAGTGATTTTTATTTCTTGCTCCGTAAATGAGTCAGAAACGTACGCGCTTCCGCCATATTGTGAGTGGCAAGCCTGTCCCAGAAAACAAGATGGAAACTACATTTTCTATCCAAAAGAGACACAAGAGAGTTTGACTACACAATTATTTGTCTGCGTGCCTTTATTGTTTATTTTTGCTAATGGAGTTGAACTCTTTATAAACCCATCTGGGTTTTGTCCCCCTCCTTATAATGTATGCATGTGATATATGTGCAGAACAAATAAATCAAATCGAATCAACTCATATCAGTGGATTCCAATGTGCTTTTTCTTTTCTAGTTCGTTGGAATGACTCAGCAGAAATTGTATATAACACCATTATTGTGCAGTGAAATTACCTATGACATTTATTTTAATCTCAAAAGCCAAAAAGAAAAAGACAATATCAGGAGACAAAGTAAGAAGAAAAACACCAGACAGCGCCCGTGGTCGAACCTGCAGCCGCTAAGCTGCAAACTAGGAACTTGACGCTTGTCATGTTTGAAGTAACCACTGAGCTACGCTGGCGTCGTATGTTGATCGAGTCTAAGCGCATTAGGAAGTTCTACGTCACAATGGCTGTCCTTTGATGAAGGGTTTCACAAAGGTCTGAACGAAGTAGCGTCAACAGAAACTGAACTCGGAGGAAACATAAATCAGAGTCAGAGATGACATTACGTTTCTTCTCACAACTTGAAAATGACACACTGGACCTTATCTTTTAAGGTTGACATCACAGGGGCAAAAGAAAACCATCCTGGGTCGACTGACGTAACCTGAACGTGATGACTAAACATACGTCCCAGAACAGCAGACCAGCGCCTCATAGTGGTCATAATCAAATGCTTCTCAGATGTTAATGCGGTTAGCACATTTTTCAACATGAGTATGCCTACATAATTTAATATGTTCGGTTTTTCTTTACCTATGATTATTTACTTTTATTATTGCTTTTTATCCATACTACCGGTATTTAATTGTTCTAAACTATTTTATCATTTTGTTAATTTCCTGCTATTTTTTCCATTGCTTGGAATCAACTACCAATGGACTTGAGATTGGTATATCTTGAAAGGTGCTCTATAACTTACATTTTACTTATCACTGAAAAAAGAGAATTGGTGATCCAACTCAAATAAATTGCGTTAATTAGTCACATTTAATTGAATTAAATTTATCCAAGTGAATTTATTAAGTTTATTAAGTTGTCAAGTTAAACAAATGTAAATAAATTAAGTTGGATGAACCTAATTCAATTATTTGTGACCAATTAATGCTATTTATTTAAAGGTATAGCGGAGGATCTTTCCGAATTTTAGAAAAGACCCGCCCTCTCCAATTTTTTTAAATATGCACGGTCGCAAACCTCAGTGAAGCTGTCCCCCCACCCACTTGAAAAGTAAAATCTAATAGGCGGAGCGGTTAGTGCTTCGTTTGTGCAGATTTGTGCAGGTAAAATTATAGTTTGTGCTGCTACCGATTGAGATATACACTTGAAAATGTTTTTCAAATGGTCGTGTGCCTTTTGTCTATAAATGTGTTCAATAACTTGATTTCCTTCTGGGATCAATAAAGTATTTTTGAATTTGTTGAATTGAATAAAGTTCTGCAAGAAAACCTTGTCTCCTTATGTTTTTATGATCTAAATTTGTTGCACATGTACATTAATAAATTTTACATGTTCAATTATGTTCCTTTTATAAATTCAAGATTCTAGTTCATTAAAAAAAAGAAAAAAAAACATGCACATATCAAGGAGGCGAACCCTTGACAGATGTTGTAGGCTCTGCACCTGCTGCACCTGTCTTAACCACTGTCCCACACATCTCCCTGCTGAACACATGAGACATGCTAGACATATGTTAAAATGAATCTTTCCTATTCAAATATAATGTTTATTGAAATAAACAGAACAATCTGCATTGCCATCATTTTTACAACAAACGAACAAGCTAGCAGTCTTTGCAACAAATAAAAGTTTGGCAGGAAAGGTATTTAAAGTAGTTTTTTTTATTTTTTACAACCCTTTGTATTTTTTGAACAAGGTAAGAGTATATTTCAATTAAACTTTAGATACTGAGTTAATACATGGTATAGTATACATGTTTTTAGATATTGAGCAAATACACAGTGTAGTACACATGGTAAAATTCACTGAATCAAGCCAGAAAGAGTGATTTTTTTATTTATTAACATTTTTAAAAACGGTTACTTTTATTTGCAGATTCAAAGAAAAACATTTAATAAAGCACTAAAAAACAACCAGTACACTGGACCAAAGTGCTGTACAGTACATGTTAATGTATAAAACAACATTCAGACACAGAATAATACCAACAATGCAATTTAAGTAGCCCTATGTGCTACTGCACTAAAAATTCCTATGTGTAGGTTGGAGAATTAAGTTTTTATCTCCATGCTGATTATATACCATAGGTCAGAAGTCATCATTTGATCGATCCTAATCAGTTTCTTTTAATTCTGATTTAGATGCCCCGAAAGCCATCTGTAGAGAGAGATTCAATTTTTGCAGTCCTTTGCAATTCAAAAGAGGCCATATTCCAAAATGGCAAAATAGCCACACCAGCTGCCCCGGTATGGATAGAGATGAACCATCAGCTAGAAGACAATATGTCAGCAAAGGCCCTGTACACTTTTGTGAAGCTGAATAGACATAACATCTGGTCAGTTTTGGAAATCAGTGATCAGGAAAGTGATGTTGAAACAGAGGTAGACTCCAGCGGCATTTCTTCTGGACAAGAAAATTGTCAGGCCTTTCAGCTTGAGGTACCTTTTGAAGACTGGGTGAAGTTCATTCCTGAAAAGGTTGAATATAAAGACAAGTTTTCTCCTTCTCAAAAAAGAGAATATACAATTTTGAAACCTGGGACTTGGACTCATATCTTGAACGATATTATCTGGAAGAAGGTCAAAAACACCTGCACACTTGTGTTCCGAAGAGCGAAGATCCATCCAACCGCCACCAATAATTATTTGGACATTAGAGGCCACTGTAAGGAGTGTCGTGCCCAGTTGGAAATGTCATGTGACACAGAGCCAGCAATTAATAGCCAGATGGTGCTCCAATGTTACATTAGAAATACAGACATCTCCCTTCACACTGGCCGTTCCAAGCGGTTCATGTCTGGAAACTTGCGTGAAGAGATTTCCAAAGAGCTGTGTGAAGGCAGAATGGAACCAGCTGTATGGAGATCAGCAAAGGCAGCAGAACTGATGGATGTTGGAGATCCTGAGCCAAGCCACTTTCCAAATGTGGCCACCCTGCGAAAGGCCAAACAAGAGAGGAAAGATTTGGAATTAGGGGACAAAGATATCATTGCATCTTTGCAGTTATTAAAATATAGCGTACCTCACTGTGGTAGCATCCGAGATATTGGACTGGACAGGTTTTTCTGTCACTACTGGAGTCAAACTCAGTTGCATGTCTACAAAACATTGTCCAAAAAATCTCCACCAACTGTGTGCTTTGATGCAACTGGCTCAGTTGTGAAAAAACTGCAAAGACCAAATGGCAGATCTGGTCATTTCTTTCTTTATCAAGGCGTTCTGAAAGCAAAAAATTGCCCCAGTGTCCCAGTAGTGCAAATGCTGTCGGAAAAACACGATATTAATGCCATCGTAAACTGGTTGACAGAATGGATTCGTTCGGGTGCACCTGTGCCAAAGGAAGCTGTGAGTGATTTTTCTCTGGCTATTCTTGGTGCTCTGGTCAGGGCTTTTACTCCTCACCCTGATCTGAAGTACATTAATGAATGCTTTCATGTCCTTCTTGGAACCCCATCTGCTAAACTTCCTCCTTGCTTTATCAGAGTTGATGTTGCACACTGCATCAAGATGATATGCCAGTGGGATTGCCTGAAGAAGAAGACACACCGTGTTAAAGATTTCTTTGTCAGGTCACTAGCAAAACTTCTTCAGTCACAGTGCTTGGACCATGCAAAAGAGCTCTTACGTGCTATCACTGTTGTGGCACTCAGTGAAGCAGAAGGTGATGACAGTTCTGGAGCCCCTCTTGCATCTGAAAGGTGCAAAAAATATCTGAAAGCGCAAATTGCTGATGACTCCATCATCGTTCCAGATGAAGAGATAGAGGAAAGTGACAAAGTGGAATCAGTTGACGAGATCCAGACTGAAATAAGACAGTGGATAACAGAAATATGTGAGGAGAGCAGGTCACTTGCTTCAGCTGACGGGGATAGAGATAATATTCACTTCCTTCCTGAGATTATTCCACATATAATAAGACTAGCAAGTTACTTGCCACTCTGGACAGGAATAATGGTCCCTCTCTTCAAAAGCACCAGCATCACAGCAAGCTCAGCCACTGTTGAAGCGGAGTTCAAAAACATAAAACATGGCCTTTTTAAACATGAAAACTTGCCTATCCGAGCTGACCGCTTCATTGCTCGTCATCTTTCCTTCATCGAAGGAAATATGCGGATTTGTTCTGCACAAGAAAATAACAAAGATGAGGCGACAGTGGACTCACTGACAGTGACAGATATTAATTCAGGATCCATGACTACTCACAGTGCAGAAGAGAAAATAAAAATGGATGCTCAACAATTTGTGGGATCTGATGCAAATGTTAATCTACTTGATGAAGATGCCGTTGAGAACTGGAGGGGCCAAGCTGTTCCACCCAAAAAAAGGAAGAGGACCTCCTACCTCTCTCCTTGTACTGAGTGGCTCAATGCAGATGAATCTTTGGGGCCAAAAGAGTGAAGATGGGATTATTAACAAATGGAAGCCTTCACCAGCCTATTAGATTTGGGGAATCACCAATTTCTGTAATCAATACCTGTGGATTTGACGCATTAGTTCAGTGCTTATGTTGTGCCTTCTGCGACACCTCAGCATTTCAAAATGCTGTTATGAAAGACAGCGAAAACCCAGTCTTGCAGTTGGTGAAAGCCATTGCCACAGATGGTGTGACCCAACAAACCTACAAGAGGAGGGCAGAGTTGCTTAGTGCAATGTTTGAAGCAGTCCAATTGAGGTCTGGTGCCCTCCAAATTGATGCTCAGTGCAACATCTCCACTGTCATTGAAAAGACAATGAGGAATATTTCAAGTGTTTATTTCACCAAATACTGCTCTTCACAATACTGCTATCTCAGTAAAGGGATGACGAGGGAAGTGCCTCTTGTTTCTCCTGCCATTTCTGTCCTCAAAGGTTCTTGTATGGCTCATCTTGGCACTGCTGTGGAAGCAGGACTCAGCCGACCTGAGTCTCCCTGCCTCAGGCCAATCTCCAATGCATCTCTATGTCCACCAGATTTCAAAACAGAAGACAGCACCTCAGGAAAGGAACTCTGTGCAGGGACAGTTACTCACAGCTACAAGATTGGAGATATAGTATGGATCAATACTGACCTTGCAAACAAAAAAGAGGTTTCCTTGAATGAATGTCCTGCCGATCTGGTTCTCCAAGGCAAGACTTTCACTTTGAGGGCATTGATTGCTTTCCAAGGAAGCTTGTCCAGTGGTGGTTTGGGGCACTACACTGCCTACTGCAGGAGAGCTCCATGTGTCTGGGAGTTCTACGATGACCTGGCAAATGGAGTGAACACGGCATCTGAAAACCAAAAGTTACAACCCCATGCTGTGTTATACACAGTATAATGAGCATTGCTTGTATTCTGTCTTTTGTTTTATTACTGTTACATGTGTTCATATGGCTAAGTTGTCTTATCAGCATGTTCAGTCTTTCATATAAAGTCATTTTTCAAAATCAAGTCACTTTTGCACTCTTTTCTTTTTCAATAAGGTATATTTGCTTTTCAAACCCAGTCAACTTCACCTGTATCCTCTTGAAGGTAACATTTTTCTTTCAATAAATTTGTAGTATTTATTATGTGTTGATCTCATGAGCAAAGTCACGGGTCAGCCAACTTTTCAGTTCCAAATACAATGTCTAGAGCGGCAAAAAAAGAAGATAGAATTCATAAAGATGTACTAAACAATTTGTTGTATTTTGAAAGATATGGAAATGTCAACTAAAATTATTGTTATTTTTGGAAGTACTTTTAGAACAAAATGAATATTCTAACATTTACAATGGGAAAACACTATTTTGGAAAATGAATCCAGTTAAGTGAGCCTTTTTCTTAAAAATGTAAAATTACAAAAGATAGGTATCCAACTTGAAATTTACAGCACATAGTTTGTAGCTAAGAAAGATTGAATTACTTCTAAAAGCCTTTTACAATCTGGACAGTAATAATAATAATAAACTTGTATGGTTAAAAGCAAAATCATACAAACCGACTGAAAAAACAATGTAGGTTCACTTCAATCACTTCACCTGTGATGCCAGTTTTAAGAGAATCAAATGCAAATATTAGTCTATCTTGTGTTCGTTTCAGCTCTGGTTTAATATTATATATATATATATATATATATATATATATATATATATATATATATATATATATATATATATATATATATATATATATATATATATATATATATATATATATATATATATATTATATAATATTATTTTCAAAAAATACACTCAAAAAAATTGTCTTCTATCTCACAATAAAAGAAAAGGTGTTCTAATGATTCAATGTTCTCTAAACAAAAGGCACAATTATGATCAAAATTGAATCTCAACCTCAAAAAATAGTTCGTTGGATATATATTAAAATTTTAAAGTTAACCTCTTTTGCTTTTGGAGGAAGAGGAAATGAAATGTAATTTTTTCTATCTTATTTTCTTAATTTTTCCCCATCAAACTCTTTAAGTATATACATTATTTTTACTGGGATAGGATATGTTTTTATTAGAAAACTCCTAATAATTTTGTTGTTGCATTTAAGATCACAGAAATCCAAACCATCGATGCAGAGCTGTCTAAGCAACCATTGATCTCAAAGAACATGGTATGGCTTTCAAAATTCATAATACATCATAATACTTAACATTACATTGAAGTTGGTATGTTTTACAGAAATCCTAATGTTGTAACATGTTTCCAGTGTCGTTCATAAAATGTGCAACAGCCCAAATGCCCCTAGATCTCCATTCCTCTATATAAACAGATTTTTTACTGAGCCGTATATACTTGTTATTCCAAATTGGAGTATTGTGTGGTGTGAAATTATGGCTATAAATTAACTTCCAATAGAAAAGAACTTGATGATGGAAGGCAGAGAGTTTAATTGGTAATGAGCTACATTCAAAGTCACAACACAGAAGAAAGTCTATTCCACCCAGTTTAAAAAAAAATCATATTAGGGACAGTAAACCAAAAGGAATTTTTATTTGTAATTCAACAAACAATAAATTGATAATGATGTCTCAGTTCAGAATGAATGTTTGCTCAAAAACCAAGGCTTGTATTGAACAGTGTTGGGAATGAAGCCAAGTTAGTTTTAAACTAAATGTGATTAGTTTAAGACTAATCAGCACATTCTGGTTTCTTTTCAAGCAACCAATTCACAATGCAAAGCAGAAGTTTAGAAAAACATTTGGAAGAAGCAATGTTTCATTAAACCATTTGCTGAATTAATAATCAATAACCTTTAGATAATTGATTCTATTTTATGGATCGGTCACCGCAGTGATTGATCTAAATTAATATTTAGACTTTATGTTGACTTTAACGGCAGTACCAATTATGTAGATCTAATTTAGTATTTTGACTTACCAAGACGGCGGTTTCAAAAATTACTTAAAAGATTAGTTTAATGTTTAAACTATCTGTTTTAAAGTCGATCATTAATGGCAGTCTATCGTTCATGAATAAAAAGCCGTCAATGGCGGACCCACGTGGTTCGCTAGAGCATGTAGCTTACAGCCAACTCACGTGGCGCTGCTTAAAGTCGCTCTGGATCATTTATTAAACATCAAACGAAGAAAACTGTCGGATTGAGTAACTCAGGTTGCAGGATATAAAACGACTTTCCATCGGAAACCTCGAAATCACAGTTTAAACCTCCAGGCCAACCGGCCTGTTTGTACCCAAACAATAAATGAAAACTTACACAAAGTAACAAATTACAGTGAAAATAAACAACCCTTAAATCTTGTTTAAACCTTAATCCTAATCTCGCCTCTGCCCAGGCAGACCTTATTGAACGGTTAAAGTTCTCCAAGTCGCTCCGTGGATGATGGGCAAAGGTAACACAGGGTTAGCCGGCAGGTCAACAATAGCTGTGGTCGGTTAGCAGCGGTAGGTCGTATGGCTGTTGTAGCGTAGCAGCCATGGAGCTGGAACGTCGTTGTCCTCTCCGGCTTGCCTAAACAACGATCAGCTCTACTTTTACTGACGGTACCTTTGTTCGCAGCTTTCAGCACAGCATTCATCTCACATAAGCTCCGTGAGCGGTGGATGTAATGGCTGTAGTCTGGACACGGCTCTGCAGCAACAGTAGCTTGTTAGCAGCTTGCTTCCTCACGGTAGCATTGAAGTTCCCCCAGAAAGTCGCTCGATGTCGCCCGATGAGGTCATACGCTAATTTGCATAATTATGATGTAATCACTTGATGATGAATGAAACAGAAAGGAGGAAATAATTATGTTTAGATTAGGCGGTCGGTCAAAATGGCGACTCTGTAAGACGTCTGCATTCGAGCTCCGCTGAAAAACTGGATTTTGAACCAAAATATAACTTTAAAAAACAAAATACTCGTTGACCAACTTTCTGCTAACATGCCTAAATCAGATATCAAGAGGAAGGAACGTGAGTTGCTCTCAGTTTCCCAAGTGGACATGGAGGTTCACAGCTGGTTGATTCTATAATTGGAGATACATTTTGCATTTCAATTTCTTTTTTTAAAGGTTGTCATACAGAACCATTGTTTTTAATATTATTCTTAATCACTTTAAAGTTCATATATTCAGTGCTAAACAAATACAAGTAGTTTATTCTTTTCCTTTTTTTATCAAAATACCACCTGTTCATAGTTTCTCTGACCAAATCTGTTACGGACGAACAACCAAATATATAGAAGTAACAGTAAATCAAATAATTATAAATTTTTTTAGTTTCATTTGTCATGTAGTCCTTTTATTCAGCGGAGTGCGCAAGTGCAACATGTCCGTAGGTGGCTGGCAGTGACGTCATCGTTTTCAAAAGTCTCCGGCTTGCGTTTACATGAAAACGAATCCCCCAGCGTTTTCAAAACTCTCCACTCTGGAAGCCGTATCCCAAAAGCTACGTTTTCGCCCCCCCGTTTTCCCGTTGTCGTGTAAATGAGAGGCCGAATCGGAGAGAAAAACCTCCGTTTTGCCGAAAAACGTAGTGTAAACAGCCCCTAAAATGCGGGAAATATCGGCGACAAAGTTTCACAGAAAGTAGCTATTGGTGGTCAGAAATGTCGCTAGATTTGTCGCTAGGCGCTTTTTGGAGAAAAAAAAGTCGTTAAGGGGGTCTGAAAAGTCGTTAGAAATAGCGACAAAGTCGCTAAGTTGGCAACATCTGACTTCTCAGTCCAGAAGAGTGCAATGCTCGGAAAAGCTATACTTTCAGGGCATAGACATAGACTTTTGGGTTTTCTTTATCTGTAAGGCATAGTGACAAAAGACAAGAAATGAAGAGTTGAAATATTTCACCCAATGTGTATCCTGTTTATATGTATAATCTATCTAGCTGTAATATATGAGTGTCTCTCCGAAACGAGTGGCAAAAAACTTAGGGTAATTTACGTGTTTTATAAGATGACGGTCTTTGTGTTTTGGTGTTGATACAACACTACCCTGATAGAGTCTGAACCACCCACAGTCAAACAACAAGTGGTATACAAATAGTAGAAAGTCATGACCATCATTAGGCTCCTGTAATTATACAAACCAACAACAACCAGTACTGGTACAAAAACTGCAGAAAGCAGAGGGTGCTATTCACCCTGTGATAAATCATTTTACCATATACCAGCTTAAAGAGTAACTAAACCCCAAAACAACTTTTTTTTTGCTTCTAAATTGTATAAATGGGTCTTTACCAATGCAATCTTTCAGTTTCTGGGGATTTTTTTACATTTTGGTGTAAACTTGTTTAATTCTACACTTTTTGGTCTAAAAACGTCTTAGTGCTGCCCTCTTAGGGTTGAACTGTGGCTACTGCATTTGAATTTTGTGATTGGTGGAGAGCGGTACATCTCTACGTCACAGGCATCGACTGTGTCACAGCAGCCATGGTCTCACAGACACGCCCTGTGGGTTTGGGTATAAAACTATCAGACATACTGACTATCTCCGGTGACGACGCAGGAGATCCGCTGGTTCAGGGCACCGAGCCAGCGCCGCCCGAGCTCGGTGCTGCTGAGGCAGAGGGAGACAGGAGGAGTTCAGTCTCTGAGTGGTAATGCTAACATAGGCTAACGTTCAAAACAGATGAATGTTGATCAGATCGATCAGTCGCAAAACTGCCAACGTCGCTTTGGTCACTGTCCATGTTTCAGTGTCACATTAAGCGAACTGTCATTGTCCTCCTGAACACACCCCCACGTTCCCCCCTCCGCTCATCCTCCAAACTTGGCCATACCCCTCCGTTCTTCCTGGCACCGCCCACTTTGTAGAATTTTTTTTATGTCGTCTGTGGGCGGGGTTATGATTTTTCAGGGGGTTCAGTTACACTTTAAGTAGATGCTTCATTAACATGAAAATTCTGCCTTGTTTGTCTTTCACACATGATACTGTATACACTGTTGTCCTAACTATACTGAATTTATTTAGATAAACATATATACATTCACAGTTTATACATGCATAAACACAATAACTTACATATAAATAGGAGAAAATAGAACTATTACTAACAAAACCGCCCCCCTACCCCTGCGCATAGTCCTTGCAACAGGCACAGCTGGCAATATTGACCTACACTTTAGAGTGTGAGCAGATTCACACAACCCAAGAGGAAATTATTTAAACATACTGGGCTTGGATTGACAGTATTATGAATGAAATTTTCTTTATTTGAAAGAAGTTACTAGTGTGATTTATTTCGCCAACTTATTAGTTACAAAATTTGATGCATGCATTCCTATAGCCAAGCCCAAGGCTGCTGCAAAGAAGCCAAAAAGCCATCCCCTTCCCCCTCCAAGCACCCATTGCAACATGCACAGGCTGGCAGCAGCAAGCAGGGGCATCTAGGGTGCAAAAAGCTGTTGTAAGTAGATGTTATAATTTAGAAAAAGCATCAGTGTTTGCTGCTGTTTGTTTTATTTTGAGCTGGTTAGATAACGTTTCACTTCCAGCTGCTTCAGCAGGCCTGCCCCCTTACCTTTGCAGCCGGACCGGACAGACATGGCCGACTTACAGCTAAAACTCCTTGCTAACGGCTAACACTGCAGCTGAAGACACGGCACCGTGTGATTGATGTTACTTGAAAGAAAAAACACATCCATGTGTACTTTAAATGATAGTCACTTGCAAACGTCAGGTTATAAATACATTTGAAGACAACATTTTAACATTTGCTAACAGTTTACAGGCACACAAGAAGTCTTTTGAAGCCACTTGCTATCTTAATTACAAATCACTTCAAGAGCCTCAGTTGTCTTGATTATTCATTTCTACAACAATATAAAACCTGAAAGACTATGGTAATTTACCAGCTATATCATTAAAATTAACGCAATGCTTACCTTCAAGTTCAGTCTCCCGAACTGCCTGCTGCTTTAAATGCCCGACGACGGTTGGCGCGAAATACCCAGAATGCACCACACGGGGCGCAGTTGGGGCTGAGTAAATACAACGAGCAAATTGTTTGTTGTGTGGGTCTGCATAAGGCAGTGTTTCTCAAACTATGGGGCGAGCCCCACTAGTGGGGCGCAGAGGTATTGCAGGTGGGGCGTGACATCAATGGGATTTAAATAGTTTTTCCCCCTAGATTCTGTCGTTGTGAATGTTTCACCGCACTGTAAATTAAATCAACCAGCTCCCCTCTCTCACCAAATTAAACACACTCAAATAAATTAGCGATTGTGATCATCATTGTAAACAGAACCGTGACCTGAAACATCGAGCTGGGAGTTTGACGGCGGAATATATTGCAGCAGAACAAAACAAGCTGAAGTAGCCGCATTATCAGAGATTCCATCTACAAAATGGACAAATATCTAATAAGATCAGGGAACGTTTCAGAGTCAGAGAAGTCACACGGTCAACCATGGAGGAAATACAGGGATGAGTATCTTGCTCTTTATTTTATTTCATATTGTATTTTTGAAAGCTTTGTATTTGTGATAAAACTACAACTTTCATTTTCTCCAAATATGAGCTGAAGTTCTACATGTAGCAACTACTGAAAGCATATATTTCTGAGCCGGTTTTATAACAGTGCGCGACCCCTTTCTCCAACTAATTTATACCCTTAGTAAACTTGTAGACTAACTCGCTATTTAAATAAATAAAATACTTTAAAAATCAGGCGTGGCCTCCATTCTGTTGGGGGCGATAAAAGCATGGGGGGCTTGGGTATGCTCCTTTGTGCAAAGTGGGGAATGATAAAAAAGTTTGAGAAACACTGGCATAAGGCAAGGCAATTTTATTTGTATAGCACACTTTCAACAGCAGGGTAATTCAAGGTGCTTTACATGATTTGGTGATTTTTAAAAAAAATACATGGAATATAACATTGGAAATTAAAAGTAAAAGAAACACACAATAACACATGATACACAATAAAGCAAGAGAGCATGAACACATTTCATACATATGACATCAATCATTTACGCTAAGGCAATTCTAAACAGATGAGTTTTTAGTCTTGATTTAAAGCAGTTCCGAGTTTCAGCAGCTCTACACTCGTCAGGAAGTTTGTTCCAAATAAGGGGAGCATAGAAACTAAAAGCTGCTTCTCCATGTTTGGTTCTGAGTCTAGGGATGTTTAGTAGGCTAGAGTTGGAAGACTTGAGTGGTCATGGTGGTTGGTACTGTGACAACAGGTCTTCAACATATTTTGGTGCTAAGCCATGTAATGATTTATAAACTAGTAGGAGTATTTTGAAGTCTATTCTCTGAGCTACAGGGAGCCAGTGTAAGGACTTTAGAACTGGGGTGATGTGCTCTACTTTCCTGGTTCTAGTGAGGAACACGAGCAGCAGCGTTCTGGATCAGCTGCAGCTGTCTGATTGACAGCTATAAGAAGATTTGTTGAGCCACATACATACAGCTTGTAAAGGACAAAAATCAAAATGACTTGTGTTTTGAATAAATGCAGAATAATTCACAACTTGATATATTCATGTCAGGAGACCAACAATGTTTTTTATTGTTATTATCACAGGCTTAATTATGTCATGACTACATATTCTTAGATATACTTTTTTCAGTGTAAGTTTGTGCCTTGTGTACAATTTTTTTATTAATTTGGACATGTTTGGACAGTTTTTTAATTTCACTAGATTAGTAATCTGATAATACTTAAATTAGTCCTTGATGAAAGGCATTCCAACAGGGTCCTCAGTGCGTTTGGAGGGATGCAGGTCCACAGCATAACTTAACAACCAGCATAAGGGCGGCTGTAGCTCAGTGGTAGAGTTGTCAGCCTGCAACCCAGAAATTGTGGTTTCGTTTCCAGCTGTCCTTGGGCAAGACACTTCACCTACTTTGCCTGTTGGTGTTGGCCAGAAGGGCCGATGGCGCAATACGCCAGCCTCGCTTCTGTCAGTCTGCCCCCGGGCAGCTGTGGCTATAATCATAGCTTGCTTCCACCAGTGAGTGAATGAATAATGGAGTTGTGAAGCGCTTTGAGAGTCTTGAAAATATATAAATGCAAGCCATTATTATAAGGTGCTTTTACAAATCTATCATAATCACAAACCCCGAGTCCTTTTTTAATCAGCGATCCTATGGCGCCATCTACTGGACATTCATTAGCATAACACTATCTGCGAATTCGGAAACCTATATTTGCACCATTATCAGTAAAATTAACAAATTTGTTGTTGTCTATTTTAAACACAAAGACTTTTGAGTATTTTTACCGGTATAACCTGTAGTGGATGACTTTTGAAAGTTTTATTCTTGATATCCTCCTTAGCGAATACACCCTACACCCTAACCCGTTTAGGGGGTGATATGAATACCTTTAAAGCAGCGTTACATTTATTTGTTGAATTGCTACTTTTAAAATCAAAAAACCATCCAACATAATCGTGTAAACAAAAAAGATAATCAAATGAGAAAAACATCGGACAGCGCCCGTAGTTGAACCTGCGGCCGTGAGACTGCAGGCTTGGAAATCGATTACATGGTGTTCGAAGTAACCACTGAGCTAAGCCGACGCTGAAAAAATGCTCACACAAGATGACTTAAGAAGCATAACACCTGATAGCATGGCTGTAATTGTGATAAGTGTTTGTTTTGACTCACTCTTAATTATCTGCCGTGAGTTTTTGTTTTCAAGCAAAATCTCTAAACTTTGCAGTGATTTTTATTTCTTGCTCCGTAAATGAGTCAGAAACGTAAGCGCTTCCGCCATATTGTGAGTGGCAAGCCTGTCCCAGAAAACAAGATGGAAACTACATTTTCTATCCAAAAGAGACACAAACGTATACATTTAATAACTTAATAATAAACACATCATTTTGACTTATCAGTTGCATAATGTATGGTTATTTTATAAACAA
Organism: Valencia hispanica; assembly: GCA_963556495.2. NCBI lineage: Eukaryota > Metazoa > Chordata > Actinopteri > Cyprinodontiformes > Valenciidae > Valencia > Valencia hispanica. Next base: position 31,516,629 of record OY747702.1, on the reverse strand, counting down.
TTTTGACCGCTGAGGGGAAAAAATGCTATAAAGTGGAATCAAAATTAGACAATAATGGAAATCACACAGATTAGACAATGGATTGAAAACTTGACCAAAACTATTTGAAGTCAACGATGAGGCAGTTCAAAGATTGGGATGAGAGTGCATAACTTTTTTTTACAAGATTCTAAATAATCACTGATAATTGTACACATCTGATGTGATTAATTCAAATTGTTTATTTGTTCATAATACTGTATCTTTTAATATCTCCTAAGCATGCATATTTTGTATCAATTCAACTGTAGCTCACTGCGTAGACATGAAAGACCTAACAATGTGTTAATTATGCACTTCTTTCTTCAAGATTATTTTAATTCATTATCACTTGCCTAAATGATGCATCCCTGGATCTTATGCAGGCTGTAAAGAACACTGCTGTCAGACCTCAGACTATATCAAAGAAGTTTTCTCATGTCACACCACTCTAGAGCAGGGCCACCTTAACCAGCTGATAGGCCCCGGGCAGAGAGGCTCAGTAGCAGCACCCCCCCCACCCCCACCCCCCCCCCAAGGCCCTTATTTATGTGTGTTATATACAGCTCCCATACGTGTGTATAGATAGATAGACTATCTATCTATCCATCTATCATAGATAAATAGATATGCTGAAAATTGAAAATATATCATCAAAGCTAACGTATCTATTTTTATTTTTGTATTGACACCATAAATCATATAACAAAGTAGTGAATACCACCATCACCTCTGCATAAACATCAAATACTGATGACAGCAGAAACAAAGAACAGCAGCTAACAAGTCAGCGCAAGGACCTTCTCTTTAAAGAAGGCAAGGCAAGTTTATTTGTTTAGCACAATTCATGTTACAGGACAATTCAAAGTGCTTTACATAAAACATCAAAAGCATTACAGCAGGGTGCAGAAAAAGCAAAAGAACAGGAATAAAAAGCATGATTTAAAATGAACAAAAAATAAATAAAATAACAATCTATCTTAAAAGAAGCCGTGCAGATTTATAACTTACAATAAAAACCTAAACAAAAGCAGCTGAGAACAGGTTGTTGTGTATGGGGTCAGATCAGTCTCATTAAGAATAAACTCATGCAGGGTTTTTCACAAATTCACATGCTCTGGTTCACAAATATAATTTCGAAGAAACACTTGTAATATAACTTCACAAATGCACACGATCCGTTTCACAAATGCACACGATCCGTTTCACAAATATAATTTTGAGGGAAGCTTCAAATATAAACTCACAGATCATACGAATCGCTAAATGTGCATTTACGAACCACTTCTCATTCGCGAATATCTCTGTATTTGAGAGAGAATTTTGTGTGGTGAATTTTGAGACTGTTGTAACGTTGCAGGTCATCAAACGTCACCATTGGCTAATGAATCTGTCAATCAAATTTACGATTCTGATTGACAGATTCGTCAGCTTACCAATATCTTCGTTTTCAGCCAATCGTATGGCTCCTTACATTTTCTCCTCACTAGCAGAGCTGTTCTGTGCGCATGCACCATGAAGTTCAACTGCGACACATGGCGAATTGTGGTATTTACCGTTTGAGACTGATGCATGTCGCTACCATGGACTGTATATAACAGTCGCTACTTATCGCCATGTGTCACGGTTAAACTTCACTGCGCATGCGCACATAACAGCTCTGCCAGTGCAGCGTCATAGAGATAGAGTTACGACAGACTTTGAACTAGCCGACACGCGGTCACGTGGGTCATGGAGTCCTCAATAGCTCCAAACCTCCCAGCGCTGTCAGTCAGTCTGAGCGGCTTCTGGCGGGACAGAACGCAAAATCGAATATTTCTCATTTCTCCTGCCGATTTTTGATCATTATTGACTAATATGTACTGATTACTTTTTACTGAATAGCCCATGCATTTTTATTATATCAAAGCATTTTCTAGAGGAACAGACATTCGTCACTGTTCAAAATTTTAGCGGGAAACGAGAGTGCTAACACATTGTAGAATACATGTAGATCACCGATCATATTTATTGATAAATTAATACGCTACACTGCTCAATATAAGCATGTTTAATAACTTTATGTGCCACAAGAAACCCTAAATTGGAGTAATAATACCCAATTTATAGCCTGTTTTCTAAATGCTAGCAATGGTAATGCCATACCTTGTCCTATACACTTAAAACATGCCAGTGGTTAAGACCTCTTCTCCAGCTTACCTTCAGATCTTAATCTTTCAACAAAGCATGGGATATTACTGTTCCCAGGATTTACTCCTAAAACACCCCATAGGTCTAGCAGATGACATTCAGTCTGTGTTTTGCCTGCTGTTGGATAGAAAATTATCTGAATGACAGGCTGATCTAAGTTACATGTTTTGAACCAGTTTTAAATAACTTGGAGGAAAATATGCGGCTGTCTATGCGTTGACTGATGACCTGGGATTAATTTTTTTGGTAGAAGACATCATTCTATAATTATTTATTTTCTTATGAACTCATGCATCTATAACCCAGTTGATTGTGCTTCTAGCCTGAATACAGTAAAATAGTAATTCAATGATAATGTTAAAACCAGTATATGTAAAAAAATAAGTGTTAATTGTGGAAAAAACAATACGCAAACTTTTTATTAAACAATATTACGCAAAATGTCAAACAAGCTTTAATGAAGTATTTTTACTATCACTCTCACTGTCATTACATCTATACAAATACACTCCATGGATCAAATTTGGGCAATGTGGAAATGTGCTGAAGTCCTAATGAAGGTTCATCCTTAATAACATTAACAGCAGCTCCCTTTGATAACAACCACTGGTGACCTTCCTGAAAACAATAGAGAAACTGTTCATTAGTAAAATGTTTTGCTTTGAAGGACTTAGTGGATGAAAAATTCAAATTACAAATCAAGATGTTTAGGGTGGAACAAGAGAAAAGTTTAAAGTGTAATTATACATATAATTATATTTGGTTTTGTACAACATTTCATATGTATAAAATGTATATTTAAATAATACCTTTATAGGTTTATTACTTAACCATGACTGGCTGTACTGCATTTGGATGCAGCAATTGGTCCAAGAAAGGGATCAGAACGTACAGCTTCCCTAAAGACACAAAAAGAAGGAAATGGTTGGCTCAAGTCAGCAGGAAAAATCTCACCATCGCCAGAGGTCATAATAACAGAAAGCTGTGTACAGTAAATTTAATCTGGACTGTCAAATATTTTCAATCAGGGCTCCACACCCCACCCTGTGATGGCACTTAGGCATAAGATGGAAGAGTACAACAAAGCCATCACATTCCTCCAAGACATGATAACAATCTTCTGTGGACTTAAGATTGGTCAAACAGGTAGCTGGAAACCAGTGCAAAAAGGAATTGTGAAGGCAACATCTACAATCTTATCAATCCAAAAGACATGCTTGACCATGGACATATTCTGTACCATCTTACAGGATACAAACAAAATCATAAAATATTCCAACATCTGTGATGGATGCTCTAGTTCAATAAAGCAAAAATGATGACAGTCCAGAAGGAGAGCACTGTACCCTATTGACCCTGAAGGAATTAAAACCAGGAGTGCTGTGTCGACCATCACATGACGCCTTCGGTCTGGTCCAATAAGTGGAGGAGCTTTTCCTTACAAGGTCTGGTGCATCTCTCATCAAGCTCCCAAATACTATGGCCACTTTAGAGAGAAAAGCAAGTCTGTTAGAAAGCATGCTCCCTGTATGTCATGATGTGCAACAAAACCCCAAAAACCAGCAGATTCATCAGGCTGAGACTACAAATGGCAGCAAAACAGATCTTCCATAAGAAAGAAAAAAAGTGCCGTCCAATACTGGGCATCCTGGAAGTACAAGACAAACAAAAAACAGCAATGCAAAACAGCATCTGATAGCACAACAAGCAAGGCCCCACCAAACACCTTGATCGTTGCCATGGAGGAACTTTGTCTCTTTTTTGCAAACAACCCCCCACCCAATATCAGCTTCAACACCTATATATATATATATATATATATATATATATATATATAGTATGTTTTGGTGGGGTTTTTTTTGTCCCTTGTACTTTAATTTCAACGATTCTACATATGTTATTTTAATCATACATAGTCTTGGCATGTTCAGGGAATAATAAAATAAAAAAGATTGCAATGCTTGCATTGTCTTTGGTATGAAATTAAGTCATTTCTGATCATTTTGATTTTATTTTGACAGCCTCCCCATCACCACCCAGCCACCTCCAGCACTCCACTTACCAACTTATGTATCACTCCATCACTGACAGAACTGGGAAGTTCCAAACCAGGGGCCTCATTTATAAAACATTGCGTAGGAAAGCACACTACCGGCAATTGTACGTACGCAAAAATGGAAGTGCGGCGCACAACAACGTTCCGATTTATAAAACAGTGCGCAGCACGTCCTACACCTGCTTCCGTTTATAAATCAGAATCAACTCTAAAGTTGGCGCACCTGGGGGAACGCCTTTCCCCGCCCATATGATGACTATAAAAGGTCAGGTGGACGCCTCTGATAAATATTCACAATTTGATTTCCATGATGCCTCAAGAGAGGAGAAAAGCAAAAAAGCGTAACTTCACTGAGTGCGAGGTGGAGGTATTGGTCGACAGCGTCGACAGATCGCAAAAGATATTATTTGGTGGGCACAGCCGGGGCATCACAAATGTCAGAAAGGCAGAAGAGTGGCAACAGTGGCGGATGCTGTCAACGCCGTTTCATCAGAGCAACGGACTGTGCCCGAAATAAAAAAAAGTGGTCCAACATCAAAGTGGACGCCAAAAAGCGGCTCGCTCTCCACAGGAGAAGTGCAACTGCCACAGGAGGAGGAAGGGGGATGCCCCAGCTCACCCCCATGGAAGAGAAGCTGGCAGGCATCATAGGAGAGTCCCTCCTGAGTGGTGTGGTGACGGAGGCGAAGGGGGACATGGACACGCCGGTGTCCTTACCTGAACCACACACGACAGAGGCTCCGGATGATGCAGGTAATTAATTTAGACATTTACAATGAACGTGTAGACACAATTGATGTGACACCATTTTATTCACTGTGCAATATTATGTCTTTTTATACTTCCTGGATGTTCCAGCTGGGTCAGTGGTGCAGCTGAGGTGGGGAAGGCCAGTGACACAGCTCCTCGTGCGCCTGCCCGTAGCCGTGTCCTGACGGAAGAGGTCCTGCAGGTGCAGAGGGACACGATTAGTGCCATCCATGAGGTGGCGAAAGAGCTGAGGGAGATACAGTCTGCTCTCGTAGATATCTCCGAGTCACTGAAAACCCTTGCTAATAAAAATATTTAATTGTGCTGTACCTCATTTCCCTTTTTTATCATAAGCGTCGCATCACTTCAAGAAGCTGGTGTAGAGCATCATCCTGTGGCTCTAACAAGGGACGCTGGGGCTCGATCTCCAGGACAATAATTGGCTCCGGTGGTGGCACGTTCTGGGTCAGTGCCATGTTGTGCAGAACAGCACATGCCCGAACAATCTTATACACCTTTGCAGGTGTGTAACACAGGCTCCCTCTTGTGACATCAAGGCATCGCCACCTGCCCTTCAGCAGCCCGCTGGCCCGCTCCACGACAGCCCGCGTCTGGCTGTGGCGCTCATTATACAATTGTTCCTCTGCGCTCCGGGGGTTGAGGAAGGGAGTGAGCAGCCACGTTATGAGGGGATATCCACTGTCCCCTGCAAGGTTAAGGAATGGGTTAGGCAATGTAGTGTGCAGAGATATTTAATTAACGAGCCTTACCTAAAAGCCAGCCATCCTGCAGAGCTCCAGCCTCAAGTCTGCGCCCCACACTGCTGTGTCTCAAAATGAATGAGTCATGGGTAGACCCAGGCCAGCGAGCCACAACATTAGTGAGCAACATCTTGGCATCACATATTATTTGCACGTTTAGAGAATGAAAATGCTTTCGGTTTATGAAAGCATATTCATTCTCACTTGGTGCCCTTATTGCAACATGGGTGCAGTCAATACTACCGATTACATTGGGGAAATCAGACATTACTGCAAATTGCTTTTTTATGTTGGCCTCTTCACCCACAGTGTACGGGAATTTGATGCACCTGTGTGACAGACGAATTATGCCATCCAACACGTCCGGCATGATGCGCCTGAAGGTTGGCTGTGAGATTCCCGACCTGTCTGCCACTTCCCTCTGGAAGGTCCCGGTTGCCAGGAAATCAAGGGTGGTCAGTACTTGGAGAGGGACTGGGACGGCGTGGTTCCTCGCAGTGCGCCTTTGCAAAGCCGGGCCTAAAAAATGAATAAGCTCCAAAAGCAGGGCACGGGGCAATCGGAACCGGCTCATGAGCCATTCATCATCATGGGCTAGTAAATCCTGATGGTCTCTAAAGACCCGCTCAGTCCGGAGACGTCCTTGCGCCATGTCCTCCAGCAGTGCCAGATGAGCCATTGTGCGTTTTTTCGCATTGGCACGTGTACTTTTTATATTCAACCATCACTAAATTGCCCGAACAGCTACAGGTGATGGAAATATTCTGATTATAAACTAATTGACTAGCAGTTTTCCACAAATGCCGTCACCTTAATTGAAATTATGACTAATTCATGACTTTATTTGTACGGGACCCTTTGGCAGCAGGCTATCTGCTCTATATTTCAGCCGTTTGATTGAGTTTATAATCACATGCAAGTTTCTAAAATAACCATAACATATTTTAGTGGTTGAGGTTCCTATTGAAAATAAATACATCTCGGTTTATTTAGTAAATCCTGATTGTTTTTGTTTTGTATGTGTGTGTGAGCCACATGCACTCCCAGCGCCCGATATAAAACATGCCTCTTTATTCATTTTTGCAAACTGCTTTAATATATAACAGTTTATGTGAACGGTAATGTGTGATTTTGCCAAAATATCTCCCATTTCACATAATTTCTTTGGCTTCATTCTTCTGCCGTTGGTGTCGCAGTTTCCCGTTCCTCCACATTTCCAGCGTACGCCAGGGTCAGAGTTGCCGTAGATTTAGTGAACTTTCCCGGCAAGTTTGTTTTTTATAAATACCAAAAGTTGACTATAATTGGCGTACACCAGTTTTTGTACGTACGATGGCTTTATAAATGTGGCCCCTGATCACTGATCAGCTCTCCGTTCAGCAACTCACCTGAAAACAGGAAGATGGACATGAATGCAACACAGTGTTACCAGTAACAGTTTAATAAGACTTTTTAAGTTATTATTCAACAGTTGTTTATTTAGGCTGACATTCTAAATAATTCTTAAATTCTTGTGTTAAAAAAAGATTGTTATCTCTACTTAATCAAATGATTTCAAACGATAATTTCATAAAGCAAGCGCAAATGAACAGTTCTGCAGTAAATATCAGCTTTATAAAGGTTATGGTGTTCAAGTACTTTTCTTTAAATGTCTTGATTCAGCTATTATTATTTTGGAGAACACAAAACAAGAAAACAACATATTTTGTTACCTTGGTGATCCTGTGTGCCATATGCTTCAGCAGTTTATTGCAGTCAGTTCATATGTGGTTTAACTGAAAAATAAAGAAATAACTTCTCATCTTCACAATCACATTTTTCTTTACTGATATCTCCATTTATGCTTCCATCTCTGATGCATCAAAGTCAGTTAAAGACTGTTGATACAGCGACCAGCAACTCAGATATATTTTAGACCAAAAAAAAAATCACCATTAAAATTAATGAGATATAAAAGTGTATATCCTATTTCAAACTGTGCTGAATATTTTTAAAAAGCTGAATTTGACATACTGAAATAAACCCATCAATAGGTCGTCAAGCTTTTCCATACCTCTGCTACTCACAAATAGCTAGCTGCAGTTAAACTACAACTAGCTAGTTAATTTATTTATTAGTCCTCCAAAACACTGACAACCCAGGGTCCAGACCAGGAAGCAGAGTCGTAGTTTAACCCACCTCTCTGCTGCTTCTGTACTGTTACCCACCCATTACCCTATAGAAACAGTGTCTTGCCCACGGCCAAAATTAAATGGATTAAAAGTTAAGCCAACAAAAGCAAATTATGGAAATCTCATAAAAATAAATACAACTTTGACTGAACAGAAAAATAAATCTATTAAATTTGGTTTATTAAACATAAGATCTCTCCCCTCAAAGACTTTGTTAGTAAATGACTTGATTTGTGATAATCACATTGATTTCCTTTGTCTCACAGAAACCTGGTTGCAGCAGGAGGATTATGTCAGTATAAATGAGTCAACTCCTTCCAGTCATTTAAATTTTCACATTCCTAGAAATACTGGGCGAGGAGGAGGAGTTGCAACCATTTTCCGTTCTGATTTACTAATTAGTCCCAGACCAATTGATAGCTACAGTTCTTTTGAACATCTAACCCTTAATTTTCCTCATCCAAGTTGCAAAACTTAAAAAAAAAATTGTTTGTGGTTTTGTATCGTCCACCAGGCCCTTACTCTCAATTCTTGGATCAGATCTCAAATTTTTTATCTGATTTAGTATTAAGTACTGATAGGGTCATTATAGTGGGGGACTTCAATATTCATGTGGATACTGAAAGTGATAGCCTAAATGCAGCCTTTAATGCTATTTTAGACTCAATTGGATTTACTCAAAAAGTACAGGGATCGACCCACTCGGGTAAACACACTTTGGACCTTGTACTGACATACGGTATTGAGTGTGAGGAAATAACAGTCCACCCACATAACCCGGTCCTGTCTGACCACTTCTTAATAACTTTTGAATTTACTTTAACTGACCATCTTAAATCTTTAAGAAAATTTCATTATAGTAGAGCTTTATCAGACAATGCTGTAACAATTTTTAAAGAATCTGTTCCATTCTTACTTTCCTCAGTGTCTCAGAGTAACACAGTGGATGGCAGCAATTCTATCTCTGACCCTTCAGAAATTGATGGTCTGGTTCACAGCGTTACGTCCTCATTGCGTTTGGAATTAGATAGTGTAGCCCCCTTAAAAAAGAAACTGGCTAGCCATAGGAAGCTGACTCCTTGGTTTAACCCAGAGTTGCGTACTTTAAAGCAGAATACTAGGAAGTTGGAGAGAAAATGGCGCTCTACACATCTAGAGGATTCCTATTTAACCTGGAATAACAGTCTACTGCTGTATAAAAAGACCCTTCGACAAGCTAGAACAGCATATTTTTCATCATTAATCGAGGCGAATAAAAACAATCCTAGGTTTCTTTTTAGTACAGTTGCCAAACTTACAGAGTCATAGCTCTGTTGAGCCAACTATTCCCCCAGCTCTTAGCAGTGATGATTTTATGGGATTCTTCATAAATAAAATTAATTCTATTAAAAATAAAATAATTGGCATCCTCCCAAACATGATTACTTCTTCCTCAGTAAATGAGGCAGTATTGGAAAGAACTGTAGAACCTCAGTTGTGCTTAGGCTGTTTTGATTCAGTCGAGCTTTGGGAATTATCAAAAATATTAGCCTCATCTAAACCTTCAACTTGTATGTTGGACCCAATCCCAACCAAATTATTTAAAGAAGTGTTCCCTTTGGTTCCTGGCCCCATTTTGGATATGATGAATATCCTTAGTAAACGGATACGTACCACAGGAATTTAAAATAGCTGTAATTAAACCTTTACTCAAGAAACCTTCCCTTGATCAAGATGACTTAGTGAATTACAGACCTATATCTAACCTTCCTTTCTTATCCAAAATCCTTGAGAAAATAGTTGCTAATCAAGTCTGTGAGCATCTAAACAGTAACGAGCTGTTTGAAGAGTTTCAGTCAGGTTTTAGAGCTCATCATAGCACTGAAACAGCACTGGTGAAGGTTACTAATGATATTCTCATGGCCTCAGATAATGGACTTGTGTCTGTTCTGGTTTTGTTAGATCTCAGTGCTGCTTTTGACACAGTCGATCATAATATTCTCTTAGAAAAGCTTGAACATGTTGCAGGGATCAAAGGAACAGCACTAGGCTGGTTTAAATCATATTTGTCTGATAGATTCCAGTTTGTTCATCTAAATGATAAATCTTCTTCACTCTCAAGGGTTACTTGTGGAGTTCCACAGGGTTCTGTGCTTGGACCAATTCTGTTCACCATATATATGCTCCCAATTGGTAGAATCATTAGACAGCATGGGATAAATTTCCACAGCTATGCAGATGATACACAACTATATTTATCCATAAATCCTGATGAACCCAGTCAGTTAGGTAGATTACAGGCATGTCTGGAAGACATAAAAACATGGATGACCCTAAACTTTTTGCTTTTAAATTCTGACAAGACAGAAGTTGCTGTCTTTGGACCAGAAGTTCTTAAACAGAAACTGATTAGTCAATCACTTTATCTGGATGGCATTAAATTGGCCCCCAGTACTAACGTAAAGAACCTCGGTGTTATTTTTGACCGAGAATTGACATTTAAATCCCATATTAAACAGGTTTCTAGGATTTCCTTATTTCACCTCCGGAATATTGCTAAAATTAGAAACATCCTGTCCAGGAGAGATGCTGAGAAACTAGTCCATGCATTTGTTACCTCAAGGCTAGACTACTGTAATTCTTTACTATCAGGAAGTCAACAAAATGCCATTAAAAGCCTTCAGTTGATCCAAAATGCGGCAGCAAGAGTTCTGATGAATATTAAAAAGACAGATCACATTTCTCCTGTTTTAGCTTCCCTTCATTGGCTCCCTGTTAAATCCAGAATAGAATTTAAGATCCTCCTTCTTACATACAAAGCCCTTAATAATCAAGCTCCATCATACATCAGAGATCTAATTGTTCCACATGTTCCCAACAGAGCACTTCGCTCTCAGACTGCAGGTTTACTTGTAGTTCCTAGGATTTCTAAAAGTAGAATGGGAGGCAGATCTTTTAGTTATCAGGCTCCTCTCCTGTGGAACCAGCTCCCTTTAGTCCGTGAGGCAGACACTCTGTTTACTTTTAAGGCCAGGCTTAAAACTTTCCTTTTTGATAAAGCTTATAGTTAGAGTGGCTTAGGTCATCCTGAGCTATCTCTGTAGTTATGCTGCTATAGGCTTAGACTGCTGGAGGACAGACTTACCAATTTTCTTCACTCTGCTACTTCCTTTTCTCCTACGACTCTCCAGTTGTATTACAGTACATTCTGTTATTTCGACTGTTAACTTTGTTTTCTCTCAGTGTTTTTCTCTCCATAGAAGATATACCTGGTCTGGTATCCTGCTTGGCTGCAATGCCCTGTTGGACGGGGGGCATCGACTGGGATGATGCTCCCAGTAACTGAACATCCACTGTGTCCTGTTATCAACTTTTTACTTTCTGTAACATAGAAAGTTTTCTTATATCAGATCTTCTGTTCCTTCTGTCTTTCTGCTCTGTCTTCTCAAACCCCCAGATGGTCGTGGCAGATGGCCGCTCCTACTGAGCCTGGTTCTGTTGGATGTTTCTTCCTGTTAAAGGGGAGTTTTTCCTCTCCACCGTCGCTACATGCTTGCTCAGTACGAGGGATTGCTGAAGGATTGCTGTGGTTGGAAAGTCTGCATCAACGGGGCCCAACCTCACGCCAATGACTGACGCAATCTGCTGGGATTCCTTAAATAGGAAACTTTTTAACTGATTGGAATGTTTGTATAAATGTATTGAAATGAGTTCTTGTTAAGTGCCTTGAGATGACATCTGTTGTGAATTGGCGCTATATAAAAAAACTGAATTGAATTGAACCAAAATTGCCTACATTAAATATCACCCTTGACTTATTTTTGGTACAGAGCAGTCAGCTAACACTTTTCAGTGCTGAAAAATGTTGTGATTACATTAACTTACTGGAACAATAGTTCCAAAACGCAGAGGATGAACTGCGGTCAATGATGCTGCGCTGTTTGGAAGTATCTGCAGCTGCAGACCCACGTGACTTCCGTATTTCATTCTTTCCATAGAAGTCTATGGGAGTGTCAGAACTCTCTTGTAAGCAGCCATACGATTGGCTGAAAACTAAGACATTGGTTAGCTGATGAATCTGTCAATCAGAATTGTAAATTTGATTGACAGATTCATTAGCCAATGGTGACGTTTGTTGACCTGCAACGTTACAACAGTCTAAAAATTCACCACACAAAATTCTCTCACAAATAGAGATTTTATGGAAGTCCAAGAGCTAACTGAAGCTAACGAAGGTTAGCGGGCGCCTTTAGCCTGAAAGCCGCAGTAGAGCAACTCTGCTACCCTCCTCCATCCAGGCTGTAAATACAATATTAAATCGGTAAGTTAACATTTAAATAGAAATAATTTATTCAAATGAAATGATCATTAACTTAATGCAAGTTTTCAATAATATTTTCAACTTCGTTATTAATAGTGTACGAGATCTATTTAGTCTATGCATGAGATACATGATCAAGCTACGTTAGTAAGGATAGTTCACATATTTATATTTACCCTAATTGTTAGTGATTGTACTACCATGTAGGATCTCCCAGTTAAAAAAACTGTTCCCACAGCTATTGTAGATTAGCAACAGCTAATATGAATAATTTCGATCCTAGTCAATTCTGCAATGTATGAATTTTACTAATCATTTATTGAGGTGTGGGAAGGGATAAGTTGCACTTTTAGGAAGACACTTGTGTTTCTTTTTATATATTTTGTTTATCATGTCACAATGGCTGCATGCCTGTCCTCCACAACAGCCAAACAAAGCAGAAAATGTAAGTACCTGTCTCCATCACTTCATGTAGCATTTTAATAGTATTATACTTTCAACCGATAAGCCACACCTGTGCAACTGCCATTCATTATGCTAGTTTTTTTCTCCATAGCTATTTGGATCATTGGAGACAGCTATGTCTGACATAGTTCTGAGAGAGCTGAAGAAACCATCGGAGGAAACCTCGGCCTCCCAGACGTCTGTATCTCCTGGTTTGGCTGAGGTGGAAAGAAGGAAGAGCAGCTCTAGATGTCCTCATCATCAGCTGTGGCAGAGATGACATGGGACATGTTGAATTACATTGCATTTGAATTTTGTGATTGGTGGAGAGCGGTACATCTTTACATCACAGGCATTGACTATGTCACAGCCATGGTCTCACAGACACGCCCCGTGCGTTTGGGTATAAAACTATCAGACATACCAGCCGTGTGGCGAGTTTGGAGTTGGATTGCGTTTTCCAGGTTACCATTATAATCACATTAGCACTTAGTTAGCATAGCTAACATACTGTTTTGAACGTTAGCCTATGTTAGCATCACCATTCAGAGACTGGACCCATCCTGTCTCTCTCTCCCTCAACAGCAGTGGCGGCTGGCCAATAGGGGGCGCAAGGGCGCCGCCCCACCACTCACCACTTGCTATATTACCTTAAATAAAACGTTTAAAAAAAGTATAATAATATACAAATATTTCAAAATATATGTGCGTTTCTTTCAGATGTGCCAGATAAATATTTTATAGTTCATGGTGAGTTGCGTTGTTACGCTCATCGGCGTTGTCTGATTGAGGACGTATTTCTGCCTTGGGTGCAAAAATCTTTGCCCATAGACTCTCGTTAAAAGTTGTACATGCGCAGTGGCTCCTCTTCAATACAAGAGATAGGACGATTTGGGGCGCAGCGTTCCTGCGCCCGAGGGGGTGTGATTTACATATCGCCACCCTCCTGCCATGGGGCTGACATCAAGCTGACATCATAGACGTCTGTCATACAGTGCAGCTGACTGCAGTGTTGCCAACTTTAACAACTTTTTTTTCCCCAAAAAGCGCCTAGCGACAAATTCTAGCAAAATTTCTGACCACCCTTAGCTACTTTCTGTGAAACTTTGTCGCCGATATTTCCTGCAGTTTAGAGACCCAGCTTGCTACTTCCCAAAGGGAATGATCTGCGCATGTGTACGCTGCATGATCAGACTAGTTCACTGACCAATCATAAACCTTTTTCGGTTCATTTCATTCATTCACAAACGAAGTTGTTTTGTAGTTAATGTTAATTCAAAAGTAAAAAATAAATCTGCACGTATAAGACCGATCTTTCAACGGGAATTAAGGCAGAAGCTTGTCTGTACTGCTGCCACACACATCTGTGGTGCATTCAAGGAACGTTCGAAATGTATGGTGAGTTCAAAAACGTAGGACATTTTAGACCTATGACAAAAAAAACCCATGGAAAATAATACCATAAGCAATAAACTTCTGTTTAATGGCGGTGGGCAAGAAACATTTGATGCATGCTAAATATGCCCTACTTATTTATTTAACAAAGAACTAAAAAACAAACAACTATATTCTCTGTATTAATTTCGTCTTCTTGAGATATCTCAGCATTTTCTTTCCAGAACTTCAAATTTTGTTTAAAAGGTCTTTGATGTCAAGTTGCAATTTGATATCTTGTAAATTTTGTACCAGTTTTCTCAACAGTTTACTTCAGGCAAAATAATAGAACATGCTCCACCGTCTCTTCTTGAAGACAGACGTCACATTTCCCTGTAGCATGTTTCCCCTGATTAAATAATATATTGTTTAACCCTGTAATCCTAATCTAAATATAATTATTTCCTCCTTTCTGTTTTATTTGACATCATGTGATGACGTCATCATTATGCAAATTAGCGTGTGGCAACATCTAGCGACTTTCTGGGACAAAAAAAAGTGTACAAGGCATGTTTATTCGGGTAAATTTTATTTAAAAAAAATTCCATAGGGCCCAAAATTTCTGGCGGCACCCCTGGCTATTAACAATACAACTTTCAATTCAATTCAATTCAGTTTATTTATATAGCGCCAATTCACAACAGATGTCATCTCAAGGCACTTAACAAGAAGTTATTTCAATACATTTATACAAACATTCCAATCAGTTAAAAAGTTTCCTATTTAAGGAATCCCAGCAGATTGCGTCAGTCATTGGGGTGAGGTTGGGCCCCGTTGATGCAGACTTTCCAACCACAGCAATCCTTCAGCAATCCCTCGTACTGAGCAAGCATGTAGCGACGGTGGAGAGGAAAAACTCCCCTTTAACAGGAAGAAACCTCCAACAGAACCAGGCTCAGTAGGAGCGGCCATCTGCCACGACCATCTGGGGGTTTGAGAAGACAGAGCAGAAAGACAGAAGGAACAGAAGATCTGATATAAGAGAACTTTCTTTGTTACAGAAAGTAAAAAGTTAATAACAGGACACAGTGGATGTTCAGTTACTGGGAGGATCATCCCAGTCGATGCCCCCCGTCCAACAGGGCATTGCAGCCAAGCAGGATACCAGACCAGGTATATCTTCTATGGAGAGAAAAACACTGAGAGAAAACAAAGTTAACAGTCGAAATAACAGAATGTACTGTAATACAACTGGAGAGTAGTAGGAGAAAAGGAAGTAGCAGAGTGAAGAAAATTGGTAAGTCTGTCCTCCAGCAGTCTAAGCCTATAGCAGCATAACTACAGAGATAGCTCAGGATGACCTAAGCCACTCTAACTATAAGCTTTATCAAAAAGGAAAGTTTTAAGCCTGGCCTTAAAAGTAAACAGAGTGTCTGCCTCACGGACTAAAGCTTGGAGCTGGTTCCACAGGAGAGGAGCCTGATAACTAAAAGATCTGCCTCCCATTCTACTTTTAGAGATCCTAGGAACTACAAGTAAACCTGCAGTCTGAGAGCGAAGTGCTCTGTTAGGAACATAAGGAACAATTAGATCTCTGATGTATGATGGAGCTTGATTATTAAGGGCTTTGTATGTAAGAAGAAGGATCTTAAATTCTATTCTGGATTTAACAGGGAGCCAATGAAGGGCAGCTAAAACAGGAGAAATGTGATCTCTCTATGTAATATTCATCAGAACTCTTGCTGCCGCATTTTGGATCAACTGAAGGCTTTTAATGGCATTTTGTGGACTACCTGATAGTAAAGAATTACAGTAGTCCAGCCTTGAGGTAACAAATGCATGGACTAGTTTCTCAGCATCACTCCTGGACAGGATGTTTCTAATTTTAGCAATATTCCGGAGGTGAAATAAGGAAATCCTAGAAACCTGTTTAATATGGGATTTAAATGTCAAGTCTCGGTCAAAAATAACGCCGAGGTTCTTTATGTTATTACTGGGGGCCAATTTAATGCCATCCAGATGAAGTGATTGACTAATCAGTTTCTGTTTAAGAACTTCTGGTCCAAAGACGGCAACTTCTGTCTTGTCAGAATTTAAAAGCAAAAAGTTTAGGGTCATCCATGTTTTTATGTCTTCCAGACATGCCTGTAATCTACCTAACTGACTGGGTTCATGAGGATTAATGGATAAATATAGTTGTGTATCATCTGCATAGCTGTGGAAATTTATTCCATGCTGTCTAATGATTCTACTCATTTAGATGAACAAACTGGAATCTATCAGACAAATATGATTTAAACCAGCCTAGTGCTGTTCCTTTGATCCCTGCAACATGTTCAAGCTTTTCTAATAGAATATTATGATCGACTGTGTCAAAAGCAGCACTGAGATCTAACAAAACCAGAACAGACACAAGTCCATTATCTGAGGCCATGAGAATATCATTAGTAACCCTCACCAGTGCTGTTTCAGTGCCATGATGAGCTCTAAAACCTGACTGAAACTCTTCAAACAGCTCGTTACTGTTTAGATGCTCACACACTTGATTAGCAACAGTTTTCTCAAGGATTTTGGATAAGAAAGGAAGGTTAGATATAGGTCTGTAATTCACTAAGTAATCTTGATCAAGGGAAGGTTTCTTGAGTAAAGGTTTAATTACAGCTATTTTAAATTCCCGTGGTACGTATCCGTTTACTAAGGATAGATTCATCATATTCAAAATGGGGCCAGGAACCAAAGGGAACACTTCTTTAAATAATTTGGTTGGGATTGGGTCCAACATACAAGTTGAAGGTTTAGATGAGGCTAATATTTTTGATAATTCAGAAAGCTCGACTGAATCAAAACAGCCTAAGCACAACTGAGGTTCTACAGTTCTTTCCGATGCTGCCTCATTTACTGAGGAAGAAGTAATCATGTTTGGGAGGATGCCAATGATTTTATTTTTAATAGAATTAATTTTATTTACGAAGAATCCCATAAAATCATCACTGCTAAGAGCTGGGGGAATAGTTGGCTCAACAGAGCTATGACTCTGTGTAAGTTTGGCAACTGTACTAAAAAGAAACCTAGGATTGTTTTTATTCGCCTCTATTAATGATGAAAAATATGCTGTTCTAGCTTGTCGAAGGGTCTTTTTATACAGCAGTAGACTGTTATTCCAGGTTAAATAGGAATCCTCTAGGTGTGTAGAGCGCCATTTTCTCTCCAACTTCCTAGTATTCTGCTTTAAAGTACGCAACTCTGCGTTGAACCAAGGAGTCAGCCTCCTATGGCTAGCCACTTTCTTTTTTAATGGGGCTACACTATCTAATGCCAAACGCAATGAGGACGTAACGCTGTGAAGCAGACCATCAATTTCTGAAGGGTTAGAGATAGAATTGCTGCCCTCCACTGTGTTACTCTGAGACACTGAGGAAAGTAAGAATGGAACAGATTCTTTAAAAATTGTTACAGCATTGTCTGATAAAGTTCTACTATAATGAAATTTTCTTTCAGATTTAAAATGGTCAGTTAAAGTAAATTCAAAAGTTATTAAGAAGTGGTCAGACAGGACCGGGTTATGTGGGTGGACTGTTATTTCCTCACACTCAATACTGTATGTCAGTACAAGGTCCAAAGTGATCCACTACAGATTATCCCAAATAAAAAGAAAATACTATTTAAGTTCAGTGTTTAAAATAGAAGTCAAAACAATTATTGTTATGTGCTTAGGCGAAAAACATTTTAAAATGAACATACTGGCTCTGTTGTGAAAATTGATCGATTTAGTCACCCGTAATACACTGTGAAATAACTAATCAAAACTATAGGCATTAAAAGGAAATAAGCAAAAAAGTAAAAACCGAAATGTAAAATTATCACGTTAACAAACATTCAGTAGGTGGCGCTAGAGGCGTATGAATCATCCATCCATTATCTATACTGTCTATCTTATGCAGGGTTGAATCAGTCTTTGAACAAATGCTTAATCAGAGGTACATTATCATTTCGTCACTCTGCTAATTAATATCAACACATGTATTTGATGCTCTCAAAAATTGATAAGATTCTATAAATACTAATTAGAATAATAAAAAGGGGGCATTTGGATCAACAGTTATTTATATTAGGCTTTTTACAGATTTTTTTCCAAATAAGATGTAAGTTGATGCTGTTGCATGCAGGTAATATTAGCTAAATAAAGTCTAGTTAATACTGCTTTCCACATATTTGAAATAAATCTTTATTGCCACAATAAACAGAGCAGGGTCAGAGAGGGTCTGCACAGGTGGAAAGAGAATATAAATGGCGGAGAAAAATTATGGCATTAGAGGGAGTTTGAGGTTATTAATATCCACAGTAATATCACTGCTAATCATCCAAATTCTATTCCAAAATTTTACTTTCTACGTTTTCATTTATCTTTAATGCTACAATAGCAAAGACCAGAGCCAGGGAGGAGACATAAAACCAGACGCCAGCAGGACAGACAATGATGCAGGGTCTGCACAGGTAAGGAGAGATTCGAACTTGCTGACAAAAAGAGATCCGTTACTGGGAGAAACCAGGAAGTATCAGGACAGGCTTTTCACTGATACATTAGAATTACTCTCATTCCCACTCCAAAATATGTTTTGTCTAGATTTAAATAGGTAGCCAAGCATTCATCCTGTGCCCTCTTTTGTTCATTATTCTTTAGAACCTTTAGCCATCTCCCTTCATACCAGATATTTTTTAGATAGTAAATCCAGCAAAGTAGATTATAGTGTTTGTTCTGGTAATTCAATTGTTGTAAGAGAGTTTGATAACTTGCAAAAACTTGTCTTCTGAAGAGGTGATTGGTCATCATTATTGTGATTTGCTGAAACCAGTCCACAAACTGGAACCTTCATTATTTAACCTGTTGTTGTTAAAGCTTTCAAGATTAAAACCAACAGTCAATTGAGACTGACATTTCAGCTAAGTTACTTCAAACAAATAAAATAACAGAGAAATAAAAATTTGAAAGAAGAGGAATACCAGATTAAAAGAACAGACATAAAAGGTAATAAAAACACAGTCATACTACAGAAGGTTACCAAGAACTAAGTTGGATTAAAAGCCAAATCATAAAAGTATGTTTTCAATAAAGATTTAAAAGAAGCCAAGGATTCAGCAGACCTAATATTAAAAGGAAGACTATTCCATAGTTTAGGGGCTACCACTGAAAAGGCTCTGTCACCACGGGACAACCAGAAGCAGCTGCGAGCTGGATCTCATGGTTCTAGCTGGTGTGTAGAACATAAGAAGCTCCGACAGGTAAGAGGGGGCTAAGCCATTTAAACATTTAAAAACAAACAGCAAAACTTTAAAATGAATCCTGAAAGAAACAGGGAGCCAGTGAAATGATTTTAACACAGGGGTGATATGTTCGGTCCGTTTTGTGGGAGTCAGCACACGAGCAGCTGCATTTTGGACCAGCTGAAGGCGACCCAAAAGAGACAAATCCAGTTCTGTGAAAAGGGAGTTGCAATAATCCAGTCTGCAAGCAACAAACAGATGAATAACATGTTCAAATGTGTTAGCTGGAAGGTAAGGTTGATTATTACTGCGCGATGACAGGTGACGTCACACGCCCAAGCTCCCGCCCCCTAGTTTGAGGCTGAAGGGCAAACAGACTGCTCAGTTAATTATACAGTCAATGCTGCTCATCCACACTGACTGACTACTATTAGTTGTCAACAGAATGCACTAAATAGCAGAAAAATAAAATCTAGTAAGTTTGGTTGACACGTGCAGGGCTGTAGGGCGCACAAATAGACGAAAGAAGGACAGTAATGTAAAATTTCATAGGTTTCCAGCTGATTAAATACGCTGAAGGCATGAAGAGTGATGATTCAACCAAATCCTGAGAGCCGAAAAATCTGCTCAGTTCACTTCATTGGAGGTATGTAGAAGTTTAAATAAAATATAGCCTAAATCATTTTATAAGAACATTTAAATAGTTTAAAATAACCTGCCAGCCTGCAAAACTACATCTACTGCTAGCATACTTAGCACACCAAGAAACATATGGAATATTGACAGACTGCACTTTTATGACCGCAAAAGGTATATGAAGTTACACATCTAATGACTTGTGTACCATTGCTTCTGGTGTGTAAAGTCCAAGTGTGTTAATCAAATAACTTTAGATATCTTTACTGAACTGGCAGTGGCCAATTCTGAGGACTGTCATCTCATTGCTCATTATTAGCTATTGAAACAAGCTTTGCACTAAATACAGTGGTCTTTGCGGCGTATCTTGTTCAGTGTTCTGCACGAAGATGATCTAAATTAGTCATAGCCTACCTACATCTCTAAGTTTCATTTAGCTAGCGGAATTGTTCAACAGCACAGCTCCTGATAGCGGGTAGGGAAGCTCCTTTTGCCTCCCGCCAGTGTAGTGCACACATGCGCGTTATTACCGGATGAAAATAATTACATTCAATGTGCAACAATCTATAAGTAGCAGAGTAATTGTGTTCTTTCATTTATTTTTAATATTTTTCGCTTAATTTTAATTCATTATGCAATGCATGCATGTTTAGCGGCACATTACGTAAGCATAAATGTGAAACAAGGCGATGTGATTACAGTCTAGGATGGGGATTAAAATTATTCATACTGACAAAGAAAATCCGCGAGGGGGAGCCAAAGGCAAACCAAAACCATGACAACATATTTCTTTCAATGTTGTCTGCTATCTTTAATGGAAATATAAACACAGTAATACTTGTAGATACAGTGTCCTGCACAGGTGTCTTTCTCCCCTGGAATTGTTAATATTTTGTCACATTACAGTCGTTGACTTCAAAGTATTTTTTTATTTTATTTTTTGAGATTTTAAATGGTTGACCAATATAAATGTTTGTGAAGTGGAGGGAAAACAATACTTGTTTTTTCATATGTGTACCTAATAAGTTGTTGAACCATAGACATTTTAATACAATTGCCGCTGTAAGCCTTTTGAAGCATGTTTCTACCAGATTAGGGAATTTCAAAACTGAAATTGTTGCCCGTTCATTTTCGCCGAAGCTTATACAGATCGAATGGACAGCATATGAAAAGCAGTTTTCCAGTCTTGCCACATATCTCAATTGGATTTTGGTCTATACTTTGACTGGGTCATTCTAACACATGGATGGATGGATGGATGGATGGATGGATGGATGGATGGATGGATGGATGGATGGATGGATGGATGGATGGATGGATGGATGGATGGATGGATGGATGGATAGATTGATTTGATAGACAATAATTTATCAATCCCACAAGGGAAATTGTCACAGCAGGTGTTTATAAAAAAAAGAAAAACAACACAATTCATGTGCAAATAGTAGCAAAATTATTTTAAAGAAATACATAAAAAACAACTTTAGCAGATTTAACAATTATAAATTGTGTATTTGAACCGCAGGTTGAGAACAGATGATAAGCATATTGACCCTAACAGCCAGTAGGAATGACCTGTATCATTCAGCGAGGGTCAGCATGGTTGAATCATCCTGCCGTTAAATTTTCTTTCTGGAATTGTCCATTACTTCTGGAGAAAGTGGAAGACTTTTTCTATAATTCTGTTAAGCTTTTTCAATAGTTTGTCCTCTAAAAGGTTTTCTTCGGGGGCTGCCCTGTTTACCTCTATCCATTTGATCATCAACTTGGTCCAGTTTCTTTGCCCCCATTGGAAAAAAAGCAGGATGAGGATGGTCTCACAGAAGGGCGATTGGCTGTGTTTGTTTTTCACTCCGCTTTGCATGTAGGCCAAAAAGTTAAATTTTGGTCTCCTCTGAGCAGAGCCCCTTCTTTGGTTTGTTGAGTCCTTTTTATTGGCTTGTCGCAAACTTCAGACTGGAGCGTTAATGATTAACAACAATAGCTTTCTTCTTGCCACTTTTCATAACGGTCATGTTTGTGGAGATTCTACCACCTGAACTGTGGATCTCTGCAGCTCCTCCAGAGCTACCAGTGGCCTTTGAGCTGCTTTACTGATTAATGCTGTTCTCATTAGGCTTGTCCAACTTTTTGAATGATGGATTAAACAGTGCTTGAGATGTTTAAAGCTGGAGATATTGTTTTATAACCTAACCCTGCTTCAAACCCCTCCACACCTGTATCCCCGACATGTGTGATATGCTCCTTTGTCTTCATGATGCTGTTTGTTCACTAATCTAACAAATATCTGAGGCCTTGGCGGAACATTAAAACCCATGCAGATGTATATGTACTAATTAGGGGATTTCAGAAGATAAGTGGCTGTACTCAGTTTTATTTTGTGAATTTAGAGTAAATGAGCTGAATACCAACACATGCCACACTTCTCAGATTTTTGTTGATAAACTTATTTTTTAATTTTGTGTTGGTCTATGACATAAAAAAATAAAATGCACAGCTGTTTGTGGTTGACACACGACAAAATCTGGGAAAACCTCAAAGGAATTACTTTACAAGGCATTTAGCTTATTAGACATGTGCATCTGTATTTATCTGCATGAATCTACTATGATCTAACTAGGCTTGCTAAATCTGCATGCATGTATGAGAGTTTTTTCAGTCTGTGAAAAGAGAAAGACAGAGATAGGCTGGGGGATGGGGTGAACAGAAGCCAAAGGGAAATGAGCGGACACAACAAAATACAGAGACGTGATGAAAAGCAGGGTGACTTCCACCTGCAATTAGCTTCACCTCATCACTCCACAGTTTCCATAATAACCTGCTGAACTTTGTCCAGTGTGTCACCACAAAATCTATCAGAGGAGATACACACAAAAAAGAAGAGGTGTGGGGGTGAGAGGTGAGCATTGAGGTCATGCAAGACAAAGAGATATGAGCAAGAAATCATGAGGGAGGAAGGCAGGTGAGAGGAGATAAGAGAGGGAAGACAAAGAAAGGCAGCAGAAAAATGTGGATGATACCCAGTAGCACAGCGAGCAGTGAGTTTGATAGGAAAAAGAAGAGTTTGGGATAAGGGGGAGAAGAGGGAGAAAGAAGGTTTTTGTCCACATGCTCCTCAGCTGTGTAAACTGAAGGTCTCTGCTGCGTCTCGGATTCCCCAGAAGAAGGGGGATATTTATAGGAGCCTGCCACAGGCAGTGAATGGGCCCTCACTCTGCCACACCCACTAATATTATCATTATTACTTTATATTCACAAAAATGGACAAATGTCAGCAACCTGAGACACCTACAGAGACTGCATTTACATGGAGAGTGTCTCACTTGTCTCAGTGTGTGTCTCCTTGTGTTCCTGAGAACTTGCCTGTTGGTGGGACATTGCTTTTTGGACAAAAGAAAGAAGAGATACAAATTAGAGAAAACAGAAGCACAGGGAAATGTTGGCATGTATCAACCAGTGGTAGACCAAAATCTATTAGAGCTGTCAAAGAATGAAAGCAGGAGGAGAAAAGACAAAGAAAGAAAGGAGCGAGATGGAGCAGGGCTAGACAGAAACAGACATGAGCACATATTCCACTTCCAGATTATAAGATTCCCGCAAGTGGCAAACGTGTTCAGACTACACACACACACACACACACACATATATACAGACACATTGGCATTTAGGTTCGCAGCCACATGGTAGCAGATGCAAACCCAGGCACACATGCAGAAACACAAACAGTTTGGTAGACATAACAGTAGTGCACACGCATGCACGCATGCTGGGAAGAGAGGAAATTCCAGAGGGAACAGGTGGGAGTGGCGATAGCAATCTATCAGGATGACTTTGATCTTCTCCATGCCTCCGTCACCACCGCTGAAATACTCCGAATTAATCAGGACTGCCTCCGATCAATCATAATGTGCGTGTCTATGCCAAGATGTAATGCCAACACTAAACCAAAGTACTTTCAGCGACAAATAAATTACTGTTGCATTAAGATAAACATTTGCTCACTGTCATTGCATATTCATATTTACATATGGTAGCCCATCTTCCCATCTGCCCTTCCAGCCTTTCTCCAAGACAGAAAAACACAGTCATCTCTTTTCTTTTTCTTCCCATCTTCTGTTTTTTCACATACTCTCACTAGCCATTTTATTAGGTACACTGGTTCAATTACTTATCCTCACAAATAGCGAATCAGCAAATCTCATGCCTGCAGCTCAATGCATTTAAGCATCTGGACGTGGTAAATAGAACTTGCTGAATATTAAACCGTTTATCAAAATGGGGAACAATTTTGATTTAAATTACTTTGAACTTAGTATGGGTGTTAGTACCAGATTGGCTGGTCACAGCATCTCAGTAACTGCTGATCTACTGGGAATTTCATGCACAATCATCTCTGGGGTGAACGGCCTGAAAAAAGAAAAATTCTGTATGAATGTACTTTGTTGATGTCAGAGGAGGGTGGGCAGACTAGTTTGAGATGATAGACATGCTACAGTAATATATTCCAAAACAGGTATGAATAGTAAGGTCTCTGAATGCACATCACTGTGAACCTTGAAGCAGATGGGCCACAGCAGCGGAGGATCACATCAGGTGACACTCCCGTAAGCTATAGTACTGGAAACGGAGGCTTCAATTTGCACAGAGTCACCCAAACAGAATAGAAATGATTGACTCTTTCTAGTTGTTTCAATTTGAGTATTTGGTATACACACCATGAGAAAATGGAAATATCCTGTCTTATATCAACAATTCAGGCTTGTGGTGGTGGCATATTTGGTCTGGGGGATATTTTCTTTGCATAATTTGATTCCCTTAGTATCAATTGAGCTTCATTTGATCACCACAGTCAACCTGTTGTCGCTGACCATGTCCACCTCTGTAAGACTGTAGTGCACTCATCTTATGATGGCTACTTCTATTTGAATAATGCACCGGGTCAAAAAGTTTCTATAATAATAAACTTGTTCCTTGAACATACAGTGGATCAAAAAAGTATTTAGCAGCCTCCGATTGGGCAAGTTGTCCCACTTAAAAAGATGAGAGGTCAGTAATTTTTATCATAGGTACACATCAACTGTAAGAGACAGAATGTAAAAAGATATAGGAAATAGCATTGTATGATTTTTAAAGAATGTATAATGGTTCAGAAAATAAGTATTTAGCACCTACAGACCAGCAAGAATTCTGGCCCTCACAGACCTGTTACTTCCTCTTTAAGAAGCTCTTTTTTTCTCCACTCGTTACCTGTATTACTGGTACCTGTTTGAATTTGTTATTTGTACAAAAGACACCTGTCCACACCGTCAAACAATCTCCACCATGGCCAAGACCAGAGAGCTGTCTAAGGACACCAGGGACAAGATTGTACACCTGCACAAAACTGAAATGAGCCAATCTACAATATGCAAGCAGCTTGGTGAGAAGAGATCAACTGCAATTATTAGAAAATGGATCATTTACAATCTCCCTTGACCTGGGGCTCCATGCAGGATCTCACATCGTGGGGTACACATGATCTTGAGAACGGTGAGAAAATAGCCCAGAAATACACAGGGGGAACTGGTCAATGACCTGAAGAGAGCTGGGAGCACAGTAACAAAGGTTACTATTAGTAACAGTACAGTCCCCCTGCTTAAGCCAGTAAATGCCCAGGCCCATCTAAAGTTAGCCAAAGACCACCTGGATGATTCAGGAAGATTGGGAGACTGTAATTTAGTCAGATGAGACAAATGTAGAACTCTTTGGTATAAACGGCACTCGCCATGTTTGGAGGGGAAAGAATGCTGGGTTGCATTACTAGAACACCATACCCACTGTGAAGCATGTGGGTGGAAACATTATGCTTTGGGGCTGCTTTTAAAGGGACAGGACGACTGATCCATATTAAGGACAGAATGAATGGGGCCACATGTTGTGAGATTTTGGACAAAAACCTCCCTCTATCAGTGAGAGCATTGAAGCTGAAACATGGCTGGATCTTCCAGCATGACAATGATCCCAAACACACTGCCAGGGCAAATAAAGGAGTGGATATGTAAAAAGCATTTCAAGCTTCTGAAGTGGCCTAGCCAGTCTCCAGATCTCAATCAAATAGAGAATCTGTGGATGGAGTTGAAAGTCTGTGTTGCCCAGCGACAGCCTCAAAACATGAAAGAATGGGCCAAAATACCAGCTACAGTGTGTAAACCTGGTAAAGACCTACAGGAAACGTTTGACCTCTGTCATTGCCAACCAAGGTTACATTACAAAGTATTGAGGAAAACTTTTGTTATTGTCAAAATACTTATTTTCCACATCATTGTTCAAATAATTTCTTTAAAAATCATACAATGTTCTTTCCTGGATTTATTTTTTACATTCTGTCTCTCACAGTTGAAGTGTACCTATGATGAAAATTACAGTGACTGCTTAATAATTTTTTGCCCCGCTGTAGCAATAATTTACTGTGCTCCAGGGGCCTCCACAGTCACCAGAACTAAATCCAATGTGGTGGAATGGAAGATTCATGTCAATATGGATCACAATTTATGAGGAATTGTTCCTGTTGCACCTTGATGGAAGAATTGAGGCAGTTCTAAATGAAAATAGCAAGGCATTCCTAATAAAATGACCAGTCATCTTATATGTTCAGCTTATCTGTTCAGTATCACAAATTGCTTGAAGGGGCGCCATTGAGACCCATGACAGGGAGTTATCATACCTGAAACCTGACAAATGAACATGAGAGTGTTTGATCATTCGCGGATGTGAACCAGTAATGATGAGGCTTTTGCATCCTGGATCCTGTGTGGTTTAATATTTTCTCTTGATTGTCAGGAAGATGATCTGAGATTGGAGAGAGGCAAGAAAAACACGAGGAAGGAAAAAAGGGAAAGGAATAGGAAACAGAGATGTGATGGATGGAACAAAGCCAGTGTCTACTGAGAGCAGAAGTCAGCGGTCAAAAGATCTTGTTTGTGGGTATGTGAGCGTGCAAGCATGTTCTCAGTGTTCTGACCTTTGGGGAAAATTAAACAATATCACCAAGTAAATGCCTCATCACATGAAAGTGCACAGACGGTCCGTTGCGTCAGCCAAAACCATGTGTGTGTGTGCATGTGTATGCATGTGTATGCATGTGGGCAAGTGCCAGGGTGAGATGAGAGTGGAGAGCCCCTGCCTTAGGGGCTGGAGCAACAGCTGACTGACAAGCTGCAGGAACATGATCATGCTTGCAGAAATCTTTCTCAAAGTGCATATTAATAATCACCTTTTTAATATTTTATCCCTTCATTCTCCTCTTGCCAGTTTGTTTCATAGTCTGCAACCTTGTTCCAACCACATCCTCTTTCGCCCACCTTTCGCCTTCTGCAAAAATACTGGGAGGTGGGCTTGTATTATGACACTGGTATTTAGCAACATAAAACTCATGAATGGAGGAAAAGATTTGCACATAAACACATTGGTCAGCTCGTAAACTGTGCTGCATGGGCAAAACATGAGCAACACAACATGCAAGGAGAGAAAGAGAAAAAAAATGACGAAAACTGCAGAAATTATTCATTTCCCTTCCTTTTTTATATTTTCCCTGTGCTGTCACTGTATACCCCTCCCACTCCCTTGTCTCTCTCATTCTTCTCACTTATTTCCTCTTGTCCATTTGATTCCATTTTGCATATCTCTTGATTATCATACCCCTAAACACACACATGTTAAAAAAAGCCCCCCCCCCACCCCCATTTCTAAGTCTCTCCTCATTTTCTCTTTCTTCCTCTCCACCTTATTACCGCCCTCCCCTCGCTACCTGACATTGTGGCTCAATGCCCAATGAGTCACACCTCTGCTAAAATCATCAAAGATGGAAGGAGGAGGGAGCAAAAGAAAGAAATCGTCAGCTAGGGAGAAAAAAGTATGTTAGAGTGAAAAATATAGAAAATAAAAACTGGGAGGAGAGAACGTTAGGGAGGTAGAAAAATAGAGTCTCCAAGGAGAGAAAGGAGCATAGAGTGCATTTAACTTTTTGACTCCAGTAGTCAGTCTGTGCATGTCAGTAACAGTTAGCCTGTAGACAACCAACACTCTCTGCTCTGACACACACACACATGCATGCACAAATATGCATGCACACAGCCATATGCAAACATAGCTGCTCAGTGACATCGTGCATAAGCCCACCTGCGCCCACTGCAGACACATGCATACACACTTATAGCAATCAGACAAAGTGCAAATAAACCCTGAGTTAAACGTGCGACTGTAGCCCTGCCTCTGAACATCAGCCTCCCCCCTCCCTCTCTACCAGTTACCCCTGGATACCACACAAACACTCCCTGTTGGGCAACACTGGGAGTCAGGAGAGGACTCACATGGGTCACACACCTCCCCAAAGCCCCACGAGTTTGGGAGCATTGCATTTGTAGATGTGTGCAAGTGGGCTCTGCACATTTTGTGCAGCCATATGCTTCATCCATAAGCTCCTATATGTTTTTGCATAACCCATTTCCTGGCCAGGTGAAAGTAATGCTCATTTTGCAAAGTGATGCATGAAACATTTGTTGTAATGGAGGCATGGGAAGTGTAAATAGTTGGAAAGACAGAGAATCAGAGGATAAAAACGTAGATCAGCTCAGAAAGTGCAAAGAAAGTTCCTTACAGGGTTACTGGTGAGAAAGAGAAATTTTGTTTACTTCAGTGAGTTTCACTTGTTCTATGATTTACTCAAATGTCCCTTATCCCTTATCCCTGAACTGTGAACTTGGCTTGCCTGTCACAGAGGGGGCGCTGGCTTTAACGAGGCTTATGTTTTATGAACCCTGAGGGATCCCGGCAAGCTGTGTGGATGCTGCAGCGTGCCACGTGCCTGTCATCGTTCAGCACTGCCGTTTTTGAACACATCTCTACTTCGTACTTCTGAGAATATTTTTTCTTTATTCTCTCTGGTGGTAATTCAGAAGGTTTCTACCATAAATCATTTAGGTTTTCTGTGTCAGATCCTCAGGTTGTCTTATCAACACATATCCAGATGGAAGGAAGTCGACTTGGTTTCAGGTTGTCTTTATGTTTGGCTTTCAGGGATTCTTTTAGATTTAAGGGAAACTAAAAGACTTTAGCTGAAAGCTGTTTAGTATGTCTACAAATGATACAATCAATTCTGCTTTGATGAGGTCAATCCTGACTGAAGCTCCGGGTTTAGGAAGTGCAACAGGCTTTCACCCAAAGCCGTAGTGTTTTTAAAGCCATACCAGCCAGCCGCAGAGCTCTGTTCGCCCTTTGTGCTGAACACACCAGACAAAACCTTGGAAGGCATCCACAGCAGAGCACATTCCCAGAGTCTTTTTTCCTCTTTTTACAAGTGTGGGATGGGGTCTAACAACAATTACGGTAAAATGTGACTAATATGTCGCAGACACACTCGTGTATGCGTGTGTGTGTGTGTTTTTTTCTGACCTGCTCTTTCTCTTTTCCATCCACTCCTCTCTTCTTGAAAGTTCTTCCCTCTCACTTCAAACCCCTGTAATTACAAACAAAAGCGCTGACTCCTCTCCAGCTGTAACAATGATAATGATGGAGAGTCGAACATGTGTGTGTGTGTGTGTGTGTGTGTGTCTTAATCAAAGCGGCGCTGACGTTGATGGGTGTAGAGAAATGTGTGGAGGACAGTAAGGATTAACACAATCTGGGCACACAGCCCCGTCACTGATAGAATGGTGTGTGTGCATATGTTGACTCTGGTCTTGATAGCAACGATCCAACACACAGCTGCTCTCCGAGCTTGGCATTTAAATGAGGCAAGCAGACAGTTGGACTAAATGGGATGCAGACTGAGGCGGAGGATTCGGAAAAGGTTTAAAGATTTGAGAAGCAGGTTGCTCCTAAACCTGAGCTGTAAAGGCTTCAAATAATAATACATTTTTTTAAACAGTAGAATCATTGAAGGCACAGAAAATAAGTCATTTTTCTCCAAATAAAAATGTAACATGCTTTAGGTTCAGTAAAACATTTGCGTTAGTTTATCTGGACTGCATATATGGATGGTTGAGAGGTAGAGTGTGTACTCCCTGGTTGTGTTTGGAGCAGGCCCAAGCCAGAAGAGCTCAAAGCACTGAATGTCATCATCAGAGCTGTCGGAGAGCCAAGCAGTAATCACACCCAGATCACCTACACGCTCACGCCAACTTACAACACCAGTCACTCCGGACTGGTGTGTGTGTGTGTGTGTGTGTGCGCGCTCTGGTGGAGTGAAAGAAAGAAGAAGAAAAAAAAGACATGAAGTACATGTCCATGCAGCAAGAATGCATTCTATGTTAGTGTGAAAAAGCATGTGCACGGACAAGCTATGTGGTCATAGAGCAGGCACGGGGAGGGAGGAACGGCTTGAGATGTGTGGAGGAGAGGGTGTATTTTTCTCTCCTCTTTCTTCCTCCCTTGCTCAGTCTCATATCCCACCTCTCTATTTTCCATTTTTACATGCAGCTCCAGATGTGAAGGGAGTGAAATATTAAATTACCAAAATGGGCTTGTTTCTGCACTTTGGCTACATCAAAAACAACCCAGCCTGTGCTCTTTCCTGACCTTACTCACACACTCAAACACATTTACACTTTCTGATAATATTTGAATGTGTGTTTGATCATTTACTGAAGGAAAAATTGACAAATGAATCATTGTTCCATGGTTATTACTGACTTTGGAGTTGCTGCCTTCGGTTTTGCAGTATTTCCTATTTTTAAACAGCTTATTTAAGCATTCTTCAGTCCCATTCGATCCCCTTGAGTTATTGTTTTTTTTTGCACATGTAGCTTATTCTGCCACTTGGTGGCAGTATCAGAAATATGTGCGGCAATACAAAATGTTGTAGTTGTCTATGTGTGATGATTATTTCTTTGTTTTACTTGCTTTTTTTTCTGAAAATTTCAAAGTTGTGGTCAAAAAATTGGTTTATGTAGTGTAACTGGATCTTAATGATAATGAACACTGGTAAATGTACTTTTCGATGCTGTTGTGCTTCATGCTTCTTTGTTTGAGTTCACCTTTTAAGCTAACTTTCAGCCAATCAGGTCGTGGACAGAGGATAACCACTGTTCTCCTTTTTGTAACACTTTTATCTGAAACTTCTGCAACTATCTTTATTTTAATTCTAAAAACTCTTCATATTGCATTGAACATTTAAAAAGGTGTTTTGAAGCCACTTGAACAGCATTTTACTCAAGACTGGATGTACAATGGAAAACTGAACATTTTAAGCAAACAGTGATTTAAAAGGAAGCAAAAACCAAGTACATTATGACCTCGGTATTACATTATTATCCCATGCTACTGCATTTTTGTATGTATTGTTCATTCAACTTTAAAGGAAACCAAACCACATGTGTGCTTAATTAAATGAAAACCTGAACCAGCCTTTTCCAATTTATTTTCCAATTACAGCCACAAACATCAGTGTATTTTACTTGAATGTTATGTGAAAGAGCAAGAAGAGAAACGCTGAAGGTTTTTTAAAATTTTGTTTTTGTCATTTTTTCCCCCCAGATATAAATCTGAATAGTGTGGAGTGCCAATGTGTTTAGCCCCTCTGAGTCAATATTTTATAGAACCACCTTGCACAGCATTTACAGCTGCAAGCCTTTCGGGATTTGTCTCAGCCTGCTTTACACATAAGGTGCGTTTCCACTATATTTGTCATTTGACCGGATCATTTTCTGACGTGGTAATCTGTTAGCCCGCTTCTCTCAGCCTCTGATTCCCCAGCAACTTTTCTAATTTTACAAGGCTGGTTGTTTAGCGACGCCTGCTCATTTCCCTCTGAATTACAACCAATCAGCGTGACCCAACCACAGCTTCCACCCAGCAACTCTACCGGGCCATTCCAAGTACATACCCCCAGACTGGTACTCCGTTGGTTTCTGAAATGGCCCCGAAAACGGTCCTGTCGGCCCGGCCCAGAGTAGTGGAGACACTTGCAAACAGGGAAGTTCCGGTAAAATTACCCTAAAGTTCCAATAGTGGAAACGCGCCTGTAGTGCCTGAAGCTAAGTCAGGTTGCTAGGAGAGGATCTGAACATCTTTTTTGATGTCTTGCCACAGATTAAAGACAGATTTTTTTTCTTTTTCTGTCTCTTCACTGGATCTTTTCCCCTTTGCAAAGATACTTTTTAGAGACCTCTATTTTTAATCATTTTGCTACCTTGTGGGTTATAGCCATGACGTATCACGTGACCAAGACAAAAAATAATTTACACTCGGATGATAAATAAAACGGAAATATGTATATTCTTTCTGTATGGCCTGCGGCCCGGTACCAAATGACCCACGGCCCGGTACCGGTCGGGGGTCTGGGGTTTGGTGACCCCTGATCTAAACTATCCCATTGTAGTTCTACCTGGGTGTTTTGTGTCATTGTCCTGCTGTAGGGTCTTACCTCTGCTCCAGTATCTGCAGTCTCCAGGAGATTTTTTTCCAGGATTCTCATGTATCTAGGTCTATCCATTCTACTATTAACTTTGGATAACATACCTGTGCCTGCTGATGAAAGGAAACCCAACAGCATGATACTTTTTATTTTTGAACATTTGTTATGATGCATAACCATGGCAACAAGGTGGTTTACAACTGGCAGCAGCTGATTAACATCACAAAAGCTCAAATAATACCTCAACTACAGCCACAAAACCCTGATGAGTTGAAAAGAAGATGCCATAGATCCAGAGCATCTTCTATATAAGACTGTCATACAACTACAGCGCGTCTTCAGTCAGAGGCTTCTTCAGATCTGCAGAGCACTAAAAGAGATCATCCCTACCCACAGTCATCAGCATCTACAACAAATCTTTGAAGAAACTTGCATAATGAGTTACAACAACATTTAATTTCCCTTTGGGATTAATAAAGTAATTTTGAATTGAATTTGAATTGAATGATGCTTCCACCACCAATTTCAGCCTGGGGATGTTGTATTTAAGTGAATGTGCAATTTTAGTTTTCCTCCACCACGCATAGCATTTTGCATGTCGGCCAAAAAGGTTTAAGTTTGGTTTTTATCCGATCAGAGCAGCTTCTTCCACACGGTTGCTGTGTCCCTTGCAAGTATCCAAACAAGATCTCTTATGGTTTTCTTTCTTTCACTCTAACAAAGGACAGATTTGCAGAGTGGATGACTAATAATTTATTAAATTGCAGAACACTTATTTTTATTTCTAAAATAATTGTTAGTGTTGCTTAACAATTATGCACTTCTATGTGTTGGTCTATCACATAAATGTTTTATAAAATTAGTTAAAGTTTGTTTTTATGAATTGATATAAGCTTAGAAATTTAATTGGGTAAAATTTCAAGTTGTAAATCTTACTGGGCCTCTCCAAGAAAAAACATAATATTCCTTCCAGTCAGAGAAAACCTGCTGATAAAACTTAAAAGATTACTTTATACCTAAATCTGCCAGTGGGTATGAATACATTTGGACTTGACTGTAATTTACCAAAAAGACATAACTATATATATATATATATATATATATATATATATATATATATATATATATATATATATATATATATATATATATATATATATATATATATATATATATAGTTTTGTGGCCATAGCGGCCTTTATTCGAAAGTGGACAGCTTAGAAACAGGGAAAGAAGTGGGGGACGACAAATGACCCCAGAGTCAGGACTAAGGCGTCGAGGACTAAGGCCTCCATACATGGGGTGCCCCTCTAAACACTATGCTACGCAACGCCCCAATTACTAACTGCTAACTACTAAACTTCCTCTAAATTCTGTTTGGAAATATTTGCTGCATTTGTGTGTCTGCAGACAGTGAAACAGAAAAAACCCAAATCCAAAACATTTTTTCTATTATAAAGGCTGAGAATGGCCGTTCCCTGCTATAAATAATTTCCATTAAGGTTTTCTTTCTTAAGTACCGAGAAAACCTTGTGTTAACTCAGAAAAATTCAAAATCACAGACGTTTTCTTAAAATAAAGATTGTCTTGAGAAAAACATTGCTCTGTTTTGAAACGAACAACACGATTAAGCTGCAAAAATCTGTGGAATTGTTCAGTATCTCTGTGCTACTTGAACTACAGCAGATTATCATTGTTTGCACTTTTATGGAGGTTTCAGTGAAGACCCATGGGTGATGGCATGCCATGATGCATTTAAATACCACTTGTAAACTAAATTATCCATATTAAATTGGCTATAAAAAGATTAATATGTCATTCTTATCAGCATACTTCATGGCAGTCTCACTCACCAGCTCCTAAAACACATATGTTTTAAATCCAAGACTTTCTTTTGAAAAATATTGAACTAACTGAAGCTCACTTGAGATAAGGAAGAGGTTTTTCCTGCTTGATCATTCAGATCTTATATTTAAAAAGATTAATTTTAAATTTCCAAACAGATACATTCCAGAATAGATGAAGAGAAGCTAAAATATTACTTCTACAATAACATGTATGTCCTTCTTTTCGGTCTCAAAAACTATTAGACCCTAGCTTGTTTGACACAGAAGTAGATGCTGATTTCTCTGTATCTACCATGAATGACTGTAGCTAGGAAGGAAGCAACTAATGCGTTGAGCTGAGGTGAGGTATGCAGCATGTACAGTCGTGGCCAAAAGTTTTGAGAATTACATAAATATTGGAAATTGGAAAAGTTGCTGCTTAAGTTTTTATAATAGCAATTTGCATATACTCCAGAATGTTATGAACAGTGATCAGATGAATTGCATAGTCGTCCTTTGCCATGAAAATTCCACTGGTTCATTGCTGTCATTAAAGGACCTGCTGAGATCATTTCAGTAATCGTCTTGTTAACTCAGGTGAGAATGTTGACGAGCACAAGGCTGGAGATCATTATGTCAGGCTGATTGGGTTAGAATGGCAGACTTGACATGTTAAAAGGAGGGTGATGCTTGAAATCATTGTTCTTCCATTGTTAACCATGGTGACCTGCAAAGAAACGCGTGCAGCCATCATTGCGTTGCATAAAATTAAGAAGAAAATTAAGAAGGCTTCAGGGCGTCCAAGAAAGTCCAGCAAGCGCCAGGATCGTCTCCTAAAGAGGATTCAGCTGCGGGATCGGAGTGCCACCAGTGCAGAGCTTGCTCAGGAATGGCAGCAGGCAGGTGTGAGCGCATCTGCACGCACATTGAGGCGAAGACTTTTGGAAGATGGCCTGGTGTCAAGAAGGGCAGCAAAGAAGTCACTTCTCTCCAAAAAATCTGAAAAAAGGCTTGTCCGGAGAAGAAAAGGTGAGCGCTACCATCAGTCCTGTGTCATGCCAACAGTAAAGCATCCTGAGACCATTCATTCATCCACAACTGTACACTTGTGGTGGTGGGAAACAAAACAGTTTAAGTTTGAAGTAAAACGTTTAAGAAATAAAAAAGGCTAAATTCATCTATCCACCCATTTATGGCTTATAGTAGATACTTATCAATCTGATTCTCTGACAGATGTACTTAATTCAAAATGGTGGTCAGATTTTGCTCCAGATTTAAAAGGAATCTGGTTTATAGTACTGAAGAAAGAACCAAAAGGCTCTTCTTGGGATTTGTACATAGTAACCTACATGTTTTCCATTAAGAAAAACTAAAATATTGGGTTTCAGTTTATATAGTCACAAAAGCTGTTCAACAGACATCCCTTATGTCCAAACAAAGAAATATAATTCAGTTTTTTTGTTGTACAGTACTGTACAAAAGTCTTGACTCATCCCAATTTAAAAAAAATGCTTCTGGAAATTCAGACTTCCTTCGTATTTACTGTATATTAATGCTTTTTGAGCTCTT
The DNA here is from genome assembly GCA_963556495.2 of Valencia hispanica. Classification (NCBI taxonomy): domain Eukaryota; kingdom Metazoa; phylum Chordata; class Actinopteri; order Cyprinodontiformes; family Valenciidae; genus Valencia; species Valencia hispanica. The sequence goes on along the minus strand of OY747702.1, from coordinate 31,480,881 downwards.
TTTATGTTTTTGGAGTTTGTGTAACTTTTTGTTTTTTTTTTACCAGTCCAGGGTTTAAACATTTCCAGTAAATTTATTGTTCTTTAGAAATTATACACACTGATCTATAAATAGAATGTCTATGCACAAAACACATAATATTTACACATAAATACATCTGTTCTGTGAAGACCTCAGAGGTTTGTAGCTTGACAAAGTTTAAAAATGTTTAAGAGTGGGAAAGTTTTTTGCACGACAGTGTAACTAGCAAAGAGTTTATTTAAAATCAGACATTGGCAAACAATTTGACAAAAATCAAATCTCTGAAAAATACCAAAGACAACACAGTCTGAAGTTAAAAATTAGGTAGATGATCAACTATAAATGTTTTAGCTTTGAGGTGCTGCGCTTGGTCCTTGCTTGATTTTTTTTTTCAAAAGACATGACTTTAAAATACTATTCATCTACTCTAAATAGCCTTTTTGTTAGCACCTTTGGGTCGCAGTAAAACGGTCCTGAGTTCAAATCACAGCTAGGACCCTCATGTGTGAAATTTGCATGTTTTGCCTGTGCATGGAAGATTCTATCTGTCAAATCTCCACAGTCTAAAAACACACATGTTGAAGATGTGAAAAATGTTTATTTTTGATGACAGTGCAGGCATTAAGCAGTTATAGAAAATGCTTGGATGCAGGGGCGTAGGAAGCTCATCCAAGTGAAGGGGGTGTGGGTCGTCTGGGTAGGGATGGTGGTTTTTGGCGCAGGAAGAATGCCATATATTTGTTATATCTGGCATGCCTAGTACTCTTAATGTCTCTGTGTTATATATTATAACACAGGAGTTTCTGGTACTACTGAAATTAAAAGCTCAGAGCATATTTGTGTAGGGACTGTTTTACAATGAATTTTGGACATAGTTGATAGGGTTTTCAAAACTGTGGGTAAGTAACAGTCTTATCTGAGTCCTCCAACATTCACTCAACCAATTCATCTTCATCCTTTTCATCTCCAACCTTTTCCGAGGCCTCCAGCAACTGCCTGTCCCAAAAAAGCAGGGTGTACAATTAAGGGAATAGGCTTAAGCTAAAGTATTATCATGATAGGAGTTTCCTTTTCATGTTGCTCTTTTAATTGTGTATGGGCATGGGGATTGAGTTGGGGGTAGGGGAGTATAACGTATGACTGTGATCATGCTTTTAAATCTGTGGGGGAGGGATGGGAATGTGGTTTATGTGGGGTCATTTTCAATCAGTAAAGCCCTTTGAGTTCCAATTTTTGTATGAAAAGCGCTTTATAAATAAAGTTTGATTGATTGATATAAATATGAACAATATCAAATGAAATAAGCTGTAAGTATATGTCAACATGCTTCCTTTGTCTGCTATCAACTTTACTAACAAAAAGGAATCAATCTTTTCCACTATCTTTTTCAATTCTGCATCTTACTGTATTACAGCGAGAAGATCCTTTATTCAAATCACAGACCTGTGAGGAGGATTGCATGTTCTCCCTACGCATACTCGGGCACTCTGGCTACCTTCCACCTTAAAAATCATCCATGTTGGGTGAGTTGGCCATTCTACATGAGCCTAAATCAGCCTTTAGTAATGTGGTTCATAGCTGTATGTTTTGTGTTGGAGTTTCCCTGTGGTGGACTGGCGACTTGCCCAGGGTGTATCTTCCCTCTTGCCCATTGGCGATGGGGCCTGCCAAGACACTTTAAGGATTAGGTGGGCATTAAGAAATTAAGCACTACCTGCACAGTATGATGTAGTGGTCAGGCTTAACAGAATGAGTAAAAATACAGGAAATTGTTCAAAGAAAATATTTGTAAGTACAATTGAAGCAAAAGCACTCAGAGAGCGCGGGACTTCATCAGGGCCACTAACCCCCCCATCATCCCCCCATCCCCATGTTATCTATTTCTAACTTTTTGGACCAATAAAATTTCGGTTAATGAGATTCATGGCTGTGTTTGTGCTGTCGCTGTGCTCTTCCAGCAGAGAGGAGAGATTCGTGCATGTGCGATTAATTTGCTGTGCATATGTTCCAGCAGTAGCGGGGAGTAGAGGAGTAGAGCTTAGCACCGCTGGTTGGTGGGTGGATACACGCTTCATGTCGGATCCACCCCAAAATTTTATCGGTTGTTCCTGGTCCCATTGTGAACATTTCTTGAAAATCTAATCAAAATCCATAATGTTTTGAGTTATGTTGCTAACAGACAGACAAACAAACAGACAGACTGGCACGAATAAAATACCTCCTGGCGGAGGTAAATATGGCTCATTAGAAGCAAAATGTAAAGAAGCTGCCAAATGGGTTTAATTGAACATTTTCATAATTTTGTTTGAAACAAACATATAAATCTCTATGTGTAAAATTATCCAGTTAAGGTTTGAGCTCATATTTTATACTTTTTAACTTGAGATGACAGTGAAGTTTAGATTCACTAAGAAACTTTGGAACCGGCTTTTAGTGTTGCACAGATAGGAAACATAGCAGGATATGTCATTTTTCTAATCAGTTAGATGTTAACAGTTGTTGCTTTATTCTCACAGAGTGGACGATTGTTTTTCTTGAGAACCTTAAAAAACTGCCACACAAACAATTTAAGAGGAGGAAGCATCTTCAATTGTTTTGTACCTGCAGTCAACATAACAGGGCATTTTAAGAACCAGCTACTGACTTTCTTTAAAAGAAAAAAAAAGTCTGCAACTTTGATACTGGGTCTCAAACATTAGGCACACACTCAAAAACGCTCAATCAATGTGTTGTTTTTTATTCATGAAGGTAAGTTAAATTAACAATATGTGCCTCCATCTAACTTGTTAACAATTTGGAAATAAACAAGCAATTTAATCAGCAGCATTGCCTTAAAAACAGTGTTTAGCTACTTTTAGACTATAAGGATGTTTATGTTTTTTTTCTTTTGTAACTAGATTGAGCTTACATCATCTTCACCAGATGAAGTTACGTGCCGACAGCTAATAGTTATCATGCTGTGAGACAGACTTCAGTTTCAATTTTACATAGTGTTCCACAAGATCTGGTTTTACTTCAAGTTATACTAATATATTTGTGTATTATTGAGGTGTAGTATTACAAGTATCGACAAAAAAGATGTATTTGATATCCCACAAATGTTTATGAATATACACACAGGAGATATCTCTTTGAGAAACCTAAATGCCATCCTAGATGCATCAAAAGGTAAGCAACAGCCTTTTTAATTGCATTATATCGGAAGTTTACATGGCCCTACTGCACACTATTATAATGTTACAACATCCTTAAAAATCACAGTCTGCACATATTGTTCTGAAGGCCTAACCCCCCACGAACTTCCTTCATAAATCCTGTGAAGTCCAGGGGATCCACACGACCTACTGATTGAGTGTAGAAAACCTGATAGGGGTTTAGGATCACAGCAGCGTTAACAGACTGTCAAACACTAAACAATGAGCACCTCAGCAGCAGGACAGAGGAGAGCAATGTGCAAAGCTTGTGTTGGGGCGTTTGTATGGTTGCGCATGGTATATGTAAGAGGTGAGCATGGAATGAGTGTGTATGTTATGTGTGTTTGGGAGTGGAGTGTGTGCATACGTATGTGAGTGTGTATGAGGGCTACCCTGCTCAGGGCATTGACTGAATTGTTTCCACATGTGTCTTAACACAGAGTTCTGGGCGGGTTTGGAGGACAAGGGAGGAGAGGGGGCTGCTGTAGTTGGTGTTGAGGGGGGGTGGGTTTTGGGGAAGTGGGGTGGGGGGGTGGTTCAGGTTTCATAGCACCGTGCAACACATCTGGGCTGCAAGAACAGAATTGGAGTTCCCACGACTAAGAAGACATAGCCTAAACAAAATTACATACGTGTACATGCACCTTTATGAACCACCAGTGGTACATGAGGATCTGTGATTTGTTTGCAGGCATCATGTGCACACTATCCACCATAAACATCCCTCATACAAAAAAACAAAACATGCATTGCTGACACAGTCAGCTACCACACACATTTCACAAAGAATCATACAACTCCTCATTTAGGCTGTGTGAGCATGGCTTATTGTATCATGCTCTGCTGCACACTGTCATGCTGTTGCCGCATAAACACACCAAATGCACCCACAAACACCACTTTCTTGCTTGGCACGGCTGTCTTGAATGCAGCGGGCACACGGCTGTTTCACTGGCACAGCACATGGAAGGAAAATCTGAATGTGTTCTTACTAATCAGCCCTCCATTCCACCCAGAGACACAGAGAGATGTGGTGGGGTGAGGAGGAGTAAAGGACTGCCCGACCTGCGCAGCAGGTGTTGGGAAGCGAGGAGGCCGGAGACAATGTGAGTGTCAGAGTAAAAGTGGGAGAAGAAAGACTGAGTGACAGAGCGAGTTTAAAGCAGGTTAGAGGTGAATGGACAGGGAAAGAGGGCGGGGGAGAGGAAAAAAAAAGTCAGGAGTGAGATGGGATAAATGGGGGCATGCCAGTTCCATAAATGTTTAATTGCCAGCAGGTTTATTCATGTTAAGCAAAAGAGGGAGCTCAGAAAAAAAAGAGAAGTTGAACAGTCCAAAATCTGTCTAGTGCCCCTAAATCTAATTTACACAACAAACACTGAGAGGAGAGAAGAGAGGGCAAAAACAGAAGAAAGAAAGGGAAGAAAAGGAAAAAGAGAAAAATGCTAATTGGCTACAGTTGGTCTCATCTGGCTTGAGATGAAAGGGGAAGAGAGGACAGAAAACGAGGGAGCAGGAGGGAGGAACGGTAGTGCAAGGAGATGAGTAAAGGAGGCAATGGATGGATGGATGGATGGATGGATGGATGGATGGATGGATGGATGGATGGGTTTAATTCATGCCTTCTTTACTAGCTTTTAATCATTCTCCCACTGCTATATTACTTGATAGTTTTCTTAAAGATTCAAATCCATGAATGAAGGTTTGCACTAACACAAATAATTACAGTGAGACTTCATAGCGGCTGAGACCTGCTGTGGGCCACTTGACTAATAATCTGTGTATTTCTCTGCTGATGCAAACAAACAAATACAAATGAAAATCCAAGTTCTAAAGGGAATCCTTCTAAAAGTCATCAAAGTATGTTACCTCACTAAAGTATTCCTACCCATTCACCTTTTTTCACAGATTGTCTCATTACAACCACAAAAATCACTGTATTTTATTAGGATTTTGTGTAAACCAGCCAAAGTCACTGCCGCCTTTTACTGCAGGTATACGTGACTACCTCTGCACATATAGAGATGGAAACATTTGCCCATTGCTCTTTGCAAAATGCTCAAGCTTTATCATACTCAATGGAGAGTCTCGGTCAACGCCAACTTTAAGGCCTTGCCACAGATTCTCCTTAGAATGATCCAGTCAAAGCCCAGTCCTAAATTCAAACCCAACTGTTGGCACATTTTCATTATGCGTTCCTGAATGTTTTATCTCCAGAACTTAACTTTGCTTCTATCTAAGCTATTTTCTGTGTTTTTTTTGAGAGGGAGTCTAATATCCGGGCTGTTTATGTAGATTACATCAGTTGACTCTGAGAAAGTCCTCTTTCTCCAAGAGTGCCACTGTAATCTGGGGATGCAGATCTCACCAAAACAGCGTAGTCCAAAATCTGTTTAAAAACAGTAAAAACAAACTTAAATAGCATTAATCATGTATTATTTAGTAGTGGTTTTGGATTTAAAGCAACAGACTGCCACTCCAAACTGTGTGACAATGTTCAATGGATTTTAAATTAACTCTCCCAATCCTACATCCTGAAAAGAAAGGAAACAGGGAGACTTCCTATTTAGATTACAACTGGTTATCTAAGGACATAGTTAATGACAGTTGAATAATATTTAAGCTATGAAACTGAGCTGAAACCAGTTTTAATTCAGAAGAATTAGAATTAAAAGGAATAACTATATACACATGCTTCAGCTGCAGCAGCGCTTCTGCTTTCTTCCAACTTAAAATTGGTGCCATCAACAATCCTGAGCATTGGTTATTGCTTTAATCTGGATCTCAGAGCATAAACGCTGTAAAATATTCTAACTTTAATGCTTAAAATTACTTTAAAAATGTTCCTCTTCCTCTTCCATATACATCATGGGTGTCCAGCTCCAGTCCTCAAGGGCTGGTGTCCTGGTAGTTTTAGTAAGTAAATAAGTGAGTAAGTAAGTAAAACTTTATTTATATAGCACCTTTCAAGATAGAAAAATCACAAGGTGCTTTACAGACAGAATAACAACCTCACAGGACACAACATTAGACAAATGCAGTTTTAGATGTATCTCTGGTCCAACACAGCTGATTAAAATGGTCAAACAACCTCCTCAGCATGTCATAGAGTGCTACAGAGATCTGCGGATGAATCATCATTTGATTCTGGTGTGTTGAACCAGGAAAAGGACTAAAACATACAGGATGTCCACCTTTGAGGACTGACTTTGGACACCCCTGATATACATAATCTGGGGCGGAGTGGGACTCATTTTCAGCCCTGAGTTGCCTCAGACTGGCCCCCTTTATATCACAACCTATTATTATTTAAATAATGAAATTATAACAATATAATTTAAAGGTACAACAGCGCACTGTTCTGTAAAGCCTTGTAATTCAGAGTATGTTTCTGAAAAATGTCCAATTCAGTGCAAATAAGGGTTGATTGCTTCACAAAGTAGATTTATTTCAGCATGCATTCACATCTACATCATTTTTTACAACACATCCATTAATAATATCAGAATCTATATTTTTTTCTGCTGCCTCTGTAATCAGTCCCTTAGTAGACTCTGCTTTCCCTTTCACACTTTCTCCAGTTTCCCTAAACTCACCTGCTGCCCCTGTGCTACAATAGAAAATATATTCTGTAAAGCTTTAGTGCATTTGATATGGAAAACACTTTTGACTTAACCAATTAAGATATTTTCAAAACATCCAGGCCTTATTTTATATTACTTTCATTCTATTCTCTTTTAAATGTAGGCTTTCTGTATTTATTGTCTTTAAAGAAAAAAAAATAACAGGTCACACTGTCCTTTGGACATAGAAAGTGGTTATATTGGAACTAAAGCCTGCTTGTTCACACACCTTTTCCCTCCATTCTGACAAAAGAAATCCCCTCATCACTAAGGACTCTGCTTCTGACATTAAATCACATTTAAAAATGGTCAAAATTCTTAGTACAAATCTCCCAATTTTACAAAGCCACTGATTAATTCAAGTCAGTTTTATTATTGTAGTGCTGAATCAGCTAGCATTGCAGTACACTTTTCATATGGAGCAGATGACAGGTCTACACCATGCTTTTCATCATTTTAATACTAAAAATATTTACTCAATAAGTAATCCAGCCTACTCTGGACTTGTGGGCTTATTTTTGCTTGGTGCTGGATTTTCCTTCTAACTCTCACGAGCTACAAGCCTAAGTTTCCCAGTTATGTGGTGTTGCATCATATTATTATTAAAATGATATGTTATGCTAGTTGCCACAACGTCACACAATTCATTGACTTGATAATTGACTCGAATGGTGGTTTGTAGGCAAAGTTCAATGTGTTATCTTACTCGTTTCATCGTCCTCGTTTGTTGTCACAGACCATGAGCTTGTTTTGGTGAAAAAGTTGTCAATTTTTTAGCAGCATCTGTTTGAGCTTTCCTCTTTTTCTCCCCACACCACCCTTGCTCCTTCATCTTTCAAACACCACTGACTTGAGTGCTCTGACGTGTTACATGATGGTGTGATGAAAAAAAAAGAGAAGGAAAAGTTTCAGTAAAAACTCCTTATCCTTGATATCAACTGTTGTGTCTGCCAACTAGTATGTGACTACATGGAACTAGTAAAACATTTCCGCCTACTAGTTTTAACTTTTGCCAAACTAGTTTTTGACTAGTTGCACCTTTGGCACACTAGTACGACTTGGCTTGCCGTAGTACACCGGCCTTTGCGGCCCAAACATCAGACCGGCCCACCGGGAATTGTCCCGGTCCTCCCGATTAGCCACTCTGGGCCTGTACATAATAATGCTGGATTTTTTTCAGTGTATTTAAACGCAAACTCTGTAAGATGCTGTGACATTTAGCACATGTGGCTGCGTTTAAATGTTGCATTTCCAAACAAAACTACAGAATCCCTGCCAAATAATTAAACATTAAAAGAAAACAGGAATGTAGAAGAGGAGACGACTGAACTGAAATGCTGAGGATATTCATCCAGTGAGAAATGTAAGGCATCCTCACCCCATGAAGAACTCCTTTAGTTCAGCATTCAAAAAATCGCTGCCTTGGCTCATTTTGGGGGAAATTTCTACTTGTTGTCTGATTTGGCCCTGGTTCCGGCAGCAGAAACCACACCCAAAATCTACCCTTGTTCCTGTACTGAAAATGCACCTTATGCTTTGATCTAAAACATCCCATTGAAGGTCTGGCTGTGTTTCTTTCCCTTTCTTCTCTTTTTTTCTTTTGCGGCCTTTAACAGGTTTTCTCCCAGCATTGTCCTGAATCTATCTCCATCCATCTTCCTATCCATTCTGGACCATTCCCCTGTCCAAGTTGAAGAAAAGCTTCCCCACAGCACGATGCTACAACACCCTGGTGATGGTGTACAGGAGGATGTGCAATGTTAGTTTTCCTCCTTACCAACAACTTCCACTTTACTTTCATCTCACCAGAGCACATTCTTCCACATGTTTGTTATGTCCCCTACACGGCAAATTGAAAACAGGATGTTTTTTGGTATTCTTTCAAGACTAGCTTTCTTCTGTCATTCTTCTGTAGAGTCTGTGAACTTCAATTTTTAAGTCAGGCCACTGATTATCTGTTGGATTTAGGGTTGGACTTTGTCTCATTCTAACTCATGAAAATGCTTCGATTTAAACCAGAAGTCCCCAACCCTGGTTCTCAGGGCCTACTGCCTTGCATGTTTTAAGGTGACTTAAATGAATAGGTGATTGGGAGGCTTCTGCATTACTTGAACTTGCTATGTGTATAAAAGACACCTTTCCACACCTTCAAACAGTCTGATCATTTAATTTCCACTATGGCCAAGAACAGAGAGGTGTCTAAGGACACCAGGGACAAGATTGTACACCTACACAAGACTAGGATGAGCCAATTCACAATTGACAAGCAACTTGGTGAGAAGAGATCAACTGTTAGAGCAATTATTAGAAAATGGAATAAATACAAGATCACTGACAATCTTCCCCGACCTGGGGCTCCATGCAAGATCTCACCTCGTGGGGTACATGATCTTGAGAACGGTGAGGAAACAGCCCAGAAATACACAGGGGGAACTGGAACAGCACATGTCCAGACCCATGTAAAGGTTGCTAGAGACCATCTGGAAGATCCAGAGGAGGATTGGGAGAATGTCATGTGGTCAGATGAGACCAAAGTAGAACTCTTTGGTATTAACAGCACTCACCGTGTTTGGAGAGGAAAGAATGGTGAGTTGCATCCCAAGAACATCATACCTTCTGTGAAGCATGGGGGTGGAAACATTATGCTTTGGGGCTGCTTTAAATCAAAGCTAAAAACCCATCTGTTTAGAGCTTCCGTTGCTTAAGCAATTAATAGTAGCTTGAATGTCACATGTTTCAATGTGTTATATGTTTTGTGTCTCTAATGTTGTATTGAATGCTTTTACTGTTGTTCTCCCCTAATCACGTACCTAAGCACCTTGATGTGCCTTGTTGAAAGTGTACTCTACAAATAAAGTTGCCTTGCCTTGCTTTTCTGCAAAAGGGACAGGGTGACTGATCCTTAATAAGGAAAGGATGAATGGGGCCATGTTAGGTTAGATTTTGGGCAAAAACCTCCTTCCATCGTGAGAACACTGAAGATTGAAGATGAAACGTGGCTGGATGTTCCAGCATAACAATGATCCCAAACACACCACCTGTGCAATGAAGGAGTGGCTATGTAAAAAGCATTTCAAGGTTCTGGAGTGGCCTAGCCAGTCCCCAGACCTCAATCAAATAGAGAATCTGTGGAGGGAGTTGAAAGTCAGTGTTGCCCAGTGATAGTCCCAAAACATCACAGCTCTAGAGAAGATCTGCATGGAAGAATGGGCCAAAATACCAGCTACAGTGTTTATAAACCTGGAAACGTTTAACCTCTGTCATTGCCAACCAAGGTTACATTACAAAGTATTTAGGTGGACTTTTGTTATTGACCAAATACTTATTTTCTGCACCATTAAACAAATAAATTCTTTAAAAATCCTACAATGTTATTTACTGGATTTGTTTTACACTGAAGTGTACCTATGATGAAAATTAGAGACCATCTTTTTAAGTGGGACAACTTGCACAATCGATGGCAGCCAAATACTTCCCCACTATATACCATGCATTTCTGACAGTGACCCTTGAAGACCCGTGTTGGGGAACAATGTTTAAAACCATTTTCATTTTACTTTGCCTGTGTTTTTAGGGACCTGTCAGGGTGTACCCTGCCTCTCGCCCAATGACTGCTGTAAATAGGCCCTGGGCAACTTCTTAACCCTTTGCAGGGTTGTGGTGTGCTGACTTTTTCCACCTGACAATGACAAATAGCCAGTCTTTCACAGTGCTAATACAAAGGTAATTGTATGACTGGTGATCCTCAGTTACACTTTCCAATCTGAGAAAAGAAAAGGCTGCATTTCATCATTCCAGTTGTGTTTAAACAGAAGCAGAGTTTTCCCAGTCTTTGCAAACATCATTTGCTAATGAGTCAGATTGGACTTTCCAAGCAGTGCAGAGGTTGTGGGATTGTCTGCCACTGGTGCAGAAATACTGGAAACATTCAAAAGAGAGTCCTTCATGAATTATACCGCTCCTATAACTTCAACTGTTGCATGAAAGGTTAAAAAACCCTTTGGAGTCTTGTGCACCTCATTCTCTCTCTATTAATGTTCCCATTCTCTCCCCTTCTCATCCCATTCAGCATATTCCTATATTTTTTTCTCTTATAAGTCACATCAGGAGCACAGTGCCCAATGTTCCAAAGACACATGTAACAGGACAACTTTGTCCGGACAAAGGTCAGCGTGTTTCTATATGGCTCAATCAGCCTGAAGTTGTGCGTTTTATGGCCTAACAAAAGGCTGGGACATTCTTAAAACGTCTTTCTCCTCGTCTTTCTCCCTCTGTAACACAGATGTCTTCGGGCTAATACAGCATCTGTGCTTTGTTATACATATTACCATTACGCAAGAATCTAGGGCGAAGAACAACAACACTTGCTAAATATGTTGTTTATTGACATTAAAAGGGCATTCATTTGTGGCCATAAACTCTGCTCGAAAACCCTTAATTCTGTTTAATCGCGAAAACAAAGCAAAGGTAAATAAAGGGAGGCCAATGGTGGAAAATTTGCCTTTGTAAGGAGCAGACTAGTTTTGGACTGGGACCAGAACCAGGCAGGGAAAAGCTGTTCAGGGAGTTGTTCTTCTGCTGGGGATCTGCTGAGAAGTCTATTATCTGTGTATTTTTATATTTTGCATGATTTATACAGTGTCCGATTTACAAACATTTCACCCCACCACCACGCTGTTTCGTTTTTCATTTAGTTGCAGCCCAAGGCCATGTCCCAGATCGGAGACAGCCACACAGCACACTGCTGCCGTCTGCTCCACAGCAAGGCACTTCCCTCCTTGTTGTCTGGTCTGGTCGCATAAGATGAAGACCTGCTCGTGACCCCGAAAGCTTGAAATACATACATACATTCTTGCACGTTTCTATATGCATGCTCTCACACAAGCCTATGCAGTAAGCAGACACATTTTTTTTCCCCTTGACCTCACAAATACACATAAAGGAGATGCAGACAGTGCACACACAAACAGACAACATGCGGAACAAGTCCGTCTAATTCCACTAATACAAGTAAAGTCTGCGGGGGCAGACAGGTATAACACAGCAGCCATCCAAAACACAGAACAGAGACATTGAACACACTTCAATGCACAGTTATGTATTTAGTGAGATTTAGCTCTAACACACACACACACACACTCAACTGCAACAGCTCCACACACACTGAAATACATGATACATGCTCCATCCTCGTTGTGCATTAAAACACAGAGATGCACAACCAATGGCTGCTTTTAACAAAGCTGAAATACACCAAAAATGTGCAAGCCCAATCCAGATACAAGCGTATGCGCCCAAACACACACCTGTGGTTTCAGGCCTGCTCACAAGAACTCTTTAGTCTTCAAGCTGTCTGCTTCACTTAGAGTTAGCGGTGCTTGTGAAGAGGACCTGACAGAAAGAGAAAACACACACATCCACACGCTATGCGATGAGTACACTGCCGTACCAGAAGACCTGACTAAGCTGAATTTCCCCCTGCTCCCCTTTCCTATTTTCCATCTGCATCAGCACAGGAGAACCTGCTGAGGGAAAAATAATGCCCACCATACACACGCCACTCTTCACTTTCTAATATGTGCAGTCAATCCCCCATCTTTCCCTCTGCTTTTTAGTCATAGTTTCAGTGTCATTTGTAATATAGACTACTCATTATTCAGTGTTCACTACTTTTTTCCAAATTTCCAACATCAAAGCTTATCTCAAAGCCTGCTTCTCCGTTCTTTTTATCATTTATATGGTACATTGCGGTTGACCAACATCCAGGGAGAGACAAGTGCAGGAGTTCTGGCCAAACTTGCTTGCTTCTCTGCCCAAATTATATGGGACAGTCCCAATTACCCTGTGGCCAACCAAGGCATTTCCTGGGTTAGCACTGGTGATGCGTGCCCCCCCCCTCCTTTTACTGTGGTTACAGGGGGTGTCATTAGACGCTTGTTTTACTGCAACCCCAAGAACGTGCCCGCCGGCCGCATCCACGCCACGAGAAGCACAACTGCAACGTTCCAATAACTTTGCCGCGCCTGATGGATGACAAATGGGAGCACTGCTGGAGTAACACTCCAGTTAGTAGTAAATTCCTGCTAGCCAAGATTGAGAGAGAGAAAAGGGAACATTTAAAGGAAAATGAGAAACTCAACACAGGCTGCTGTGATTTCTAAGAAGAAAATAAAGTCTTATACTTTGTAGAATTAAATGAACTTAGTTTCAATAGGGCTCATGGAGATGTTGCTTTTAAAATATTCAGTTTAAAGGTAAATGTAGTGAACATGTTTGGGTAACTCCTCAATGTGGACTTGACATAAAGTGCAATAAATATCAAGAGTACTAAAGATTACTTTAAGAAGGCCACAAAATAAAAGACTGGAAAAATAATATCTGGATAGCAGAGAGAGAGAGTGGAATGATTTGCTACTTTTTTCTATGTTAGTTTCTTTAATATTTTTAAATGTCAAATTTGAAACCAGCAAAATATTTTTATACTGCCACAAACAAAAGAAAATAAAACTACAATAACTATGTACAGTTAGAAAAAGGAACAACCATAATCCCTTAATCTTTTTTAGAAATAGCTGTATGATAATTATTTTCACATTTTGGTATGAAAAACAATCTTTTAGATGAGGCCGAGTCTGTCAGGGATGAAAATGGGGAAAAAAAGTTAATAATCTTAGCCCAAATAAATCAGTGTTGCAACCATGAGGCACATGGTTGGTCTGGAGGAGATGAAGAGATCCACAGCTCAAATGGGAGAATCTCACAACTATTTCTTGTTCAGTCCACAAATCTGGCTTTTATGATGGAATGGAAAGAAGAGAACCACTGTTCAAGAAACCCATAAATAATCCCTTTGTCAGCTAACAGTTGTGGACATAATTCCCATGTTGAGACATGGTGGTAGCAACATCATGCTGTGGCAATGCTTTTCTTCAGGTACAAGTGGGGCAGTCAGAGTTGATGGAAAGATGGATAGAGCTAAATACAGGAATAGCCTGGAAAAAAAGAGGCATGGACTTGGATAAAGGTTTAACTTTCAGCTGCAAAAATGACTCTAATCATAAAATCATAGCTACAAATGGATGTTTTCATTTCAAATCATGTTTCAAAAGGCCAAATCAGACCTAAACTCATTTATTTCTCAGGCTTTCAGTGATGTGCCCCTATCACAGATGCAAGTTACAGTTCTATGAAACAGATTAATTCCTGTTCTGTTTGAATGTATACCTATTGATCATTTAAAGGGAAAGTAGAATTATTCACCTCATGTTAATAATCAGATTGTGTTATTAATGGTGAAATACATCTGACAGATGTTCTGTTAAATTATATACAGTAGTGATATTTAAAATAGCACTCATTAATGCTACACTGCTCACACTCACTCTCTGTCTTAGCTATTTGCAGAGTAATAGGCCCAAAATTCAGTCTAAGTATGCAAAGCTGATGGAGACATCAAGAAAGAGATGTTGTCATTAAGGTGTCTATACACCTGGGATCTCAAATTTATATCCTCAAGGGACTGTGTCCTTTAAATCCATGTTGGTTTCAACACACCTGAATCAAATAATTAGATCATTAGTAGGCATCTGTAGTTCTTGATTGCTTGAGGAGGTTGTAATTCAACTACTTGATTATGTTGTATAAACCAGACACATCTGGAAGTTCCACACAATGGTGCTGGAGAACTGGAGATTGAGACGTCTACTCTACACCTTACTGATTTGGGGGTGCTGTGTACAAATGTATGCCACATTTTCTGCTTTTAATTTGTAAAACACTTTGAAAACCTCATAAAATTCCAATAAAATACATTGAAGTTTGTAGTTGTAACAAAATCTGAAAATGTTCATCGGGTTGGAATGCTTTTGTGAGGCATTGAATGTGAAGATTTAATTTTTCTTTCAGTGTTTGTTAAAAAATAAAGTAAAATAGACTTTGTCACATCACTGAAAAATGTCCTATTAACTAACCAGCCAAACATGAATGATTAAAACAACCACAGTGTATACACACTGAGGTTTCCAAATCATAAGAACATGATCTGTGTTATTAGCTTTGAGAAACCAGGGATTTGTTTTTTGAGGATGTTGATTGACATACATTGACACAGAAATGCAAAACAAGCTGTAAATAATTAAAATGAATGACACCAGTTTTTGGCAATATACAGTGTTGAATGAAGTTATCAACAGGCATAGTTTTCTTGATTGTTATCTGCATGTTTTGCAGCAATGCACTAGGTGTAGGTACAATGTAAAAAATGCTGGAAACTATCAATCAATCAAACAAACTTTATTTTTAAAGAGCTTTCCATACAAGGATCGCAACTTAAAGTGGTTTACAGCTTAAAAATACCCCACATAAACTACATTCCCATCCGTACCCCACAGATTTAAAACCATGATTACATTTATACCCCACTCCCCACAACCCAACCCCCGTCCAATCACAGGTACAGTCGGTCCAATGATGCTCATTAAAAGTCCATCATACATTAATCCTGATCATATGTAAAGGTTTTATAAAACAGATCTATTCTTAAAACAAAGCTTTGCAAATTAATCCTCTAACCATCTAGTCTGCTTTTGAGATTGTTAACCTGTTCCTTCTTTCCACTAAGAACATTGATTTTGTGGCATGTCAACATCAGTTTTACCAAATGAATTAAATTTTCTTTATCTCAGCATTTTTTCACAGTTTAGGTAAGCAGCATATGTTTATGTGCAAATTCATGTATTCATGTAATAAAATTACTCTTACTTTGTGTGCATATTTAGATAATATAGTTGAGTGGTCAAAAGTTAATCATTTGTAAGAGAGCGAATATAAAAATATGGAATGTCTGCTTTGCTGCCATCTATATCTCCAAATTGTTCAAGCTTGTGGGGACAATGCTATGATCTGGGGTTGCTGCAGTCGTTCAGGTCCAGGTTCAGCAACATTATGTGCCCAAATAATGAGGTCATCTGACTATCTGAATATACTGAATGACCAGGTTATTCTATCAATGTATGTTTTCTTTTTGATGGCATAGGCATATTCCAGCATAATAATGCCAGGATTCATCAGACCGAAGTTGTGAAAGAGTGGTTCAGGGAGCAGGAAACCCCATTAGGAATCTTTGGGATGTGTTGAAGAAGGCTATATGCAGTGTTTAGACTTTCCTCAAGATATTGGTGAAATATTAATGCAACACTGTATGGAAATTAATATTGTGACACTTCAGAAGCTTATTGAAATAAGGACAACGCAAATGTGTACCCTAATCAAAACTAAACGTGGTTCAACAAAATATTAGTGTGACTTTTTTGGGTGTGTGACTATTTTCTTGACAAGGGAGTTTATAATAAACATGTACATCATGTGTGCCCAAAGTGCTGCCCCCGACTACAAGACAAGAATTATACAAATATGGCCCCCCAGGACAGGTGGTTGATGCAGGATTATAGGATTTCTAGGCGCGGCCAAGTGTGAAGCAGCTGGGATGAGAATCAGCATCTCCAAATCCGAGACCATGGTCTTAAGCCGGAAAACGGTAGAGTGCCTTCTCCGGGTCGGGGACAAGGTCCTGCCCCAAGTGGAGGAGTTTAAGTACCTGAGGGTGTTGTTCACGAATGCGCGAAAAATGGAGCGGGAGATCGATAGGCGGATTGGTGCGGCATCTGTAGTTATGCAGGCACTGTATCGGTCTGTCGTGGTGATGATTTACCATTCAATCTACGTTCCTACCCTCATCTCCAACTCATATCCAACTGCTATTAAAGCCTTGAGTGCCACTAACAGACACAAGACCTCTTTATGTATAGCTGTGCAATATTTCACTACACATAGCATACTCAGCTTTTGCACCTTATGGATGTCTGGAGCCTTTCATATGGTGTGGTTTTCATATTGTGTTCTGATATTATGCACCTTATGTGAAGAGTATTCCAACATCTGTACTTTTTTAATTGTGTTATTTATTAGTCATAGTTGTTTTTATATGTATATTTATAGATTCTATGTTTCTTGCACTATATGGTCTGCACCTTACTCTTTCGTTGCACTTGTTGCAATGACAATGAAGCGAATCAATCAATCAATCTATGGTCACGAGCTCTAGGTGGTGACCGAAAGAACAAGATCACGGATACAAGCGGCTGAAATGAGTTTCCTCCGCAGGGTGTCTGGGCTCTCCCTAAGAGTTTTGGTGAGAAACTCATTCATCTGGGAAGTGCTCCACATCAAGAGGAGTCAGTTGATGGGACTTTGGAATACTGTTACAGCCAGACACCTTCCAGACATGGTAACAAAACTGAAATTATCCCATAGTGGAGATCACCACTTTTGTTAAAAAAACGTTTAGGACATGTTCAAAGAATTTATTTCTGTGTTGGATTAACAAACCAAGTCAGCGGTCGACGAGTATGAATCAAATTTTTAAAACTAGAAGCCTTTTCTGGAATTTTACCAATTTCAGATTAGATTAATTTGAAAATGCTTTGATGGATCAGATTTCAAAACTACATTCTTAGCTCATGGACACATCATCCTATAGTCTGGCAGGGAAAGGGACCACATGCAAGTAGTTTAAAAGCAAGCGTCTATGATAGTATGAGGATGCATTAGTGCATAGAGAATAAGTAATAAGGCAGCTCAGAAAGCTGCACATCTGTGAACACTGAACAATATGGACAGAATTTGTTGGAACATATGTCACCATCTTTTCCACGTGAGGCCATGCTTATTTCATCAACAGAATGCCAAACCACATTCTGCACAAATTACCACGGGAGGAATACATAGTGGAAGAGATCACATGCTAGGTGACAGAGAGTCATAACTATTGAAGCAGCAAATGCTTTTAATTGTAATCCTAAAGAGTATTTCTCATATAAATAAAAAATGGGTACAGACTAAAAGTTTAGAAATAACCTGTTTAGTGTTTGGAATTTAAGGGACACTTGTTTGTTAATACAGAAATACGAACTCAGCTTTGCTTTAAATTTTAAAGATGTAACACTTAAAATGTCAGCTGATACATTCAGTTGTTAATTCAGTGTCTTGCAAAAACATTACAACTACAAACATTTATTCAGGCTTTTATGTGCATGACCAACACAAATTAATGCACCATCTTAATGTAAGTGAAATTATACATGATTTTCAAAGTTCAGTTTCACTAGCCACACCTGGACGTGATTACTCCCAGACTTGTACAATCAAGAAATTACTTAAATACAACCCATCTGGCAACATGAAGTAGGCTAAAATATCTTAAAGTGCAACATATCATACTCCAATCTAAAGAAATTCAAGAACAGGTGAAAAAATAAAGTGGATGACCCCTATCAGCCTGGAATCAGTTTAAAAGAGGTCTCTAAGTTTTCGGGATTCTGGGAAACCACAGTAAGAGACATTATCTACAAATGGAGATAACATGTAACAGTGGTGAACCTTCCCAGGAGCAAGAAAATTACTCCAAATGGTCATCAATGGCTCATGCAGGGGGTCATTTTAAGAAGTCAGAGCAACATCTAACTCACTGCAGACCTCTCTTGTCGCAGTTAAGGTCAGTAATTAGGATTCAGTCGTCCAGGAAAATAAATAGTAAAATTGACCTCCATGGGAGAGTTCTAAGATGAACCATATTTTTGACACAACACAACCTGAGTCCATCTCACATTTGTCCAAAAAGCAATGACCCCAGGACTTTGGTAAAAAAAATATTCTGCACATTGATGAGGCAAAAGTGAAACTTTCTTGAAGGGGGATGTCCTGTTAAGAAAAAAGTCATACCAGCTGTCAAACATGGTCATGGTAGTGTGATAGTCTTGGGTTGCTTTCTGTGCTTCAGAACCTGGATAACTTCCCCTTATTATTAGAACTATGAATTCTCTACCAGAAAATCCTGAAAATGAATCTCTGCCCATGACCTTAAGTTGAAGTGCTTTTGGGTTATGTAGCAGGCCAATGATAAGCCAGTAGGTCTACTTTTATTGGAAAAATATTTACATATTTATGAAAAAAATAGTTTTTAAGTAGCCAAGTCAAATTTTATTCTTGAAAACCTGTGGCTTAAATAAAACAATATTAGAAACAAAAGAGGGGGGGAGGGGGGGACGATTTTACACATAGAAACAAGTTGATTTAAAAACCATTTTTCTTTAATTAATGAAATTGTCACTTTTAAAGAGCTTTTTTTAATTTACCCAGGATGTCTTTGTCTTATATTGAAAAACTTATTTGATTATCTGAAACATTTCAGTGTGACCAAGCAGCAAAACAGAATATATCTGTATAGTACTGTATGGATTTAGGTCCTTTTTTCTGATAGCCCAAATAAAATCCCTTGCGAAGTCTAATAATTAGTAAATACAGAGCAGTGGTGAGGTGAGCTCTAGATTTACCGGTCGGTCTACGTTCCTACCCTCATCTATGGTCACGAACTCTGGGTAGTGACCGAAAAAACAAGATCACGGATACAAGCAGCTGAAATGAGTTTCCTCCGCAGGGTGTCTGGGCTCTCCCTAAGAGACAGGGTGAGAAACTCGGTCATCCGGGAGGGGCTCAGAGTAGAGCCGGTGCTTCTCCACATCGAGAGGACCCGGTTGAGGTTGCTCGGGCATCTGGTCAGGATGCCTCCTGGACGCCTTCCTGGTGAGGTGTTTCAGGCACGTCCCACGGGAAGAGACCCAGAGGAAGACCCAGGACACGCTGGAGGGACTATGTTTCTCGGCTGGCCTGGGAACGCTTTGGGATTCCTCCTGAGGAGCTGGAACAAGTGGCTGGGGAGAGGGAAGTCTGGGTCTCTTTGCTTAACCTGCTGCCCCACGACCCGACCACGGATAAGCGAAAGATGGATGGATGGATGGATGGATGGATGGATGGTGTGGTAACTCTGAAGCAGTTTCAGGGACAGTAGCAAAACTAATTTATTTGTTGAAGAAATAAGCCATAAGAAGTCACATTTGTATTTGTCCACAAGCCATGTAGTGGACACAGCAAAAAGGAGGAAGATGCTCTGGTCATAGGACACCAAGCCAACATTTTTTGCCCTACATGTAAAACAACAACCCGAACACACCATTCCATGAAAACAGGTGGGTGGCAGCATGAAAATGTTCCTGTTTTTAGCAGGGAGGAGGAAGCTGGTTAGGGTTATGGGAAGATGGATAGAGCTAAATACTGATAAATCCGAACAGAAGACCTGTTAGAAGATGGATCTCCGTAGCATAATGCTGGTGCTAATTTGTGTAAATTTGTATCCATAAGGCACACTCAAATGTTTTTTTTTCTGTTGTAAATGAAGATAACATTTTGAGATTGTGTTGCTCCACAATCTAAAATTCTAATAAAATAGAATAAAGTATGTGGTCACAAGGTAATGAAATGGGAAAAAGTTCAAGGGGGAGATGAAAATGTTTGCAAGTCACAGTAGCTGTGTTCGCTATATAAACCAAAAATTCTTCTTTTAAAGTTAAGAACCAAACAAGGGCAAAGAGAATCCAAGATGAATCTCTGAGGAAAAAAGTACAAAAAAAGCAGTAACGGGAAAGGTTAAGAGACTGACGCACGGAGTAGGATGAGAGTTTGGAGGGGGGTGTTGGCAAGAGGTGGAGTGACGTAATAGGTGACAGAAGAGAGGGATTAACTGAATGACAGAGATGAAGGGATGCTCTTTTGTGTCGTCCATCCTCACCCTCACACTGTCCATCATTCACTCAGAGCATCACAGCAGAGCATGAGGCAGATGCGGAGTGCAAGTGCATGCGTGTGCAAACAATTTGTTTGCATACATTTCAAAGTCTGCTTATGCACATGTGTGCATTGCAGGTATTAATATTTCTTCTGTCATTCTGTCAGCATTAATACGCACCATATGTCTTTGTGTAAAAGGGCTCATGTATGTATAAAGTGTGTGTTTTCTGTGTCGACTCCTGGTTGCCCATCTGGTGCTGCTATGCTGTCCCGCTCAGCCAGCTCTCTAATAGCTCCAATAAGCCTGTGGTTTGCTGCTTTGTACACACACACGTACACAGTTATGTACACATTGGCACATGAATGCACTCACACACATGCTTGACACAAACCTTTACACACATTCTCATCGAGCTGTTTTTCCTCTTCCAAAAGAAAAAGACAGAAAAATTACCATTTATTTACTTTGAGCTTTAGGGCTGCAGCACCACAGCCTGCCTGTTCCATAAAAAACAAGACAGAAGGAGTCAAAGGGTGAAAAAGAGCAGGGAGTAGGAAGGCTAAGGTAGGCGATAAACGGAAGAAGACAGGAGGACGACCCTGAAAGAGGCAACAAGATGGCACTCGGAAAGCGTTGTGAAGTGGTTTGGTCCAGTTCAGTGTTCAGTTGTGCTACAATCTCACTAAGGCCTCTGTTTCTTGGGTTTGAACAAACAGAAAAACAAACCCAGGCAGGGGAGAGATGGAATTCACTCCAAGTTCCTAAAACACAGAATTCAAGGGCTTAATACACGTTATCTATCAGGTGATTTTCATCCATGTTTAGCTGTGTCTGATAAGACAAATTAAGGCTCACCTTAAGAATTTCAAGTATTTTGAGGCATATTTATGTTTGTCTAGGTCTGCTGGAGCGATCATCCCTGCACAGCCTGCTCCTGGCCCAGCTGTCGGGGCTTCATTCAGTAGTGGAGTGTCTTTCCAGCTCGCGAGACCGCAGCGGGTCCAGATCCAACAAACCGAGAACTTATTTACATTCTGGGGGAAAAATACGCCTTTTCAAATGTGCCTAACAAGTGCTTTCTAGCCAGAGAAATATTCCTACACATGTAAACAGGACAAATTGTCAACTTTACTTTGACGTGATTTCTCTGGATGTGGTGGATTACGCTCAGATTCAAAGCTGGGTTGTTCCAGTTTATCCAACAAAACAGGTCTCTCTTCAACAAGATGTTTATTTGAACCCTACTGGGAAAAGCCAGGTGTTGCCAGTGTACACAGGGACTAATGTGGTTTAGGGAGTTCGCCTCAGTGTACAGACTACAGGTGCTTGTAGGAGTGTACAGCAGCGCACAGGCGATAAGGTGCTGAGATGGGAGGTGAGCATGTGTCCCGAAATGCAACACGCCGCGGGTCAGCGCGAGGATACAATCGGCTAGATTGAGCGACGGACTGACAGACGAGGCCAAGGTTGCCACAGTTACCTGCTTTCTTCTACAACTGCCTCTCCTGCTCTTTTTCATCCGTCTCGTTCCCTCCCCTGTCTTCTGTTAATCTGTTCCAGAGCATTGTGATCGCATGGAAAAAAAACATAGCAAGTGCACATATTTCCCTCTTAGCCAAGAGCGAAAAAAACATACACGGGGGCGGAGAGGGGTGAGGCACGGGGGTCTGGGTGTGTGATGGGAGAGAGAGAGGAGAAAAAAAATAAAAGCGAAATAAACTGTTTATTCAAAGGCAGCGCTGAGTCCTTTTGTTGTGGTGGGGACCTGTCTTTTATTAGCAGCCTGAAAAGCCTTCAAAGGCTGGAAAGACAGAGGACATGCCAACAGACGAGTATATACAAGACAGAGGAGAGGAGGAGGTGGAGGGTTGAGGCTGGGGGGCAGAGAAAGGGGGACGGTGAAAGGGACACAGTGAAAAGGTTTAGAGAAAGGCAAAACGAATGGGGTCTGGGGACATGAATGGGCAGAAACGCCTTGTAGAGGAGTTGATGGAGGGCTGAGAACTTAAATTTTGTGCCACTGGCAGTGTGGACATGAAGTAAAGACCTGAGCAATAGAAAAAAGGGGCTCTAAGACAACTAGACGGAACATAATGTGGGTAAACTCCTCAGGCCTCCTCTCATATCAGTGCAGGATTTGTGCACTTTTACAGAACCTTGTTACTGAAAAAATACGTTTTTCGTCAAATCTTTATATTTTAAAATAATAGTCAGAGAAACGACTTTCAGTGGTGAAGATTCACGTTAAGTGGGTTTGTCAGTCTGGGTGGTGGGGATGTTTATATCCAGAAACTTACATGCGTAAGGGACAAGAAAATGTTCTTGGGGATAGCTTGGAGAGGCAAAGGAGACATTCCCTCATTGCGTAACTTTATCTCTCTTATCTCTCTTAGAGCAAACTGTTAATCTGCGCTCCCACCTCTTTCACTCTCTACTTCTTACTTTTCATCCCTCACTTTGACAGAATCAAGTCTGCAGGGATGCAGGTTTTCTGCAATTTGGTCTGTACAATCCAACCCTGAAGCCTGTTGTGCACACATATATGCAGATGACATGAGCAATGGTTCTTGTGTGTATAGGAGCATGCAGAATCCAATCTATTTTAGAGCTTTTGCAGAGTGACTGCTCTTGAAGCTGAATCAAAGTGTTCTGCTTTCAATAAAAGTCACAATCAGCAAAGTGGCAGCAAGCAATGACATCACGGCAGCTGGGTCCCCAGCTGGAGCACAGAGAGGATTTTGGCAATGTGTGTGTGTGTGTGTGGGGGGGGGGGGGTGTAGGTGGGTGTGTGTGTGTGTGTGTGTGTGTGTGTGTGTGTGTGTGTGCATGCGTGCGCGCGTGAATATAGGGACATGTGTGTCAACAGTGTTTGCACAGTTTATTTGTAATATGCACATTTCGTTGAATTCGTAAACTCTGCAGCAGAGCAAATTGCTAGCATGTTTGGAGCAATGTGGAGCCTTACCTCGCAAGGTTTGTGAATATATACACATGTGGGTGTGTGTTAGTGTGAAGGTATATGGTAGCTGAGAGTTTAAGTGAGATTTCCAACCTCAGTCATCCCCATGAGTTTCAGTGCACATTCTGTGCCTTGTTTCTATTGGAGCAAACAGTGCTTCGGTGAGAAAAACAACAGGAATTTCATCTGTCATTCATTAAGCCCATTAACGGTGGTGTCTGATGTCTTTTACACTCATTCCACGCACACCGACATGCAGCTGCACTCACAAATACAGACAGTTAAGCACACACACACCCTGTCTCCCCCTGCGCTGCATCGCTACCAAGACTACCATACAGTAAAAGACACAACATGGAATATCATCAAGACCTACACCATTAACAGGAGCGTGTGTGTTTGTGTTGGGTGTGAATGGATTTTCACACGCTAAGTCATGCAAGCCGGAAAATACTGATCATAAACTTCTAACCAGCATGAAAAACTAACAACCCCACAAAGAGCACACAATCACACACATTCAAAACACACACTTATGCATGTTTCATTAGAAAAGACAAGCTAATAACTTGATCTCGGAGCAAGGATGCACAGACAGGTACATGCACTATTCTAAAGCCCACATTTAAACACACACTTATAAGTACAGAAACAAGCTCATGAAAACAAATCACAATTGTACACACTGTGCAATGAGACACTCAACCTTACTGAACAAATGTTTTATGCTGTCACTCTGGCATTTACCACTGCACCACATTTTATAAGCCAATCTCACTACTTTGGACATGGGAGCATTGTGATTTTAGCTGCGTGTTGAAAATACAGCCTGCATAATGTGACAGTTATTGGTTGAAAACAGAGCTGTAGTGCTGTTTCTGTTCTCTGCTCAGTTGAGATGGTTAACAACTTCATTGCCTCTTCTTGAACACCTAAACGTTTTTGTGGATATTGAGAAAAACATGGAAACAGGAAAAACACTTGAAACTAAAAGCTGAGAACAGTTAAAGAAATGCCAGAGAAAGAACTCATCTGCAAAACAGAGAAACCACAGAACAGATTTATCTAATTCACAAAGCACTTGCAAATGGAGATTTGCACTTCAATAGTTCTTTTAAGAAAACTGGATTATCTCTGAGCAGTCAATGCCATCCACATGGAAGCAGTATTTTGTAAATACACAAATGTTTTATTATTGCTATTTTCTTGACTTTGGATTCAGACATAAATACTGTTTTAGGAGCCCCCAAGAAATATTTTTGGAAATGGGTTCCAAACTGAAAACATTTTGAAATAGCATCATTGGATATTCATATACAACCAATAGGCAACTTTATGTCAAAGGTCAATGATTATGACATAGCTGCACCTCTATCATAACATTTAACCCAAACTCCATCTTTACAGTGAGGAAAAAAAAAAGGATTTGGCAGCCACTGACTGTGCAAGTTGTCCCACTTAAAAAGATGACAGAAGTCTGTAATTTTCATCACACGTACACTTCTACTGTGAGACAAGATGTTTAAAAAAATCCAGGGATCGTAGAGAGCGTCAAGGCAGCTCAGCTCAAATAAGTGATTCTCTTGCAGCTGTCAAGACGTCATTCATTCAATGGTTTCATTACTTAGTCAATGTGGAGCTATGACTTGATTTTAGAGATTTAGCTTTCAAAATGATTTCATTACAAGTAATTTCAACAATACTCCAACTTCCAGTTTAAACTCTTTAAGAAGAGCAATTCTTTTCAGAACAGTTAATTGTAGAGCAAGCCTTTTATAGAAGTTTGTGATAGTTTCAGCAATAGAAAAGAATAGAATAGATCTAAGTACAAAGCATACAGCAGACCAGGAGACTTAGCCAACAGCAGGGACCCGAGGGAACTGAGCAGTGATGAGGGATGGCAACCAGAAACTAAGAGAGTCATATGGGTGTGCACAGCAACCTTCAGATGCACAGCCATACAGATACACAAACCAGAAGGGTTCAAGCATGCAAACTAAGGCCTCACAAGTATTTGCACTCATCTGAAATTAGAGAGAACACCTGAAAAATATCTTCTTTTCAGTACACATTGAATGTATGCTCCTGCTCGTAATCATTCATCTTTTCTAATCTGCACGTCTCCCCTAATCTTTCTCTTTGGATTTCTTTCTCCACCTGTGCCCTTCTTCTTTGTCTCCAACATTCTATATCTCAATCACAAGAGACATTGCTACAGCCTGCTGCTATCCAGAGGTCCACCGCTCTGACCAATTTACTAGTCTCACTCCAGAGACCTGTCATGTGTCGTAATTTAGCTCTCTCTAGAATGAGTTACTTCCCATCTCATGTCACATCCAATTTTTCACTATCATTCAACTCATTCAGGTCATTTGTCAGGGAAAACATTTCTGGCTAAGTGAGCAAAGGTGTCATCAGAATCTTCTTTTGGTCTTTGTTGTTTCATGACTGCAAGCACATAAAATTTAATTCTAAATGACAGAGGGGGAAAGGCAGGTGGGATTACAAAGGTTGAACTGAAAGAGTGTAAGAGAAGCCAAAAGAATTAGTGTTAGTGCGGGGAAAGATGAATGAGAAAATAGGAAGAATGAACAAAAAATAAAACAAAAGGCAAAGTGGGAGAGAAAAGAAGAGGCCAAAATCATCTGCACCGCGTTTTTTTGCTCCAACAGGACAAAAGGTTACAGCATGACGGGGTAGGTGTCAGGTGATGTGTGACAAGTCCAAATTTAAGATGACATAATGGTGGGGGCTCGGATGGGGTCCAAACTGGGGCTTGACTTAGAGCAAGGGTGGGGGCAGGCCATGGCAACAAAGTGGAGATGGGCCACACTAGGCTGGGCTGGGCAGCAGGGGGCTACCCTGCAGGCTCCTCCATATGGAAAGTGTTAGCCTAGCGATTGCTAATGAAATGCAGGCTGACGTCAGGCAGGCACCCACCCATTGTTTTGCTTTTTATTTTGTTATAATATTCGTCTTATAAATAAGGATTTTGTCTGAAAAGACATGGAATAAGGAGCTGTGAATGTACAAGGCCAGGCATTAGCAGAAGAAGACTCAAGTTAAGGCCATAGCATTTACTGTATACTGTAAGTCTACCAAAGCTAGGGGTCTGAGCAAAAGTGCCAACACAAAAAGAGCAAGAGCCCTAATAAATAAGTTGTTGTAAGTAGCATAAAAGGATACCACTTTCTCTTGAATGCATGTGGACATTTTTAGGATAAAGAAACAATTCTTTAATACTTTAATACAAGCTGCTTGCTTGTTTAATGTGTACTTGTTTAAAATCTTACAATATGTGTTGCTTAATTGCAGTACCTTTTGCCCAATTACTTCTTTCCCAATAGAGAAATCTACCGAAAATAGTCACAAGAATGGTTTTGCTATCCAAAAAGAGTTTTTCAGTAATTGATCACCACCTGGCCATCTGGCAGAGGTCATTTAGTTCAAAAGAAAAGGATATGAAGTGAAACAACCCTTAGCAAAAAATAGTATACTTGAAGTTAATTTTATCAGGTATACTTCTTTGTACTAAATTAGAACCTTTTTCCGTTTATTGAAGGACACTTTTGGTTTACTTAAAGTATACTTCAATAAACAAAAATGGGAACTACAAGTACATTTTAAATACTACTGCATACTTCGAGTGTAATAGGTATGTACTTGTAGTTAACATTTTAGTTCATTGAAGTATACTTTAAGTGCGCCTAAAGTATACTTTAATAAACTTAAAAATGTTCCTATTTAGTATAAAGAAGTATACTTGATCAAATTAACTTCAAGTATACTAATTTTTGATAAAGGAAGGTAGGTGTAAGGGAAAGAATAAGAAAAAAGTAAAACAGGTGAACAAATCTAGACTGAAGAAAGACTAGAAAAAAGATGAATAGAGAAAGGA
This sequence comes from Valencia hispanica, assembly GCA_963556495.2. Lineage (NCBI taxonomy): Eukaryota > Metazoa > Chordata > Actinopteri > Cyprinodontiformes > Valenciidae > Valencia > Valencia hispanica. Next base: position 31,453,505 of record OY747702.1, on the reverse strand, counting down.
GAAGAGCAATGGAAAAGTCTAAGCAGCGCTCCTCTCTTTCGTTCTTCTTTTTCTCCCTTTTTCACTCTGACCTGTCAATTCTCTGGTGCGTTATTGGCATGAGTAATGATGGGATGTGTTGCCAGGGTAATTACATAGCACATTAAAGGGTTTCATAAACATTACAGTTCCTCCTCTGCTCGGTGGCAAGGCTAAAGGGGCAGGAAGAGGGAAAAAAGTGAGTGAGAGAACCGGACACAGCGAGAGGGCGCAGAAGCAGCACCAAGTGGAGCAGAAAGGAAGATGGAAGAGGAGAGGGCAATCAGTAGGGAGGAGGGGAAAAGGCAGGAGTGTGGAAGAGATGAACAGAGGGGATGACAGTAGTGAAAGTTACCATGCGCATGGATTCCATTGGAGAGCGAGCGCCTGAACATGAAACCGGAAGAAAAAAAACATGCCAGACCAGCGTCCAACACAAACCACAGCTGCAATTCACATCATAGTGCATTGGAAGTGACAGTATAACGCTCACATACACACATGCAGACACAAAACACACACAAAACACAACTGGGTACACACTCCTGTTGACACAATCTTTGCATATATCCAGGCAATAACTGTTCATGCTGTTCAAGCCACAAATCCCACAGTTTCAGCAGTCTGTCACTGAGGGTCATGACACACACTCTCAACCAAACACACACAACCACAAGGACCATAATTAAACAAACATCCATCCACTTGCTGAACATTGCATATTTATGTACAACTTCATTGGTCAAAAGCAATTAACTTATACACACTGTCTGAGATCCACAAACGGTTCCCACCAATCAGCATCAGGCAGCATGCACGCCACGCCTGCTTTCAATCTACATCATGCAGGTTTTGCTGTGTTTACGCTGTAGTGTTGTTGCATCTGTCTTCAGTTTTGTGCAGCTAAATGTCAAATGTATTACTCAGACTGTCCCTGTTGTTTATGAAATTCATGTCTGTGTCTGCTTTAACTCTGCTGGGATGTTCTTGAATAGTTGGCTTTGGTCACAAGGTCCTGTCATGAGTTCTTGAAGAGAATAATTTATGAACCAGGTGCACAAAGATGGTGCCTTCCAAGGTTGATGTCTTTATGATTTTAGCATACCACTTCATTGATGCACAATGTCCAAGCTTCCAACAAACAAGTCCTGCCAGATGGCGCAGAGGCAAGGATAAGACAGTGTTGCTGCTGGATCACATGTATTATTGGATGTTTTCTAAGCATTGGTTTATATGAAAGAAGCAGATGTTTGGTATTGTTGAGCATTTTATTAGACCTCACCCACAACAGTGACAATAAATGCCTTAAGACACAAAATAAATTACAGTTTTGAAATGTGTACTGCTAAAAAGGCAGGTGTAGACTGAGGGGATCAGCTGTGTAGGCATCATCTACTCCAAATGACCAAAGTTTGGCACAAGTGAGATTGCTTGAATAATTACCCTGACTTGTTTCCAAAGCTGCATCAAATCCTTCAACCTAAAAGTGTCAAAGTAAAGTTATTCCAGTGCTTTTGTTGGGCTATGTATAGAGACAACAGCTGCAACGGATTCCGGGATGAAGCCGAGCAAAGGTTCATATTTGCTGGATTAATCTTGCAAAGGGATAGAGAAGGGAGAAGGCTGTGCACCACCAACATCGCTGCTAATAAAAACAATATTTTTATTTTCTATTCATCTCAGCCGAGGCTCACTGTTGCTCTCTGCTAATTAATTCCTGGTCTCACTTAACTGCAGCTGTCGATTCTCTCATCTTGCGGACGCGAACAAGTGGCAAACAGGTTCTTATTTCAAAGCCAAGCACACTGTACACATTCCTTAACTTTGCATGGGCCCCTCCGTCATCAAAGGGCCTTTATTAAGTGTCTCATACATTTACACATTGGGGAACAGTTTAAACTTGGCCCATGATTAACGGAGTGGGGATATCTATTCCAGATACCAATGTTAGGCTGACATCTCAACATCTGATGAGAAGTTTAGGGTCCATGTCTGCAGATATTAATCAAAGCCACAAGGCTCACTCTCCCTCTACAGATCTTGCATATGCACAGGCCAACCCACCCATCCAAACATATACAGCTCACGCCTCATACACAAACCTAATTGGATGCAATCCACTGCACTTGACACATCTGAAAGCTCAAAATCCGAACAGTGTGTCACCAGAATGATGGATTGCATTCAGACTGTTTAAAGTTTTCCGGATTTCAAACACAGAGTTAACATCAGGGGGTAATATTCCGTTGGCCGGCTTGTTTTTGAAAAAAATCCAAGCCTAGCCAGTTCTACACTTGACATCTTACCCACACCTCCACATTTGCATGCACAACTGCGTTAATGAGTCAACAACTGGCTCGCAGCTCAGAACACTCCGGGCTCTGCATTAGGTTGTACTCCAGTCACCCAGAACAGAGTCGTCCATGGTGACCTTTAGGTCAGGCCATAATACCCTCATTTAATGAGAGTGCTGTTTGGGGATTTGTTGAGCTCTGATAGAGAAAGAGCGCGCACACGCAGTGCACCCTGGGTCTTTGTCTGGGTGCTGACGGTATTGACAAGCACTGATCGATGTTAATTGCTAAACAGAATGGTCATATTGACCCAGCTCCGAGGATGAAGAAGGCTGTAGGCTGAGTCAAAGAGAAAGAAATACGAAGAAAGAGAAAGACAGCGACCAGCCTAGACCTACAGGAGATGCAAATCGCTACAGACACACACAGGTCTCATTCACTTTAATGAGTCTGGCAAAGAACACAAAGGCGCAATGTCCATCAATGCCAAGTCTGATCTACACACCAGAGGGCATATGTATAATAATCTACAGTATCCTGTCATTTTGTGTGAGTATGCAGGCAAGGGAATTTATAAATCAATTGTGTGGCAAAGTTAGGCAGCGTGAAAGGAAGGCGATGTTGGGAGGAATAAAAGAGGGGAAATTGGTGCATGCAATGAGGTTTGTGCATAGTATGTGTGGGTGTGTGCCTTATTTCTGAGGATCAATAGGGAAGAGCTGCAAAGGCAAAGACTTGAGTAATCGATATGCTCACTCCGAAAGGGGGTGGGGGGCAGAGGGAGCAGATTTGGAAAAAAGACGAAGATTAGCGAGACAAAAGAGTCGACAGAAAATAAATGGAAGACGAGATGTGTTGGAAAAAGCAGAGAAAAAGAATACAAAACACTTTTATAGGATAGATGTAAATCTGCATTTTAAAAAGGACAGCATCTAGAACTGTTTTATTGTAAATGGGTGCTGTCCATTTCGCCCATTCTCCATTTTGTACTCTTAGTAGTTTTGGTCATTTATACTTAACTTTTCAATTACCTTGGGTACATCCATACCAGCTTTGACAAGAAAAGATTTAAGCAATTGTTTATGATTTTCTCATAGTCTACTATAAGGAACTATGGTTATGTGGCTTCTGCTATAGTTTAAACCAGCAGCAGATTCCTTAGAAGTATTTTGGTTCAGGGGTACAAATCTGTCAGATTTTAGTAATTTGACTCAGTGGGGTATCAGAACTACACTCATCAGCTTCTTTATCAGGTACTCCTGTTCAGTTCTTGTTAACACAACTAGAAAATCAACTAATCACATGGCAGCAACTCAATGCATTAACGCATCTAGAAGTGTTGAAGACAACTTGCTGAAGTTCAAACCGTGCGTCATAGATGTGCCATGGTTATTGGTGCCAGAAATTAGTCTATGGGAATTTTCCCACACAACCATTGTTGAGGTTCACATAGAATGAACTGAAGGATAGAAAATATCCAATAAGCAGCAGTTGTGGGGACAACATTGCCTGGTGCAATGATTTCACTTGCGCGATTCAGATGCCAGGGTAAGAATTTGGCATAAACAAAATGGAAGGCATGGATCTATCCTTGTCTCAACATTTCAGGCTGGGGTGGCGGTATAATGGCAATTTTCTTGGCGCAGTACCAAATTAGCAGTATATTAACACCGTAGCCTACCTCAATGCTGTTGCTGACCATGTCAACTGCTTTGTGACTGCAGAGTATACATTTACTAGTACCAATTTTCAACAGGATAATGCACCATGTCACATAGATCAGACTCTTTCAAATTGGTTTCTTGAACATTGTGAGTTTTAGTACTCCAGTAGTCTCCATGGTCACCAGAAATCAATCCAAAAGGCTACCTTTTGAATGTGACGTTTTGTATTATGAATGAGCACCCTGTAAAATCTGGATCCAACCTGATTTTGTCATGTCAATAGTGACGAAAGTCTCTGAGGAATGTTTCCAACACTTTTGAATCTATGCCACAAAAAATACCTAAAACAAGGATGTGACTAATGTTGTCTAGTGATGAAAATAAGGTAAATGGTCTGCATTTGTATAGTGCTTTATACTACATTCAGTCATTCATGTGCTGATAGCTATGACATTGTAGCCACATCTGCCCTGGGGAACACTGACAGAGGCAAGGCTGCCGGACACAGGTGCCACTGGGCCCTCTGACCACCACCAGCAAACAAAGCGGGTGAAGTATCTTGCCCAAGGACATAACGACCAAAATGGACAGAGTGGGGATTTGAAACGGCAACCCACAGACTACGTGATGTATTCCTACCACCTGAGCTACAGTCGCCCTACAAACTCTTCAGATAATATTGTGCAGTAAAATTAAATAATAAGATTACAGTATTTTAATGAAAATGTATCTCTATTGTTCTTATAAAGGCATGCAGTAGTTTCAGTACATGCTAAATGGTTTGTTTGTGGCTATGAAGTGGTCGTAGGAAGGGGACAAAATGATAACATAAGTATGAATCGTTGAAGGTGCAAAGTGTCCCAAACCTTCAGTCTTTCATCCATCTTTTTTTTTGTATTTCAATCTCAATGCGAATTCATACATATGCATCAAATTCTCATCAACACTAAACACAGTTTGTGTCACACATGTTAGAGATTTAAAACTGAGCTAAGATTATCTCACAATCCACATATTTCTAGCAATTGGTAAAAAAAATAAATAAATCTTACAACTTAAGAGTCTCTGGTGAATATTGGTCCGTGTTATGAACCCTTACATCTCAAGAATACCAGACAGGTCCATGCCTCATCACCAGAATGCGGTTCAAAACCCTCTCCACAACATTTACACTCATGTCCCTTTGCAGCATTGTGGTGAGCAGAGAGAGAGAACGGCACCCGGACACAGGTGCATAGATGGAGAGAGCCAGTAGTGTGAAAGAAGGCCAACGGCAAGTCTATAGTGCATGACTGGAAAAGCTTTCAACCACAGCACCCCTATCCAGAGGCCTGCTCAACTTTGTCCAGTTGCAGAAGTCTCTGTCTCAAATGTTTGTGCAGTCTGAAAGTACAATGTTGAAAAGCCTTCACTTGGTGCCAACAAAACTGTCCCTAATACAGGGGGCCAACACCCACCCACCTATCATACATGCACACACAATCTAATCCAAACACATAGGGAAATAATAGAGAGCAAAAGTGTGTGTGTGTGTGTGTGAAGAAAAGGTATGGCAGGAGTGCTGTGTTGGCTTGGCTGACCGTCTGCGGTTGTGTGGCGGTGAGAGGGAGTTTTGGGAGCACAGAGCGGGCGTTGCTGCCGAAATCCCTGAGAAATGTTCGTTTTGGATCCGTGTCCATGCTTACATACCGCCCTCCCGACTGTCTTTCATTCTCCTTTTCATTTTATCCTCTTAAGGTTTAACTTAAAAGTTATGAAACGGGGAGTCAAAATACATCAGTTGAAGGGTGTGTGTGTGTGTGAGAGAGAGAGAGAGAGAGAGAGAGAGAGAGAGAGAGAGAGAGAGAGAGAGAGATAGAGAGAGAGAGAGAAAGACGCACTGCCTCTGCACTTTCCATTTTCACTCTGATTCTGGGGCCAAACTGAGGGTGCTAGGGCGAGGTTATCTTTAGAGGAGATAACCGAAAAGTCCGCTGTTCATTACAAATGTTCACCTGACTGAAACATCTTGAAGTTTTCTTTCAATAATAATTTTCATGGTTTCTCTTTCGGCTGAATTGACTCCAGAACCCATTTGCGTTGAAATTTGATTTTTTTTTTTTTTACTGTTTTTGTTTTCTCTGGGACGTGAATTACTCTCAGAGCCATGACATCATCCTCATTGTTTCCAGCGCATTTTGCTTGTTTGAGAAATTACATCGAACACAGAAGTAAAAGCAAAACATCAAAGTTAGGTTGTACACTGAAAGAATGAAACAGTCTCCCCTTCATTAGCAGATGTTTTTCACGCTGAGCCCAACACTTGTTAAAACTGATATTTTTTGCATTGGAAGTTTGGTCAGCATCGCATAGCGACCGACTAATCCCATTTTGATCCAATAAGTGTGCGTGCGTGTGTGTGTGTGAGAGAGAGAGAGAGTGAGAGAGAGATACAGAGGGAGAAGGAGGGAGAAGAGGCGGGAGTGAGGGAGGATTGATCAGCGTCTGTTAAAATCTTGTTCTGGTTTTTCTTGGAGTGAGGTCTGTGCCTGCCGACGCGCCTCTCCTGTGCAGCCCCCCTTCAAGAAGAGCTTTTTTTAGAGAGAGGGAGAGAGAGAGAGAGAGAAAGGAAAGAAACCTTTTTTTTATTTTTGAACGGGAGAGGATCTGCATAATACCAGTGAAGTGGATAAAAGCGCACGGCTGGATTCCTTTCTCTCTTGCGTTTTCTCCTCTGGTGTCTGAATGAAACGGGGAGGCAAAGACATGGGAGAGCAGCGAAGTGTAGGGTTTGCTCTGTTGGGGTGTCGATCTGTCAGCGTGACTGAGTAAACACCTTTTGCCTTAAACTTTTATCCTTCACAATCTGGTGAGTTTCACTCCACCGCTCCTTTTTCCAGCGCACAGTTCCTTTTTCTCTCGGAACGCTGCAGAGACTTTGGTGTTTTCCCACTACTCTTCCAGAGAAACTGCCCCTAAACTTTTCTGCGTTTTAAAAAAAATAAATAAGAAGATCGGATTGCATTTTCCCCCTTCAAACATTTTGGAGGTGATGTCATCGTGCTGTGTTTTGGCAGGTATTGTGTTGAGAGGGCGCAGAGGGGACTGCTGCAGCCAGGCTGAGTAGAGCCGGGGGGAGTCCGGAAAAATCAGGTGCAAAGTGCGGCATGTCATTTCCTCGCTGTGTCGCGGGTGGCTGACTCTGCCACCCAGTCGCAGCTGCTCCCATCCTCTCAAGCCACCTCCTCCCTCCATCATCTTTCTTTCCCTTTTATTACCCCCTAGTCCAGGACTGCCCATATACCACCATCTGAGCTGGACCGCTCCGGGACCTTATCAGCAACTCTCTGGAAAAAACGTTAGCGGGTGTCACCTGCTACAGACCCGCTTCGCGGAGGCGCAGACATGACCGAGATCGCACTGCATTACCCTGCGCCCACAGAGTCCCATTATCCAGGTCGACGTTTGCTCCAGCAGCCAGCCCAGGAAACCCACCTCCAAGAGCTCCAGAACCCGCACAACTTGGATTAAACCTGTCCACTACTCCTGTCCGTGGATCTCGGCGAGTGCGGATTTGTTTTCCCGCTTTTCTGCTGTTGCGCCGAATACTTTTTACGCACTGGATTACGCATCTGTTCCTGAGGGTCAGCTAGGTCGAACGGTGCAGGCAATTTGTGAAACGTGAACGCGCTTTCACCTGTTCCTCTCTGTGTCGGGAACGCGCATCCCATTCGCTGCCCCCGCCCATCTGTCCCTACACCGGTCAGGACAGCTGTTAAAGGTTGTCCTGCGGTCATCACTCACCCCGTCTTGTCTGTGCCATTCACACCGGTAGGACCGGGGCACCCCGCTGCCGCCGATGCCAACAGGAGTGACCACTGACTCTTTGACTCTGGACAGCATCCATCAGGTTCACAACGTAAAGGGAGAATCTCCGGACTGTCGGACTGGCTCAGACCGAGTGAGGAGACCGTCTCTGGGCCAAGTTCCATAGTGGAGGGGGGAAGCAATGTGGTCCCTTCTTTCCACGTTGACCGTCTTGTAAGTCACTTTGTATTTTTTTCTGGTCAGGTTCTGGTGCTCTGGTTAAAAGAATTGCAAGGTCAGAGCAACAGATGAAGATAATGAAGATGAGGGTTGCAATGTCCAAGGGTTACATCACTCCCATAGAAGACCTAGGATTGCAAGATTCTGTTTTGATTGGCTGACAGTTCAGGGTCATTGGGTCGGAGTCAGGGCCTTGTTACTCATAAAACCTGCCATAAACATCTCTATCACCATCTGCACTCACTTTGGGGATGGCCAAACAGGCTCAACATGGATCAGTTTTCCTTTTCATGCCAGAAAATGTGTTTTTTCCCATTTTGGAATCTTTTAAAAGTTAAACGAAATAACACAGACTTTATCTGGTGGGATACAAAAATTATAATGAAAACAGCAAATATATGGAAGGAAGGATGATGCAGTATCGGGGAGGGGGGTTCGCATTTGAGGTGTGCCTTGTCAAAAGTCAAGGGATTTATTTTTCTTCCTTTGTGTCGACTGTTCGTCTCCCAGATGGCAGTCATCTCTAGATACTTCTCATTCCTGACACAACCTGGACAGGGTGTGTGCTGCTGCTTTTGTCTCCTTGCCTTCCTCTCACCTAACTGATTACATCTGTCTTCTTTTCTTGCCCATACCACTTCTTTTTTTTACAGATACCTTCTCAGATCAAAAAAGTATAAATTAATAACTGATGAATAACGGTGCCCCTGGCAGCATCTGAAGAGACACTCTTCCTATTTGGTCTGCTGCTCTCCCAATCATCTTTTTATTAATTTCCATCTCACTTACTGGTATTACCGCAACTACTTTTCACCCTGTAGACGCTGTTTACTCCTCTTGATCACAGGTTTTCAGTTAAGGGCTTTTGGTCTAAACAACCTGTTATTTCTTTGACTTTTTCAAACCTTTGCTGCGTCATCGGCCCCTAATGCTGCTGATATCCATGAAAGTTTAAGCAAAACGGTCTGCTTGCAGCACATTTGAAACTTTTGAACTTTGCTGAAGCCCACTGCTCAAACTTTGGTGTACCACTTAAACCACTGCTACACACGGCTTAAACCGCCACTCTGTGCTGAGTCCCACAGGTCGACCACTCTTCTCCACGCTGGTGCCCAGTCCACAGCGCTGAGGCCTACTCGCCTAACCGCAGCCTCCATATGGTTGATCTGCTGGGACGTAGGTTTATGATGTCAGATGGCTGCTTATTTTGGCAATGGGCCCGGGCACATTGGGCTTTCCCTCTTTCTCCTCTACCTCTTTCTGTCCTTATTCCTCTTGAATTTTTTACTCTGCACTCTCTTATTTTCTCATTTTTCTCATCCCTCCCCCCACCGCCGGCTGATCTCGTCTCCCTCTTTCCCCTCTCCTTCTCCTTCTCTCTGTAGCTGGCATAATATGGAGTGTCTGTGGTTTTTGTGGGAGCAGGGGAATCCAGCGCAGAGGCACTTTTCCTACAGCGTCCTCGGCAGTGGTGCAGCCGTGGTGTTTTAACAGCTGAGAGTCCTCACAATGCACAGGCGCTCTGGTTTTTTCGGCTGCGCAGGCAGAAAGTGAGGGCCAATGTGTCGCTGCATTTCCCAGGATGTCTGCATCTATTAGGACGACCAGGAGTGATCAACAACACTGGCCAAGATGGTGGTGATGCCACATGTGTACGAGTCAGGAGACAGTGACATGTTATACACCATGTTAAACACCTTGCATTTCTATCATTTGCCCTTTTGTCTACTTCTCATCTCCCTCTACACTTTGTGGTTGTACGTCTGTCGATAATTTGTCCAGTTTGCTCCTCCTTGCTTTGAGATGTGTAACCTCTGTGTTTTTTGACCCCATCTCCTTTGCCTCACATCAGTTCTTCTGCCTTTCCTTTCAGATGTTATCTCCAGTCTGCCATAAGCCCTCTTCAACTTCATCTGTCCACTATTTACTCTCGCATTAGCATCCACAGCCCTTCTCTCAGCCTGAGCTGCTGTGTACCTCTCGGTCTACCTTTCCTCTTCTCTTTGCTATCTGCCTCTCTCAGCATGTCTTTGCTTAGACCCAGCTGTCAGCTGTCTGCTCCTCCTGTATACACATATTCACCCTGCACACATCTGCACATCTGTGTGCGTACCCATGACAGTGTGGAGGAGTCACCCTTGCTAACCCTAAACATAAAGAAAGATTGGAGGCAGGGGGGGGAAGGGGTGATAGGAGAAAGGTAGAGTGGAGAGAAATGACGGGGAGGGAGAGAAAAACTCAGCAAGCTACAGGGAGGAGTGCGAGGCAGAGAAAAAGAGAGAGAAGAAGCATGCAGAAAGATAGCAAACGATGAGGTGGGGAAAGACAAAATTCATAGAATTGCTTTTCAGCCCACACACTTGGTTCTGAACTCTATCAAGTGTTCAGCCACTAATTCAGAGCTGCTCAAGGACTGCCAAAGAAGATTTTGCAACACAATCACTCCCTTACAAAAGCCGTAAATAACGTGCGATACATTCAAGGTCAAGGTCTACATGTCAATTAAGCAATGCAAGAAAGTGAGAAGAATTTTAATTTTAAGCATAACCAGCTGTTTCTTCTGTAATGTATAAAAACTTTAACTGGTTGGACGACTAATGGGTTTCAGGTAGACAAAACTAAAATTTTTGTACTCTGCCACCATAAATAATTTTTCCACGTCTTAGCTCTTGTTCGCACATATTCCAAGCATCTTTAAACGTAACCACAATCCACCGCTCTAGCAAGCCACATCACAGCTGAATGAACACCTGTAGTCCAGCGCAGCTGTCTACATACACAGAGCTGCCAAATGAGCCAGACCGTTTCCTTAGATGTCCGCAACAAAAACGTGTTCTACTCGTCTCGGCATGTTTGCCATGTCAGTGTTGGTCCAGTCAGGTCATTTGCAGGCCAGATTTTTGGAAGGGCAAAAGTCACAGACGGGTCAGAAAGTAGGTTCGGACAGGAGGCTGGTAGCATTACCGTAAACACTGCTCTGGGTGTTGTCTGTCTTTCGATTCCTGGACATCTGCCGGTCCGTATGTCAAGTCGTTGTGCCAACCTCTCGCCCAGGAGTGTGAGTAATCACCCGAGAAGGAAATGAGATGTCGAACAGAGAGAAGAGAGGAAAAGAAAGAAATGGAAATGATGGTGTCATGCCCCACTCTTCCAAAAATTTATTATATTTCTTAACTCATCTGTTTCTGCTTCTTCCAGATGTATCCAGATGTTACTGGTGATGTGCAATCCATTGCAGGTGAGAGACGGCCCACATCACAAAAGAGTGATTGTGTAGCGTGAAGGACGTTTTGTATATTGGTTTTATGCACAGTTCTTCAAGCATCTTTACAATTCTCTGCCAAACTGCGGATGTGCTTGTGGGTGTTCCAGCAGGTACTTGGCGTGGATGGAGTCAACTTCAGTGTGCATGTGGAGAACCAGACGCAGGTGCGAGACACCATGAGTCGGAGACATCACCGAGTCTACCAGCTCTACAGCCGTACCAGTGGCAAGCATGTCCAGGTGCTGGGACGCAGGATCAGCGCTAAAGGAGAAGATGGAGACAAATATGGTAAGACACACAAACACACATGTACAGTAAAAAGCAGGCAGCCCTCTAACTACTACATGTGCTCATGCCCTATTTGCACATGCAGACTGCTTTGCAAAAGTATTCACACCTTTTGAAGATTTTGTTACATTGCAAGCCAAAATGTTAACATATTTTTATGGAACACACAAATACCAAGTTGCAAGAAAGAAACGGATACACGGTTTTCTTTTTTTCCCCTGAGGTTTGTTGTAGGACATTGGTGAACATACAGCATCATAAAGACTAAGGAACTCTGCAGACAGGTCACAAATAAAGCAGTGGATAATTTTAAAGCAGGGTCACGAATATAAAGAGAACTGTTAAATTCATTATGCAAAAATGGAAGCTAAACACAATCCTGGAACAAAAAGCTGCTGGAAGCTGCAGAAGACTTAAGATTGTGGTAAAGGTTTGATTTCCCACAGGACAGCCAGAGCTGCAATTGAATGGTTTAGATTAGTGGTCTCCAACCCTGGTCCCCGAGATATACCATCCTGCAGGTTTTAGATGCGACCCTCCTCCAACACAGTTGATTCAAATGATTGAATTACCTCTTTAGCAAGCCATCAAGTTTGGCAAAGACAGGGTAACAAACTATTCATTCGATTCAGCTCTGTTGGAGCAGGGTTTCATCTAAAACCATCAGGACAGTAGATCTTGAAGACCAGGGTTGGAGACCACTGGTTTAGATCAAAGTTTATCACATGTTAAATTAGCCCAGCTAAAGTAAAGACTTGAAAATTGCTGTTTGCAGAACCTATCCATGCAATCTCTCAATGGGCAAAAATGTCGGTCACTAGATGTGCAAAACTGGTCAAGACATACCCAAAAGATGGCTGTATTTGGAGCGAAAGGTGATTTTACAAAGTACTAACTCACGAAAGAGGCTGAATGCACATGCATGCCACAGTTCAGATTTATATTCGCACATTTTTTAAAAACTGTTTCATTTTCCTTCTACTTTACAATGATACACTACTTATGCAATATATCCCACAATAATATATTGAACTTGGTGTTTGTAATGTGACAAAATGTGACAAAGTTCAAGGGCTGTGAATACTCTTCTGAGTCACTGTAAGAACAACAAAGACATAAAAGTCGACCAAATGCATGCATCATTGGAGATGCAGATAAAAGCACACATACAGGCCTTCCATGGCTTTGACAAAGGGGCAGTGAAGCTTGTCTTGGGAGTACAAAGACCACATTGACTGGCTCCAGACTCAATGATTCACAAGAGAGAAGACATAGAGAGAAAAGGTGTCACTAAAGAAAAAAAAGTGTAAGTTAAAGGAAGAAGCCTAGCAGATAGAGCATCGGACTTAGTGTTAGAAATTCATCTCTTTCATCGATCCAACCATTGATTTTTCATCCTTCCTGTTGTCTCCTCTGGATTTTAAACAGCAGGCTTCCTTTCCCTCCCTCCATCTATCGTCTGATGCTCTCGCCGTCCATCCCCCAACATCCTTCGCCCTTTCTGCTAGATGTGCAATGATGGCTAAACCATTCTTAAACAGCACAGAAACAATTAAGTCTTGCCATAAAGTTTTATATTTCTGTATGCTGGCACATCTATTCTCTTCATTTCAGGTCAATTACATGTCCCTTTAGGCACATCATGGTACCACATGTCCAGAGATGCATCTGTTTTTATATGGACATTTAAAATATAATATCTTGACAAAAACCCTCCCAACAATTAGACCAATAATTTCTGGATTGGAACTGGAAGCAGAGCATACAAGCTGAAATAAGTGTATGACAGTATAAAAAAATAGGAAGAGCAGAAGGGAGATGAGAAGACAGTTGGGGGATGAGAGATGAAGGGGGCAAGAGGGAGGGAGGTATTGATTTCTGCTGACCCCTTTGTTGACTAAGGTCATGTAGAAACCATTTTAGGATTTATTTTTAAACAGGCTCAAACACTCTTTAAAGGTGTGTAGTTAGTGAAGCGGGAGCATGCTGTCTGGAAGGTTGAACACACATTGTGCACCTGCACACAAAAACACAAAAGGGCACAGGAGCACATGCACACGCCTTAAAACAACAGGATCACAGGCACTCAGACTGAGTGTTCTCTGGCTCCCCTTGGCTGCCTTTTTTCTCTCGACTGTTTTTATTTTTCTCAAGGCCCATGTGTAGTCATAGATCTCACATCCATGTGTGTGATCAACCTTGTCTAACAGCCTTCTGTCCTGCCAGAGAGATTTACAGCCGTCTGTGATTTATTAGCACAGGTAATAGGAGCTATGAATCCCTATTCTGCAACCCAGTGAAAATGCATTGACTCGTTTAAATTTAATATTAACTGATCATTTTAAAGACAGTGTCTTGCAAAAGTGTTAATTCCATTTTTAAACTTTTTTCCCCATATAGTAACCCGAAACTTCATATTTTAGTGAGCTTCTATGGGATAGACCAGTGCAAAGCAGAACATAACTGTAAATTGGAAGTAAAAAGAACACAGGATTTTTTAAACTTTTGCAAATGAAAATCAAAAAATTGTGATGGGTGAATATTCAATCCCCCTTACTCTGACTGTAACATCACCCTAAGCACACCATCACAGCCATGAAACAAGGTAATGGCTGCAATTCCGTAGGAATGCTTGTCTTCAGAAGTTACTAGCAACTGAAAGAAAGCCCTTTGCAGGAAGAAAACCTTTTAGATGCAGCAAAGCTGTAATTCAATGCTTTGGGACAAAGAATAATCATGATTTGAAATAGCAGAGTCAAAGTTCAGACCTTAAACAACTTCAGAATATACAAATGTTCTTCTTTCAATCCGACTGAGCTGCTTTGCAAAGAACGTCGGGCATATATTTTAGTCTTTACACGTCTCAAGCTGGTAGAGAGAGATACACCCCCAAAGGATTTAAAGCTGAAATTATTCTAAATTCTAAACATCAGAACTGAAGAAAACTTTTGAATGAGAGGCAAAATATCTTTAATAAACAGTTTAGTTACATTCTACTTAAGCACTTAAGGTGGTTCTACTAAATATTCACCCATTGGTGTTCAATATAAAAATACACATTTTCATATATTTTTTGTAACAATTATGCACAACTTCACCTGAGTCTATAACATGAAATCCCAATGAATCACATTGAAGTTTGTGGTAATAATGAGAAAATGTTTCTGCTGTATGGCTACACCGAAGACACTGTATTTAGGTGTTAGGTATTAGTTAAGTATCGCTTTTTCCTGTTGTAATAAATCTCAGGAAGCCTTAAACAAAAGGAGTTTAAAAGTTTTGGATTTCTCTCACAATATTTGTCGGATTAAATCAAGGAGCCTTTAAAATCTAAAGCCTATTAACATAAAGACATTCATACAGTATTTTCCAGCAAACTTGCATCTCTAATGTCTGTCTGTTTCTCTGTCTGTCCCTTAATAAGCCCAGCTTGTAGTGGAGGCAGACACCTTTGGTAGCCAGGTGAGAATCCGAGGCAAAGAAACCAACTTCTACCTGTGTATGAACCGCCGCGGGAAGCTGGTGGGAAAGGTGAGACGTTTTTTTTATTCGGATGTGTTAATAAAACAATATCTCCAAACTTCCTCACAGGCCTGTCTTTATGCCTTTGTGTATATACCTGTGTTTTTTTTTTTTGCTCTTTCTCAGAAGGCCAGTAACCGAAGCGCTGACTGTGTCTTTGTTGAAATGGTCCTGGAAAACCACTACACAGCTCTGATGTCGGCACGCTACACGGGCTGGTATGTCGGATTCACAAAAAGGGGGCGTCCTCGCCGGGGACCCCACACGCTCCCCAACCAGCAGGACGTACACTTTATGAAACGCTTCCCGCCAGGGGAACAGCCTGACCTCACCACACCCTTCCGCTTTACGACCATCAGCAAGCGGGTCAAAAGGGTTCGCACCACTGGGACGCGCTAGTAGTGGCTAATGCTAGCACCCTCTGTCTTGAGGAGCAAAAGCCTCACCCTGAGCCTCCAAATGGCTAACCCAGTCATCTCTTCTGTTGCACTCGACTGATCGTCTATCCCTTTGTGGGACAAATATTGACCAGAAACCCGATGAATCATTAATGGGGTTCAGCTTTAAGAATCCTAATTCAACACTCCCAGCCTCTGGTTAGTCATAATTTCTCTAACTTTTTGTTCCCTTACTGGACCAACTGGACTGTATCTCCAGTAATGCTGGAAACTCAGAAAGAGTGATAGAGAGCCGTAAGGTCAGTCATCCAAAGCATCATAAAGGCCTTAATTCCTCAACCACATAAACCACATCCCAACCATAAACCTGTTTGCTGCTCTGGACCAGTTGGACTGTGTCAAGTGTGGGATTATAACTGGACAGTACAGAGAGAGCATGGCTGGGAAAAGACTAGCTGAACAAGACAAGGGGTGCTTAGCCCATTGACAAAGGGAAAATCGGGACATTAAAAATGTTCAAGAGGACACAGAGATAGAGTGCTGCACGGATCCAAAGGACATATAATGGACTGTTGACATGTGACGCACTTATTTGTCTCACTACTTAACTGGTGGGAACCTGTAAGACTGTTGGACAAAAGGCAGGAAACTAAAAGGATGAATGAAGAAATATTAGAGTGAATGACACTGAATATATGCATGTTCTTGAGAGGATGACAAGGAAATGTGTATTGCATGAGTGCTAGGAGATAAAAATCACAAGAGGTTCTGGAAATGGACCGTCCTGTCCCTGCATGAACCAGGACATCTCAATGCAGGGACCGATGCTTTAAGAACTGGAATGTACTTAATAAACCAAGCTGCACCAACTTCTGCCAACCAATCACTGCGAACCAAACCAACCGCAACCAAAGACAACTGGAGACTTTCATTGCCTCCCCCGAGGACACTACATCCACAGCTTTAAGGTGCAGAAGGCGATGAGTGCTTGGCTAAGCCCAGTGGGGAGGTTGCCTTCTCTAGTAGCATTGCTATAGAAACGACCCAGGGGATGATGCTCCTGTGAGATTCCGTGGATACATAGTGCTGCTACCAGGACATTCAGTGGAGCAATCCAAAGTCTCATGCATACACAAAGGGGAGGAAAAATTAAAGGGAACAATTTATTGAAAGTATAAATATATATATTATATATTAAAGAAAGACAGAAACTTAAATAAGCAATCTTACTATGATGGTTACTATAATTATTACGATAAAATTATTTCATTTATTTATTTCAGCTCTGTGTGCAGCAGTCTTTCTTGACTCAGTAAACCTTTCAGACACATTTCAAATGTCTCCCAGCCTCTTTTAAACAGCTTCATCACTTTCTCTTTTCACGCAAACAGTAACAGAGGTTTACATCCATTTGCCAAGTTACAAACATATCTTTTTCCAACCAAACTGGAAACCATTTTCCAGCTTCATTTATTGGGGGTGGGGGGTGAAGGTGACCAACAATTCCTCCACTTTTAGCCTCAAGTCATAACTTTCTAAACTATACATATAGAATGGCAATATAATAAATAAAATGGTAGTATACAGTAAATCTGATCACTTTTTACCACTTGTCAATTTAAATCCTCTCGTTGTGGTAGATTTAGGGGGTTTTGTCATGTATTTTAACAGTTTTTATTTATTTTTTGTTCCAGAATGATTTTGCAACATACAACTTGACTGATTTTTAAAGACAAGAATTGGGGGGGGGGAAACTGAAAATTTATTATGGATTTAGTATATTGCACACAAGCTCAAATAAACTCACATTCACCCACTAATATTTTTGTTAAATATCCCTTAGGATTTTTGTAGCCTCAACTCTGGCTGACTGACTTTTTATGGTTGAGATCAGGCCCATTTAAGAGTCCTACGGTTACTTTGTCCATTCCAAAACCAGTTCTGTGTTTGGGGTCATTCTCCATGCAGCTGTGTCCATGTTTCAAGCAGCTGAACTCAACTGTTTCCATTTGTTTAAATTGGTTAAGTCATTCAAAAACAACCCTGGAAGCCTGAATGGTCATCATAAAATTGAATGTTCAGAAACATTGTGTCACTGTCCACAGTGAGTTCTACGTTAGACTAATAACGTGCTGGTCAAGACAAAAAATATAAATGATCAAATACTACTCAAATTACCAGCTGTCCACATAGACGAAGGAACTGCCTGCCTGGAGAAAAATTCAAGATTAGGCTTTTTGGTCATGATGACACGAAGTCTGTTTGGAGGAATCTAGTTGTGGTGGTAGTTTAATGCAAAGGGTCTTTTTCCCTGCCAGTGATATTTGTGCATGGCACAAAATGGGCTGACTAAAAAAAGACGAGTAACCTACAACCAAATTCTTTAACATCATCATCAAACAGCTAGACAGATTTCAAAATCCAGTCCTCGAGGGCCGGTGTCCTGCAACTTCTAAAGGTGTCCCTGCTTTAAAACATCTGAATCAAATAATTAGATCATTATGACTCTGGATAACCTGTCTACATACCTAGGAGCTAATTCCACCGTTGGATTCATGTGGGGTGGACCAGTGGCACATGTAAAAGATGCAGGACACCGGCCCTCGAAGACTGGAGTTTGACACCTGTGAATGGTTGAAACTTGGACACAACTTTGTGTTCCATTAGGACAATGATCCCAAACAAACATCAAAACTTGTCTTGGAAAAGATTACGTATGCTTACATCAAGCTTCGGGAATGACCCAACCCCAACACATTTACGGACTATATTTTAAAAGCTGGGTCTCTGCCATTTTCTATAAGTAAACTGGTCATACATTCGGCCAGAATTATACCAGGACATTTACCCAAATGTTATTGGGGGTTAATGTTTATATTTGAGCTTGTGTATAATAGACACAATCGACTACAAATGAGAAGAATTTTTTTTTGACTCTGTTAAGTTGTACATATTGTACTTCTATTGGACTTGATCAAAATATATATATTTAAACTGTTCAAATACATCATCCCATTGCCAATATAAATAGGACATTCATGAGAGCAATGAGAGCATGTAATCATCTGACTACAAGTATATACATTTCCTACAGTGCACACCCCAAAATATTTAATCTCTTTACAAAATATATGTGGGAAAGGCATGGAATCTATGAGTAGAACTATCTTATGGCAATGCAGTGTTAGGAGAATTCCTATATACCCTGGTCGTTACACTTAATTCCTACTGATGAGAATTACTTTAAAGCCACCATGTAGTAGATTTATGAAAGTTTTTAATGCCAGTGTTACAAGCCAATGGTAGATTAAACCAAAAGTAGGAAAATCTTTGGTGCTTCAACCAACAGGAGAGTTTTTGGGAAATTTGACAGCAAGCTACTGTATGACCGGAAAGCTGCTTTCGAGGTAAAATCAAATTCAAGCAATTGAAAGTTACAGTGTAATAGATATGGTTTATGCCAGTAAACACACAAACTAAGACTTTAGACTGTGTTTATAATATTAACATTTACCAAACTCATAGAGCAACTGAAGTTAGCAAAAATGCACCTTAATTTAATTTCTTATAAATTATAAAAAAAAGGGGAGCATTAAGAAACCTCATAGTAGTGAGAAGTTTTCTAGTCCTTTTTCCCCTCTCATCCTCCATCCCTTCCTTCCCAATCCTAGCAGGAGGTCACACAAGAGAGATGTCACTGCCAAATGACCCAATCACTTCGGCAGACACAAACAGCTGACTCAGGGGGAAAAAAAAGGTTGCACTAGAGGATTCCTATTCCAAGGCAACAAGAATCTGCACCGAGGGGGGGGTTGGTATAAGGAGGAGACAGTGAGGTGGAAGAAAAAAAATGGGTGTGGGATAAAGAAGAGCGAATAAGGGAGTACAGAAGGGGGGGGGGTTGCTGGTGTAAGTTGTTCATTTCTGGAACGTTGCTTCAGTTCCACTCGGGAATGATGGAAATATTCTGCGTAGCCAAACCCAGAGTGGAAGGTGTATGGTAATCATGTCGGGGAAGGAATGCCAAATATGTGCGTGAGAACGGAGCTGTGACCTGAGAGCTGCAGGAATTATGGGCCAAAATCCCACAGACCCAGAGGAAGCACACACACCCATATCCAACACACACACCATATAGTAACGGTGCTCCACCAAGTGCAAATGTGTCCCACATAACTTATACTCAGAATTTTAAACATTTAGTGTACTGACTGAAACAGAGCTGTAGAAACCATCCCCTCACAGCAGGCCACCCCCTTAGACTGCAGAAGATACACTGAATGAGTGGGCTAACTTATTGTGAAAGAAGAAAAACTAAACTACATGCACCCTGCCATAAAATGTACCACATTTCAAATATATCTCTCAAGCTGACAGCGTTTACAAGATGTGGTATGTGATCCTCTGTAACAGGTTGTTTAGACTCCAAACTTGGCCACCCAACTGTAAAGAGTCAAAGCCTTAAAAGCAATGTGCTTTAGTGGGAAAATGGGTATATACCCCCATCTGGTGGCAATTGTCAGAACAAACTGCAAATATCTTTTTATTTGAAAACTTTTCACACAACACACCACTATTTACACACAAAAAAGTTCCATTAATCCATAAGACTAACTGGTCTGTAGATCAGGTTTTGTTTTAATTTAGACTAAGCTGATACAACCCAGTTTCCCACTTAAATTGCTAATCACTACTTCATTGCAACAGGTACAAGGCCTGACAGATCATAAGCAGTCACAAATGCACAGGATTGTTTGGGTTTTTCAAAGCAAAACTTCCATCTAATATCTCCTGCCTATCAAAGATCTGGTTGTGTAGATGTTACTTATCCGAGTAGGGAAAAGCAGACCTCGCTCTGCCCAGTGACCACCCTGCTCATTCTGGTAGATCCCAAAGCGTTCCCATGCCTGAAGTACAATTTTTCCCCGTAGGTCTGCCAAGTACGTTCCTCCTAGTAGAACTTGCCTGGAAGACTTCATCCAAGACCAACCCTGATCAGATACCCAAATTACCCAATTAAACTACCTCTGATGTGGATCTCCTCCATGGATGAATGGCTCATCCAGCATGGCATCACTCTAAATTGAATTTCCTTCGGGATTATTAAAGACTATGGCCAAGTCCAGCTTCCCTATAAGGAGATCTGATTTGGACACTCTGGAGATTTGGTCTTGATCCATATCGGTCATGTTCAGCACATAGACAGACTGGTAAATAGCTTTGCTTTTTGGCGCAACTCTCTCTTGACCACAACTGACCGGAATAGTGCCCTCATTACTGCTGACGATGCCCCGATTAGTCTTTGGCTCCATCCAAACAGTCATCCGTGGACAAGACTTCAAGATACTTGAATTCCTCCACTTAAGGCAGAGACTGTCACACAACCTGGCGGTAGGAATCCGTCTTCTTCTGGTCGAGTCATAGCCACAGATTTAGATGAAATAAAGCGCAAACTGTCATTTTTAGACTCCCCTCTGATGCAACCTAATGCGCATTGGAGGTTTTGGTTCGAAGACAATAGGACATCACAATCCACACACAAAAAAAAAAACAAAGCCTTGGGGGTTCCCAAGCAAGAGACCCTCCTCTTCTCGCTTAAACCTTCAAATCTTGTCGATGAACACCATCAACAGGATGGCGACCACGGAGCAGTCCTTGCTAAATCAACACTTACACAAAAGTAAAAGTTTTGCCCAACGCCTACTACTTTCTGAAGTAAACAAACAATGAAGATTAGGGATATTTTTATGAGTATGTCACATGGAGGGGCAGGATGAAACAAACCCACACAACACACACACTGACACACGAGAACAGACAGACACTCATTCAGGGTTACAGTTGGCTCGACACTCCACCAGTCAAATTCTTTATTCACAATAAGGTCATTTTCTTTAAAAAAAATCATTTTAATATACAACACAATTTTTGACAAGACAACTCCGTTTACAGCTAAATTTTGAGCTCTTGAATTCCAGCTTCTCTCATTACCAAAGCAAGCACTTAGGATGATGGGAGAGAGAAAGATGGAGTGAGAAGGACAGATAAACAAAGGGAAGGTGGGGGGTTAGAAAGAATGAGGAGAAAGGCAGGAAAAGAGTGAAAGGACTATGCTTAGTATGATTTTCTTTGTACTAAGAAACAAAATACTCAAATAAAATTAGAAAATAACAGTAATAAAAAACAGTAAGAAAGTAAGAATTAAAGAGGAAAAAAAGCAGAGGTGTACCAGGATGCTGTGTCCAAGGCAACCTCGCATGCATGTCTGACGCTTCTGCTCTGTTCTGCCGTTTTCACAAGTCCACATACACAAAAACACACACTGGACGTGTGTGCGCGCGCCCCCTTATTCAAAGCGAATGTGCACCTCGTGGGAGGGGCTGTGAAGGGGAGGCTAAGTGATGGGGGTAGGGGGAGAGTGGGGTGCAGAGAAAGAGAGAGAGACAGAGAGAGATCAAAGAGGAGCATAATTCTGTGGGAAGGTGCAGGGAAGCCTTCTCCGACATTTCTCCCTCTTTCAGTCCCTCGATCTCCCATCCTTCCCTTCTTGCTTAAGAGCCGAGTAAAGAGTCTCTGTCTCCCGTATCACAGCTCCAGTCATCTTCTGTCCAACTGTGCCACTGTGTCTGTGTAGTATATATAAATATATATCTATAAGCATTTCCATATCTGTGGAAACCTTTTGGCAGGGGTTAAAATCTGAGGAGCAGAAGCTGCTTTAAGTTTGCTTCAAGGGGACCAAAAAAAGGGAGCTTGTGGGTTTTTGCCAGGTTTATGTTAATACTGTCATTAGTGTACTTTACAAAACATAAATTAGTAGCAGAAGATGAACTTCTTGGGAGAGTTGCGTTGGTTCTGCAGTAGGGAATCCTCGTCTGTGTTGGCCTGTATGCATGTCGCTGAACTGGCAGGCAATGGGCACAAGCTTAAGAGTCTGTCAGAACGGGCAGGAGGGGGCTGAGTGGAAGATGGACAGAAAGATGACGAGGAAGAAAAAAAAAAGATGCGCTCCTTTTTGCGACAGATGCACCCATCAGCCAATCAGCCCTGGATTTCCTCCTATAAAGGGTGAGATGCATGGCGCCACCTAGGGGAGGGAGCACAAATAAGGGGATGCTTGTGAACACATACAAGTGCATCTGGTAAATACGCAAATCATTGAAAAGCTAATTTAGTTCAATAAATCAACTCTTGGGATAATATATTTCCCCAACCTTCTTTAAATGTCAATTTGGATGATTACGGCTTTTGGCCAATGAAAACCCAAAACGGTGATGCTTTTAGCATACCTGCTATCTAGAAATGTACGTGTAGGTGCGGGAAGGAGATCGTCCCTCTGACTGGCCATTAGGTGAGACGTTCAGGAAATCCCAGATCAGAATGGTGTCGTCGTGAGAACTGCTGATGATCTGAAACTCGTCAAACTGCAGGCGGAAAACACGGCCCGAGTGCTCCTGCAAAAGAAACAAGGTATGAGAGAACCATTAGAGTGACAGCTAACAGGGAAGGACATTTCTGCTTTTTTCTCCAATTCTAGAACAGCATAAACAGACATGGTTTTGCATTTGTACATAAGATAACTTTTCAGGATCAGCATGTTGAACTAAATAGTTTTAGGTAAATCCTTAAAATTTTGATTTTAATTACTGGAAAACACCCGTTACCGACAACTTGGTTTGGTGGCATGTGCAATCTAGCATTTAGCAAACAATGTAAAAAATATATTTATTTAAACTAAAAAATGAAGAAACCCAAGTCATAGCAAATATGCATTTTAAGAAATTTTTCGTTGGGTCCATTTAGTAGATTATCATTAAAAAAAAACATAGCACCCTGAGTGGAGCAACTTACCACTAGAGTGCGCAGACATAATGTGCTAGCAGGGGCTCGTGGGTCAAGTGCTGCCTGCAAGTCCCACACTTTTATTTTGCTGCAGAAACAAGGCATGTCAGAAATGTTAGCGAACAATCCCCGTCTCAGCTGAGAAGTGTGTGGATTGATAAAACCTCACCCATCGTACGCTCCGCTGACAATCCTTTTGTTGTCGAAGCGAATGCAGCGCACCAATTCCTCATGACCTTCCAGCACTCGCAAACATGCTCCGCACTCTATGTCCCATAACCTGTAGAAAGAGAAGCTAGAGATTACTTTTCACTGCTTCCATTAAAGCGGCTCAGATATGAAATAATGACACATTAAAGCATGTTTATTTCTTTAAATTGAGTTATCAAAAACACACTTTAAGTTGCCCTTCTGATGTCTTCAGTGGTCAGGTTGGAATGCTGGGGCAATCTGCCAGTCCTGATACAAACCTTCATATTAAAACAATACCCAAAATGTGGAAGTAGAAATAATATCTTTAATTACTTCAGCTGTCATTTAACTGAAAATATTAGGAAAGTAGTTTTCCTACTTAGATCATCCATCTGCATTTCCATTGCTCTCTGTGTATGTTTGGTTGATCTTTAGAGGATTCACATAAGTTTTACATTTCAAACTTCATACTTTTCCAGACTCGAACAAAGAACATTTCAATCTGATGAAACTTCGACTCATCAAACCTGGACTGAATTATCCTACACAAAATACAGCAGAGTCATTGCAGGGGGGGGACAACATTGGTTTTTGCTCAACTGAGGATTTTGAAAAACTGCTCCACAGAATTGAGGGCATTGAAACGAAGCTACGTCATCTGGAAATTAATTTTGATCTCCACGCTGATTATGGAAATGACAACTTTACCGTTGAATTCACATAGAGAACAGCCTATCAGCCAGGTGTTAAATCGGTCTAACCGTGTCACAGAGACTTCCTACAGGCGCCTGAGCTGCAGAACTCCGCACTCTAATGAACACTGGCCAGCTATAAAACGCATGGAATCATCAACCCCAGCCTGTTCTCAGAGGAAGAAAAAACAAAAGAAACTCCAGCACAGAGAAAGCTCTGGACCCAGACCTGCTGCTTCTGCTAAAAGTAAACAAAAGAGGCTTCAGCCAAAAACAAGAAATATTTCTCCACCTGGAATCCCGCTTAAAAACAGATTCACAGCCCTGAGTTCCCTGAAAGATGACGCAGCCCCCTGGACCAGTCAAAGCCACCAGGAGAAACCCAGCCGCATCAAACGGACACATAAAGTAAGAGCCCCCCCAGCAAAGATTGTTATCATACAAGACGGATCAATTAATGGAATTGAGGCTTTTGCAGCAAGAACACCAGAGTTTATAGCTGCTACAAAAATACAGTGAGAGAAATATCAGAAAAAAATCCAAAACATCTTGGACCAACATCCTGCTTTGGAAAAGCTCGTCATTCACGCTGGATCAGCAGATATCGCGATGAGACAATGAGAGATTCTGAAGGGAGACTTTTCTGATCTCCTACAGAGACTTGATGGACTTAACGTAAACATCCTCATCAGCGGACCAGTCCCTAAAGGGAACGATGAAAGATTTAGCAGACTCTGCATGCTCCATAAATGGTTGAAGAAACAATCAGCTGAGAAGTCGTTCACATTTATTAATAATTTCAAAGTATTTGGAAGGGCTAAAAATCTGTTCAAAGCAGGCCAACGTTATCCTAACAAGGCCGGAGTAAGGCTGTTCGCAGCAAACCTTTTTTCTTATCAAAATCAGAAAGCAAAACACTTGCTCCCAAAAGCTGACCTTGAGGCGCCCATGGATATCAGAGAACAAAAACAGCAAGTCATGACGACACCACAGGACCGAACAGATAAACAACCATCAGAGATTAAGTCTTCATCTTCCTGTGAGTCAGCCACATCAAATGAGTCTCCATTTAGAAACTTTACAGACAGACTGAACGAGAAAATCAAATTTGGGACACAATTAACCCCTAAACTTAGACTACACCAAACGCCTGGGACTAGTGTCAATAAACCTGGGAGCTTCCCCCCACTGATTATTACAGATATCTGATATTTGAGGGAACTGGGCAGTAAATCTACCCCTTCCATCTCCCAGAACTTGCCTGGCACCCCTGAGTTTAGCATTCCAGTGCTAATCAGCAGCAGGAAACATAAACCGTTAACCACACGCTCTCATATTAAACAAAATCTCAAATTGATAACCTGTCAGAAGGTTCAGCTGCCCATCATCACAATACTTAAGTTACCTTTATTAAACATTAGATCTCTATCCGGGAAGTCTTTTCTTATCAATGACTTCATCACCGAGCATAATTTACACGACCTTTTTTTTTTTTTAAATCAGAAACTTGGCTAGATGAAAATAACGAAACGACTTCATTGATAGAATCTACTCCTCTAAATTACAATTTCTTAAGGGAGAGCAGAAAGCACAGACGAGGTGGAGGTGTAGCCACCATTTTTCACAACTCAATGAACTTTAAAAAAGGTAACCCTGGGCACGTTTGATTCTTTTGAATACCTAGCCACCCAGATAAATGAGCCTAACAAAGCTTTATTTCTAAGTTTATATAGACCAGCAAAACTTAACCCTAACTTCTTTAATGATTTCAATGACCTTCTTTCTACTATGCATCGTAATATATGCATAATATGCATCGACTATGACCAACTAATCATTGTGGGGGATTGTAACATCCATACCGACAACCCCCAAGATAGACAAGCAAAAACATTAGATGATACTCTCCACAACTTCGGCCTGACCCAGCATGTCAAACAAACAACACACAATAAAAGGACATACTCTGGACTTAATTATCAGCAAAGGCTTAAATATTTCGAACATCTCGGTAATTAATATTGCATTATCTGACCATTTCTGTATTTTCTTTGAAAGTACTCTCTCTCTCTGCTAAATTATCCAGCCACAGTAAGACCACTATAAAAAAAGCTTTTTCTAGGGGACAGTTCAGTAGAAACCTTTAAACGCATTTAACCTTCCACCACATCCCCCTCATCTCCCAACTCAAACTCAGTAAATAAGTTGGTAGATAATTTTCTTGTGAAAATCTCAGACATCATGGATTCCATTGCTCCAACTAAAGTGAAAGTAGTCTCAGGTAGAAAGAAGTCTCAGTGGACAAGTAATCTACTGGTACGTAGTGAAAAAAGGGAGTGTCGACGAGCCGAGAGAAAATGGCGGAAAACTCGACTCCAGGTTCACTGTGAGATCTACAAAGAGAGACTGAATAGATATCAGCTAACTATAAAAGATGCTAGGGAATCGTTCTTTTCTGAAATCATCAACAGAAACATTAATAATGCACGGACTCTATTTGCAACAGTGGAAAGACCAACTAATCCTTTAGTGACAGTAGCCCCTGAACTAAACTCTAACAGGGCCTGCAATGAATTTGCCAGCTTTTTCACTGAAAAGATTCTAACAATTAGACGGTCAATCTGTACCTCAATATCGAACCCACAACCAGTGCCATCCTCAATCAAACACAATGTAGAGAAAATGTCTGAATTCCACGAATTAAACCAGAACAGCCTTGAAAAGAAAAAAAAATAATCAGTATCCAATTAAGCTCCTCCTCTTGCTGTCTTGATATCCTACCCACAGCTTTTCTAAAGAAAGTTCTTCCTGTTATTGAGTCTGATCTTGTTCAAATAGTGAACTCGTCACTGCTATCAGGTGTCTTCCCTCAGGCTTTAAAAACAGCAGTTATTAAACCACTGCTAAAGAGGAGAAATCACTGCTAAAGAAGAAAAATCTGGACAACACGTTAATGCAGTACTACAGGCCGATCTCTAATCTTCCATTAAGATTATTGAAAAAGCTGTGTTTCAGCAGTAAAATAGCTTCCTAATAATGACAAACCGTTTTGATGTTTTTCAGTCTGGTTTCCGTGCTCACCACAGCACCGAGACTGCCCTCGTCAAAGTAGTCAATGACATCCGCATAAATACAGACTGTGGTAGAACCACAGTGCTGGTTCTGTTAGACCTCAGTGCAGCTTTTGACACGGTTGATCATGATATTTTATTGGAACGACTGGAGAGCTGGGTCGGACTCTCTGGTACAGTACTTGGCTGGTTCGAGTCTTACCTAAAGAACAGGGACTTCTATGTTTCAATAGGAAACTTTTCATCAGAACGAACAGAAATCACATGTGGGGTGCCCCAGGGCTCCATCCTGGGGCCCCTCTTATTTAATATCTACATGCTCCCACTAGGCAAGATTATAGCAACCAATAACATTAGCTACCATAACTACGCGGATGATACTCAGCTCTACATTACAATGTCACCAGGTGACTCTGAACCCATTCAAACCCTAAATCAATGCATTGACCAAATAAATGGATGGATGTGCCATAACTTTCTTCAGCTGAATAGAAACAAAACTGAAGTAATTATTTTTGGACCCAAGGAGGAACGATCAAGAGTCAGCACACAGCTTCAGTTAATACAGCTAGAAACTACTGATCAGGCTCGAAACCTAGGTGTAGTAATGGACTCAGACCTGAACCTCTAGGGTCACATAAAGGCAATAACAAGGTCAGCGTTCTATCACCTGAAGAACATCTCTAGGATTAAAGGACTGATTTTGCAACACGACCTAGAAAAACTCATCCATGCGTTTATCTTTAGTCGGATTGATTACTGCAACAGCATCTTCACAGGTCTGCCTAAAAAGTCAATTAGACAGCTGCACCTGATCCAGAACGCTGCTGCTCGCGTCCTCACTAGAACCAGGAAAGTATAGCACATCACCCCAGTTCTAAAGTCCTTACACTGGCTCCCTGTAGCTCAGAGAATAGACTTCAAAATACTCCTACTAGTTTATAAATCATTACATGGCTTAGCACCAAAATATGTTGAAGAACTGTCACGGTACCAACCACCAAGACCACTCAGGTCCTCCAACTCTAGCCTACTAAACATCCCTAGACTCAGAACTAAACATGGAGAAGCAGCTTTCAGTTTCTATGCTCCCCTTATCTGGAACAGACTTCCTGACGAGTGTAGAGCTGCTGAAACTCTGAACTGCTTTAAATCGAGACTAAAAACCCATCTTTTTAGAATTGCCTTCGTGTAAATGCTTGATGTCATATGTATGAAATGTGTTCATGCCCTCTTGCTTTTTTGATTTGTGTATCATGTGTAATGTGTGTTTTTTTACTTTTCATTTCCAATGTCATATTCCATGTGTTTTTTTGTTTTTTTAAATCACCAAATCATTTAAAGCACCTTGAATTACCCTGCTGTTGAAAGGTCTAGTCAAATACCCTGAAGTTCCAATGGTGGAAACGCGCCTTTTGGCTCGGAAACTAGGAGTGCTCCATGCGTTCATGAAGTGCGTCTCCTCCAATATTGCAGTGCACTCACTGCATTATACACTGAGACGCATTGGCCACTAAACAGCCGAGTCCCGAACTAAATGATGTAATGATCGATGTTTTCAGCACAGTCAACTACAAACTGTCAAAGCCCCGATTTTTACGGTATTGTATGATAAAATGGGCTCCAACAGACAGCTGTTCTGTTTCAGAGCGAGTCCCGATAACTGTCATGTGGGAAGGTGCTCTCCAGGGTCTGCAAGATGAAATGAGCATCCTTTTGAAGGAAGAGGGCAGTGATCTTGGCCACAAATTTTACTGTTTGTAATGAAACTTTCATACAGTGGTATGTTTCTGAAATGTTCAATGTCCAATGTTCAATTAACCAAATTCAGTGATGCAGGGCACAAACACACACCTCCACCTGGCAGATAAAGTGACATCACAGCAGGCTCACACCAGTTATGGAAAAGTTGATGATTGAAGACCTCAGTTTGGCAAAACAACCTTTACTACTTTTTTTTCCCTCTAAGAGTTCTTTGTTTTAAAACAACTGTGCACAGAGAGGCATTAAAATGTATTAAAAGCAATGTGATATAATACTATACACAGTAAAAACTACTAAAAAATAGTTTGTGTTCACAGTTCGTGATGTTGAATGCATTCACTGCTTTACTGGTATTTTATTGTTCAAAAAAGCTTGAATCCTCCACTCTTATGGAGAAACCTTATATGCACCAGGATGCTCTTACACATAGCCCAAGAATGTGTCTGTAAACACACCTATGTCCTCACACCTGAGGTTATCATTACTAGATCTTGATTAATCGGTACCATGAGTTTTCAGTGACATTGTTGTTGTATTTTTATATCTATTTTTGTGTGATGTGGTTGTGCAGTTCTTTATTCACATTGTTTTGTTTGTTTTATCGATGTTCCTTGTTTTGTTTTTTCCCCTCTCTCTGCCGTCTTGTGGGTAAGGAGGCAGACTTCTATGTTTTCTTAGTTCCCCTTCCTCAATGGTATTTTCTCCCTTTACTTTTTGTTTCCTACCTCTCTTCTTTCTTTCTTCCACTTTATTTCTACTCTGTGTCCATAACATCAGAAAATAAAACCCACAGCAATTCATAATAAAGATTTCTCACATATATATCAAGTGGAGTACTATAGCAAAAGCTGTAATGCTCCACTTGTCAAGGTAAATGTGTTGGGCTTCTACTTGGTACTACTTGGTACCAAGTCTGAGTGCCACAGTTCCAGACAGGACACGTAAAAAAAAAAGAAGAAAAAAGAGAAAAGCTTGAATCTTTTGAATGGGTTTAGTTTAGAAACCAGATATAACAGGATCTAGAGGGTGGAAGGAAAAAAAAAAGCTTGGAAACTACCTTTATTTATTTATGAACGATCTTTGCCATATAAGTCCTTGTTGGTTCTGTATGTAAACTAGAGCTGTGTATCGATTCAAATTTCAAGAATCAATTTGATTCCGATTCTCAAAAGTCAAAATGGATTATTATGATCCAATCTTTTCCAATTCGATATTTATGAGTGAGTGCTACTAAAACTTTTTTTTGAGCCATTAGCTCAATTACATGACTGTAATTTAATGATGCAACACTGGGTGGAGTTACAGTTCTCTGGGGGGAAACCATTAACCCTTTCAGACCTAAACCTTAAAATGGCCATCTGGACTTTTCCCTCATATTTTAGCTGTAAAAAGGGCACACATTGTTAACGATTATTATTAGGACGTCCGAATTGATTTTTTTTCTTCAACACAGTACTAATGTAAACCAACACTTAAATGATAAATACTAAGATGTGATAAATCAAAGCTAAAGGATGACATTTAGGTAAAAATCAATGTAAAAAAATCGCAAATCCTTTTTTTAATCTTAGAGGTTAATCAAATTGCCTATAGATGCGATCACGTGAATGCAGTCGTAGGCATTTAAAGTTGTTATGAAGTATGTAGCGATATCAAAAAAAGTCATAATTCTGAGCACTATTCTTATGTTGTTTTGACAATAATACAAGTCATACAGGGATTATTCCTGCAATGTAAACAAAACAGGTCAACGTCAGACAGCACTGTAGGGATGTCAGACATACCGGATTGTGTTGTCAGATGAGCCGCTGACTACCAGACGATCTCTATACTGTAAACAGGCAATCCCCCGCTTGTGACCATTTAGAGTGCGCACAAACTCACAGGTGCTGGTGCTCCACACCTACATAAGGCAAAAAGAAATGTACATTTATGAACAGTGATGAAAAGACGGAAGCACTGAAACAGAATAAATGTATAAATAAAGTCTATGATTAGAGACAAAAAAAGCGAGAACTCATTTCAATGGCCCACCTTGATGGTGCGGTCCCCTGAGGCGGACACAATATATTTGTCATCGAAGTCAACGACATTGACAGCAGCACGGTGTCCCACAAGGACGCGCCGCAGGCTGATGTCAGTAGGTGAGGCCATGTCCCACACTGCAATTGACCGATCCTTGGAGCAGGTGACCATAAGACCATTCGCAAATCGCAGGTGAAGAACAGCCTCGTTGTGGTGGATCAGTGTGTTCAGTACCTCACCCGTCGTAACTTCCCAAACCCTGCAGAGAGGGGACAAACAGAAGGTGGTAAAAGGACAAGAAAAAAGATGGGAACAGATTTTAATATGAACAAAGTTTGAGTTTAAAACGTATTTCTCCCATCCATTGGAAAACATTTTTTTAAATCGACTGTGTCCAAATGCTCGTTAGGACGAAGGCAAGAGCCCAGTTACCTCAAGTTCTGCTGCTACAAACAACAGTGTATGGTGCTCAAATTACTCCCTCCTAATTTCATCCCTGATCTTTTGGGGGGGGGGGGGGGGGGGGTACAAAATACTGACAGGTGGACATTTAATGTCCTATTTGAAAACCAACTGTTCAAAGTAGTTTTCTATATTTTAGTCCCATTTTACTGCAAGAATGCAGACTGAAATAACTAACATGCACCAGTCTGAGGTTTCTCAGATTTGTTTTGGACTGACCAAAGGCAGGACTGCACATCCTAAGGAAAACATTGCAACGACTTTGTCAATAAACCCATATCTTACACACCACTCTCCTTGAGCTCTAGAATTTCCAAAAAGTCATATTCATATCAGGATATATCATTGGTCCATCCAGGTGGTCCAATATTACTAGTATAAAGAGTTTTAACGCACAGTACATGAAATATAATAAGCTGCTAAATACTGCATCTAAGCAGTCCTTTGGGATAGTGAGATTGCTCACATTGACATTGGGATGGTGACTGAAGAAATGCTGCATTAATCAGGGGTCATAATCCACCCTATTTCACAAGCAAAAAAATGCGCCCAAATTAAATGGAAATAGAGTGTAGTACAAAGTATTCAGAAAATATTTATGAAGAAAATTACATGGATATAAACAGACATGCAGTGGTTTAGGTAAACTGGTCAAAAACTGGTTCCTGAAGTGATATTAGTGGAGGATGTGTAAGAAATGGGTATCTGGACTGGCAAAGTTGCAAACTGATCCAGAGTAAAATAAAACTAAACTTATTGGAAATCTTGTTACATACCTAAAGTCCATTAATCAGTGGTCAGCCACAGGTTTTCATCCTGACAGTCTTGTTACGATCGTTTTTCATAAACGGACTGTAAATTAATGGCTGCACTCTTTGACTTGTATTATGCTAACTTTACCTACTTTTGTTTGTACCAGACCATTGTTCCTACTTTTATGGATGAGCTCCACACAGACGCTCGACTGATTTTATTTTAGTGGTAGAAGAGAGGGGAGCAGAATAATCTTTTCATGACTACACTCGAGCATCATAGAGGACAAAAACAAAATTAAGCCAAAAACTTATTTCCGGTGCTGCCCTCCAAATACATAAAACCCCAAACAAAACATACAGAAAGAAAACTTCTTGTTTACTGAAGTCTGTTGTCCTTTGCCTAGCATGTTTCTCTTTTTAGGAGTTGTTGGTTTTAGAGTCTAAAGTGGTACGACTGTAATCTTCAGGGCAAGCATATGGCATTACAGCCACCTATTGTTTGCACGAATGCATTACAGCCAATTGCCATTAAAAACATTTTATTATTTTATTTGAAAAATCAGTGACTACCTCAAGACAGCAAAAAATAAGCTGAGAGTGAAAAGACTGAGGAAGATCGAAAGGGAAGAAATTACAGGACGTGAGAAGTAAGATTAATAATTGAAAGAGGCTAAAGTAGGAAAGAAAAAGAGGATGAAGCAGCAGAAAAAAGGGTAGGCATTGGTATAAAAAGGAAGCAAATAAAACCTCCAACAGGAAGACATGAAACAGAGAAACAAACGTGGAGATGTGTGTGAAAGAAAAATGTTTATTGGTCCTACAAAGCGGAGAAGCTCCGATTCCAAACAACTGCAAAGAGTTTGCATGTGTTGACACACAGCTGCTTGTTGCTAAACTGCACCGCTGGACACGGAGAATCAAATGCAAAACACATTGGAAAAGCTGACAACTAAACCTCCAAACAAAGTGCCTGTCAAGTTGTTGCTAAGGAAGTGAGGTAATATTTTCCTTGGATATTATCCAGCTAGCACGGCTGAAGTGTGAAGTAACAAGAACTAATGTTGAGCTTCTGTGTGTGGTAGCCAAGCATATGTCAGCATATAAAACCACACCAAACTGTTGAATACCTGCAGTAAAATGCATAGAAAAATCTCTAGTAACAGCTTTTAACATGAATGAGTAATCTTTAATATTCATATTCTCTTTCTTCTAAATGTTATACTAGTAGTTATTGCCAAGCTGTCGGGTAAGAATTAGAGGAGTAAATGAACAGCTCCCTAATTCATCAACAGTTTTGACAATGTTATAATCATTAAAAGCTATATATTATTGCATTTTTTTGTCATTTACCTACTTTTTCCATTGGGCTCAGCAACAAGACTTCAGAGAATAATTTTCATGCAAATCTGTTTTGCAACACACCTCTGCTAGCAAAGCAGAAAAATTTCCCATTTGCGGTTTTCCAACGACATTTGCTCTTTAAAGGTAGTCATATTATCATACTCACTGAAACCACAAGCACACTGTCATGTAAACAGCTAACATTTGGCATACAGTGCATTTTCAGCTTGTTTAATAATTTTCCTGAAAGATCGGTTTGTTTTCTATCAAGATGCACAAAGAAATGGTAAAAGCTGAAAGGATGGAAATGGAACTTGAAAAAAAGTAGACTAAAATACAAAAATAGCAAATGTGGGTACAGGATTTTCACTTTCCAAAAAAAAAAGAAAAACAAATACCATTACCAAACTAAAGGGATAGAAACTAATTTGCAGATGATGCATCCCAGCTTTCAAATTTTAACTTTCTACTCTGAACCACATTGATAGATTTATGGGGTTAATAGTACCAGATGCTTTAGATCTTTAGGGATTGCATGAAGAAGAATATTAGAAATATTAATTTAGACCAACTAGTAATAACATAATGACTGCCTGCTACAAAAAACTAGCATAACAAGTGAGTGCTTGAAAAACATTTAAGGGGGGACTGAGGGCTCTGGTATTGCATCCTTTAGACAGAATGGGTCGTTTAGGGGTCCTATGATTTCCTTGATTCAGAAGATGTGCGTGAATTGTGAAACCAATCTATGGAAAAAAATGGAATCCACTGTGTAACATGCATTATTGCTGAATTAAGTCCAACCACTGCGGGGTTTCCATAACAGTCTAAATGATTTTACTGTTTTGCGCTGACTAACAGTGAAAGTATGACGCTGACAAAAAAGCTCCACTTTACTTTATACAATTCCAGTGGTTATTAAGGCTAAATTATTTTGAAAGTAAAGTTTGGAAACCAGAAACAGCGTTTTTGTAAAGCAGCAGAATATACACTGGCGACCCAAGCGGATAGCCTGACTGAGCAAATACCTGCTCAAACGACAACATATCAACTAAAGGGGATAATATTCTGTGAAATAAGCACAATTATTATAAACTGCTAGTAAATTTAACTGGTATTTAATTTATTTGCTGTCAAAGTATTTCAACAGTGCAAAAAAGGAAAAATATTTTAAAGCCCTCCATTGTTTTAGCTGAAATTCACTGGTTGAGGCTGCTGTAAAATATATTCCTAAATTTATTTTTAAATATTTGTAGATTAATAAAAAAAAAAAGAAGAAAATATTTCTAAATCATTGCCGGGAGTACTTTAAGCCAGTTGTTCAGTAAACTCCAGAAAAAGCAATAAGAATGTGTGTGAATTTTATAAATAGGGTAAAAGATAAAAATAATAATAGCCACATATCGGTCAAGATTTTTGCTCTTGATGGTAATTGTGTTGCCATTGCACCATTTTTAAACTGACTCTGCAAAAATGCTTGTATGCTTCACCAAGACTAGGGGTCAGAGGCCTCTTAAATTTTATTTTGTGGGTAGAAGCTGGAAAGTTTGGGAACCGCTGCTTTAAGCTGAAACTGTCAACACACTCACTTGTGTTTTCTCATTTACCATAAGGAAGTCTTGTGAATCACAATATAAATCCATACTTACTTTGATCAACAGTGATTCTATCATGTAAAAAAAAAAAAAAAAAATCTCTTCGCGCAACAATTTTTGTGTTTTAGCGTAACAATCTCACACCGTCACATGCTAAGTCTCTAATCAGAATCATTCTGGGAGCTTTTGCCCCTTATCAAAAATACATGCTTTAATCGCTGCAGTAATAACTTCATCATACCTGACAGTTGAGTCCGAAGACCCAGTGACGATGACCCTCTCATCATACTGGAGACACAATACTGAGCCTGTGTGACCGGTCAGTACCTTCAGACATTCCAGTGTTTGTTTATCCCAGATCTACAAAGGAAAAGGAAGAGAATGGAGAAGATGAGTATAAGAAAGGGACATTGTGGCAGGGAAAGAAAAAAAATGTGGTTTTGCAAACAGCACAGATTTGGTTCATGTCAAGAATGGCCTATTCTTACAGCGATGTTCACGCACTGTTTATGCTCCATTTCACCACTGCTCTGCATGCAAATCAGAGCCGTGAAGGTCTCCACTGGCCATGTGTCAGCCTCCTCCATGAAAACTAAGAGTCATTTCTCCTCTCCCACCATTTAGCCCTCGTCTTCTTTTGGCCCAGGAGAGACAGATTAAGTGGAAAGTACAACAATACCAGAGCTGAGCTCTATTATCCCATAATTCACTGGTGCCCTGTCTAAGTACCTGGTGTTTCAGTTAGGCACCACAGAGAATAAGAAGGTAAGCTGCTCTGCACCAGAAGAACATTTAATTTCTAAATACACAGACAGTGGCTTGATTAAAACAACTGTGCTAAGAATGCTGGACTGCTCTGGGCAATACATTTGGTTCCCCCTTGCTGGTGGTACCAAATAAAGCTATTGGGATCAATGTTAATTACTTCAATGCGTCAGTGTGGACCAGTGAGGCAGACAGAAACATGTCAACAATGTGTTTAACTGTCTCAGTTCAAGGAAACAGGTTGGGAGGCCTATCATCACTCTGTCAGACTATACAAGTTGAGTGTAGATTATAGTTCTGAGCTCAAGCTGCTGATACACTTTATAATTTCCCCACTGAGGGACAATAAAGGTTTATTCTATTCTACTTCTGACCAGCTGGTCTCATATTAGAAAAATAATTCACATTACAGAGGGGTAAGGCACCAAATGGAATTCATTTAAATCTGCGAATAATTGAAACCCCCTCTAAAAACGCTTATAACAGACTGTTATTAGTTCAAACACAAAATATACCTTAATATGCATCGATACGCACAGTGGAAACAGTCTTATCACTACCGCAGCCAATCAGCACAGAGGAAACACCAGCCAATAGCATGTCAAGCAGCACTGGGCAAATTGTCAAGCTGCATTTTCTTTGGAATTACTTGAAGTCACGTTTCACAGAAAAATCTGCGAATACTGAACCGCTAATAGGCAGGAATCCACTGTATTACATATTTTTGTAACATGAACCTTTGTCAAAGAATTAATTTTAAAGGGGCTATATGCAATTTTCTGAAATTTAAACTCGCGACTGACACCTGTGGCCAAAAACGGAACTGCTCTTCCTTTCTGCTTGCTCTCGCAGCGCGCGCTCATACGCCGGTCACTCTCAATCTTCAATCTTTTTTGGGCACTTGTCTGGGGTTTAACTTTTTTAGTCTTATGTGGAGCTACTGTTGGTGTCAGAGTTGTCCTGGGTCTCTTCTGTGTATTCGCACAATCCATTGAACTGCTTGCGAGTGCTGACTAGCGGTGGTGGCAGAGTGATCTGAAACATTTAACATGAACGCGCTTGACGTCACATCCGCAGACAGCGCGGGAAAATTGGACCTGACAGAAAATAGAAAAAATTTTGATGCAGACTTATAGGTGCACCCACTGTGAGCTGACACAGTGTCAGTATGCTCATCAGGAGATGTTTGAGTCATAAATGGTCAAATAAAAAGGCTATTGTTACGTTTATTTTGGGGGAAAAGTTGCATATATTTAATGTTGTCCTTTAAAAGCATACTGTAATTTTCGGACTACAAGCCACATCTTTGTTCACACGTTTTGGACCCTGCGTCCTATGCAACGATGAGGCTTATTTATAGACTTTTTTTTTTTTTTACTGGCTCAGGACCTCCAGGGGTCCCTATAGCAGGAAGCATAAAAGTGAGACAGACATGTGGAGAAAGATTATGCGCCAAAGAAAACACTACCGGTAGTTTTCATGCACACACCATCATCATGAAAAGCACACAAAGAAATGCATATAATGCAGATTTTAAGTTAAAGGCAATCGAGCTGGCCGTCAAAGAAGGAAATAGCTACTGCATGTAAGATTGACATCAATGAATTGATGAGACACTGGAGGAGGCAGCGGGAAGAACTGAGTCAGTGTAAAAAGATGACAAAAGCTTTCAGAGGACATAAAGACAATGTAGAAGATGAGTTTAGTGGCTTTAGTGCACAAGAGGAAGATACTGACCAATGACTTTTCTGGTAGAATAAAGTATGTTTTATTTTCTAACCAGGCATGTTACTGTTGTGTTGATGCCATGATGCTGCTCTACTGCCGATTTTCAGACAGAGTAAAAAAAAAGAAAAAGCAACTAACTTTGGGCAAAAAAAAAAAAAAAAAAAAAAAAAAAAAGTCTCTTAATGAGATGCAAGGCTGTGTTTGTCCTGCCGCCACGCTCTTACAGCGGAGAGTGGCGATTCAGGACTCCTGCGAAAAGAGAACCGCTGTGAGCTCTCTGACACGGGAGAGGAGTGGAGTTTAGCATCGTTGGTCAGTGGGTGGATACTCGCTTCATGTCGGACCAACACCAAAATTTTATCTATTGCTCCTGGCCCCATTGCGGACATTTCCAATAGATTTCATCGAAATTGGGCCATAACTTTTTGAGTTATGTTGCAACAGACAGACAGACAGGCATGGAAACATTACCTTGGAGGTAACTAAAAAAATTAAATCTTCTATGTACCCTCTTTCTGTGTCAATCTCTCATGTTACAACATGGAAACGGCTGCTTGTATTCAGGTGCGGCCTATATATGTACAAAATTAATTTTCTTTTAAAATCTTAGCTGGTGTGGCTTATATTGAAATGTGCTTAATAGCCTGAAAATTACGGTGTACTGATAGTAACCCCCCGGTACCTTAAATGTAATCTGTGAAAGTTAAAGTTATGTGACGTTCACACATATATGTAAAAAAATGAGGAGTGACTGGGTGTCATTGAGAACAATATATTTTTCTTTAAAAATCCCAGTGCTATGAACAGTAATGACTACAGTAACTTAACATTAGTCCATAAGCAAATATAAAACAAGACTTAATGGTTAATGGTGTTCTGAGATGGTGACAAACCAAAGGTTAGAGAAGCAACTATTATGTGAGCGAAATAAAAAAAAGTCAATAGAACTGTATATGAACAGATTATCAGTCAATTATAAACTGACATACCTTGATGGAGTTGTCCCTAAGGCCACTGATGATCTTCTCATCATCGTACTGGAGACAATAAACACCTTTACTGTTTTCTGAGCGACACTGAATCCTTTGCAAGTTGTGTCTGCCGCATCGCCAATTAGCCTCAATTGTCTGCGAAGTGGAAGGAAACACAAAACAAAACCCATTAACATCCATAAAACAAAATGGAAAAAACAGGTGCTGCCGTTAATATCTAAAGCTGTTTGAGATACCGAATTCCCAGAATGTGAAAATGGTTGATACATTTATCAATCCCAACAGCTGAAAATAAAATCTTTCATTAATCCATTGTAGTCACAGTTCATTTGAATTAGGATCAATAATGCAATGTGTGCATGAATC
The DNA here is from genome assembly GCA_963556495.2 of Valencia hispanica. Lineage (NCBI taxonomy): Eukaryota > Metazoa > Chordata > Actinopteri > Cyprinodontiformes > Valenciidae > Valencia > Valencia hispanica. The sequence continues at coordinate 31,414,440 of OY747702.1, read as the reverse complement.
ACTTTCTGCTAGCTCCCAAAAGTAAAAAGTATTACGGTTCAATAAAAAGAAATCTCTGACATTAATAAGTTATTGTGAAATATGCAACTTTTGATCCACTGATTTATGCTCTACTTGACGTAGAAGATTTGGTCTTTCTTGACTGGGAGCTCTGCCATCAGAGCAAAAAACATGAATCGCTCTGGTTTTTTAAAAAATGTCATACATTGTATACCAGCAAAGGTGGAGTCTTAGTAGGCAGGATTTCTTTCTTGTAGATAATAGTGGGACAGGGGTCCTAAAAAAGCATTTGAAGAGAGCATCTACTATTCAACTGAGCAGTGAGTTGAGCTCAGAAGATGGCTACAAAAATGGTTTATATCCAAATACCTAAATCAAAGGGGTGGGGATATTTAAATAAGTAACTCCACTAAACTTTCCAAAGCATCACAAATGAATGCAACTAAATTATGTATAGTTCAAACTAACATTTAGATATGTACGGTAGTTTTTTTTCTCCTAAATACCATTAATAGCAAACATTTTAAAATCTGTCATGAGCATAAAAGGGAACCATTTTAAATTAAAATAATAAATATTTTAGTACAATAACCATTTAAATTTTGTCTTACCTCTATGTCTTGGATGATCTTAGGATAAAGGGAGTGATAGTAGGAGTTGGGCGGGATTTCTGATGTGCGGTTCTTGAACAAATATTTCTCCCTGGGGTAAGAAAAAGATATGCACAATAATATAAGAAAGGCAACTACTGTTTGTCACTTTTCCCCTTTTTCTTACTCGACTGAAGCCACAAGACAAACGACTGACATAATTTCTAGGAGTAACAGTGGTTTGTGCTTTAATCCTCACCACTGGTGTCTTTCAGACAGGCCTTTCCAGAGCGGGTCGGTTCGGACCATCCGTTCAATGAGCTTCTTCCACAGCATACCCTCAGAGATGACCCTCTGCCACTCTTTACATACCAGCTCTGCAGCGCAAAGCGAGCGTGCATCCAGAAAAGACAGGATGTTCTCTGCAATATGATCCAAGCCTTGGGCTGAAGAGAGAGAAACACAGAGGTGAGGTGAGTGTGAACAAGCGACAGCAGCAAATTAAAACAATTTTGTAAAGTCTGGGTCTCTTTGCTTAGGCTGCTGCCCCCGCGACCCGAGCGGAAGAAAATGGATGGATTTTTGTTTTCCAAGGGGGGGGGGGGGTTTCTGCCGTTCTTCAAACAGATTATGCAACTCTGCAGCACAAACTTCTTAGGTTCCTGTTGTTGATCGTTTCGCAGCGATCAAATCTTTTCAATTCATGTGATTTAAAACGCAATCTATAGTAGGGCTGGGCAATGTATCCATTATATTGATTTATTGAATGTTTCTATTTCTAAAGATTGAACTTTTGGAATATCGAGAACAAAATTTCATTAATGCACCTCTTGGCTTCCATAGTTTAAAGTGATGTCAGACCGCCCAAGGCCTTTCTTCTCGTTTTACAGCATGTATTTATTTGGACTTTGAATTCAGGTCAGCTCCAAGAAGGGAAGATTTAAATAAAAGCAGGTTTAAAAATATATTTTGTCATTTATCATTTATTTTTAAGAATATATAAAGATTTTTAATCCATATTGCCCAGACCGAACCTCCTCTAATTTTTCAGAAACAGTTGTACAATGTCTAATGACAGTTATTTAAAAATAAATCTTTAAATCAAAATTAACATATATTCAAATAGTACCAGGGAATGTTAAATATTGGCAAAAATAGTGATTTGTTTCATATAGTGATATCTATAGATATGAAAATTATTATCGTGATAGAATTTTCTTTCCTTATCTATAGTACACTCTATATTTATTAAAAGTTGTAATTGTTTCACATTATCCATGTGCATTTGTACCTGGCAATGCAGTAATGAAATCCCTCTGCAGCATGGGTTTGAGGTAGGAGTTGATGTGGCCGTGCTGGTAGTGGCACATACGGGATATCAGCCGCTCGACAAACTCCACTTGGTCGGCCTCTGACCACTGGTCGAACAAGGCGATGCAGTGTTCCTTCTCCTTCTCATAGTTTCCTTCCGATGGACGCTTGCGAGAGCCTATTACAGGACCATTAGTAAGCTGAAAAATATTAGAAAAAAAACAGATTAGTGAAATCTTCCCTGCGTACTCTCCTTAGTCTTACAGCATTTTCATACGAGTTCAAATACATGCAAGAAATATAAAAAATGGTGAATATTTGGCTTTTCGTAGAATTCTACTTTTAGCCATTTTGGAGATAGAGTAAATCTTACAGTCAAAGCACTGTTTTAGAATGTTGATCAATTTATAGTGGAATGTTTCAAAAGGCATATAAGCAGAAATAAAAACAACAGAAATTTACATAAGCCGCACTGCGGTGGAAACAGGCGATAACCACTGGGAGATTGGAGGTTCAGGGTAGCATAATGGAAACCCACCAACAATCATTTGTTTACACGATACCTTATATTTAGGTTAACCTCAGCAAGTTAAATATAACTTTGTCAGGTCTGACATACTTGGCTTTAAAAACACTCCAGTGCTTTTACACATAACTCTACCAAGTGTAAATATCTGGATGCGTTTCTTACTTTTTCAGGCCTTTTTAAGACCAATTAAAAAACCAACAGAAACATAATGGACGTTTTTGTAACGAGAAGTTTTTGACAGCAATACAGATGTTTTTCCTTTATTTCAAAACAAATTAAATTCTCTTTACCAACAGTATTACCAAACTATTGTTTAAAATCTAACTTTATACTTCACATATCATAAACCTTTACATTAGGGTATATAGAGTACATGCAAAAATGCTGTTTTATCCGAAATGAAGATTTCATATGAAGTCTTTCCCAACAGACACACCTTCACCATTGTAGTCTTCTTTGGCGACAGGTCGTCCACTAAGGTCTGTGACTCCATCCCTGACGTGGTCTACAGAAAAAAAAGAAGAAAAAAAAACAAATACAGAAGGAAACGCTTAGTGAAGCCCTTAATTATAGTCTGTAAAAGCAACTTTAGGAGTTAAGGAAGGCAGCAGCGTGGACAGAGCTTTGACAAAGAAATGTCACAAACGAAGCCAAGGACGGACAGGGGACCGCTGAGATTCCGGATAAGTGAACGCAACTAACAGCCGTGCCTTAACACACACACACATATATATATGGAGTGAAACAAACAGGGCTTCTAAAACAAAAGGAATCTGTATGCTTGTCTGTGACGTGGGCTAAGTAGTCTGGACAGGAAATTAAAAGCGCAAAATTATGGGTATGTCACTGGCACTAGCTCAGGCATGGCAGCAGAGAAAGAAGAAAGTAGAACAAAGATCAGATCCTAACAGTTTCTAGCAAGGATTTTGACTCCAATGTATTTACCATCATTGCTATTGTTACTCAGTTACAGAATCGTAAACTGGGAAAAGTTTATTACCAAATCTTTAAGTGTCAGACCCAAACGAGAAATTGCTTTAAGAACTTATATATGCTTCAAATGTTCATCAAATCTAATGGCCTTTTTAGGCTACTGCAGGATTTTTTTTAGATCAGACTTCTCTAGTTGCTATGTAACAATAGCAATATTCTAAAAGTACTTTCATCATAACGTGCCTCTGACAAAGTCCATCTACATTCTGAGTAAGGATGGGCAGAATGTGCTTCAAAATGTTGTTACAATAATTTGTAGTATTTATTGTGATGATGTGACAATAAAATTAAAGTGACAATAAAAAGTATTGAAGAAATCATCTGCGTCTTTTTTGGCTATAATAAATTTATTCCTGCATACAGTCAGGGCCTAACAACAACAAACAGCTCAAAAATGTATCCATTATTAAAATGGGCAAATCATCTCCACCGGTACATTTAGTAGTGCAACTGTGCTAATAAACAAGCAAAACATAATGGCATTAAATCAGATTTTTCACATTTTGAAACAAGAACATGGCATTTATTGAATGATATGGAACTAAAGAAGAAAAACAAAGTAATATTAAAATATACTTTAACAGCACTGATGAACTTTTTGTTAGTTGTCCATCCCCAACTCTTCATCATTTGCTGCTAACAGGTTTTTTAGGGGTGTCCAAAACGTCCAAATCTTGACGTCGGGTTATCTTTTTTGAACAATCAAACGGAAATGTCGCAATAAAATGCTCAACAAACGCCTGAATGATCATGTTGGCTCTTTAACAATATCAGAACGCTGAAAGGAAACAGTGTGAGGCTACACCTAAATGACACAGTTTAACGGTTACATTGTTATTGGAATAAATAGGACGCAGATCCTTCAACTTGAAATGAATCCTTACTATTGTTTGTGTGTTTAGAGTGAGTCATAGCCACCTCACATCAATGGAAAAAAAAGCAAACAATGAGGCGGTAATACTAAGACAGTTAGTGCTTCTGAGGCAATCCAGATGTTGTTCTCAGTGTTCCCTTTTATAAAAGCTGGAACAGTTAAATACTCAAAGTGGGACAATTTTCAGCTCGACTGGCCCTGAAACTGAAAAATCCAACCGTGTTCTGATTAATAAACAACACCATACATAATCACTACCAGCCTATACAAACACTCTTGCATACTAGACGTACTGAGGGAAGAGTAAGGTGTTACTGAATGAAGCCGGAGGAAAGACGAAAGGTGTAAGAAGCTATTTAAAAGGAAGCTATGTTTTGATGACATGGTTTATTCAGGCTGTAGGAAAGTGAAACTTAAAGCAGAAGATAAACAAAGGTTTCATGCTTTTGATCTTTTTCTGCCCTTGGTTGTATTTTATAAAATTTCAGATCTAAGGCAAGGATCTAGCTAGCTGGGAATACAAGATGCTAAAGATTTAAACTCTCAAACGGGTAGTAATGATGTCTTTTCCAATATTAGAAAACCATGTTTTACAGTGACTGATCTCTCTCACACAGTGTACCATTCCCTTCAATCCCAATACAAATAATGAGTGCTCACAGCTATTAAATTAAAAATAGTGAATGCAGCTTTTGTTTCTTATATTATAGTTCTTAAAGAGAAACCAAAATTGGCTAAAAATCAGAATTGGATAAGATTTACAAAATTGAAGACAGGCAATTGGTCTGAATTTTGTTTGGTGCTTCTTCAGGCGTTTTTTTGTAAGCTGTTCTACAAAAGCTGAACTGTTTCTGTTTGTTTTTGTTTTTATACCTGGAACCGCTCAACATTTACCAACGCAAACAGGAGACACAGTTGGAATGGCATTGCTGGTGTTTATGATCATGCAGAGCAGAAGAAGATAAGGAAGAACAAATCAAAAACGGTCCAGGTTATGTCAGGCAGGCGAGCAAGCATGTAGCCTCTCAGAGCTTTAAGGAGCCACCCCCACCTCGACCCTCACACCTCCAGGTAGGAGAGAAATTATTTCTCCTCAATGCAAGGTTATTCTCTGGTAGCCAAGGCATACTTTCTCGATTCCCGTTAAACTAGTTAGATTTGACGAATTTTCAACCTACGCAACATCTAGTTTTATAACAAGCAACTTTGTTTCTTGGGAAAATTGAGTTACTAGAAGGAACAAGAGGGAGGAACCAGAGAAGAACCCAAAAGCTGAGTAGGGGCAAAGGACAAGAGAAGGTTGGATGGTAATGTGGACGGTGAGTAAGTACTGTCTGTCTGCACCAGGGTGGCATGAGCAGTCATGTGGCGTGGTCAAAGTAAAACTAAAAGGATGAAGAGATGGCGAGGGAGGAAGGGAGAAAGGGGGGAGTAGCAGAATTAAGAGGAGAGAGGCAGAACCTGGTTGTGAGCCCGGGTGGAGGGGATGCTCTGCAGGCACCTGAGTGCACACAAACTCTCAGCCACCGAGGAGCAGCCCAGCCAGAGAGAGCGAGGCACAGAGCACTGTGTGAAAGAGAGAGAGGAAGGGAGGAAGGGAAGAGGAGAACGAAGTGGACAGGGTGAGGGAGGAAGAGAAAAAGAAGAGCAGGAAACCAGAGATGGGTCGTAAAGAAAAAATAAGAAGAGGAAAGATGATGAGGGGAGTTGATTGAAGGAAACCAAATAATTTAAGTGAATGGATAAGTCAATGGATGCACAGATGGAGAACAGGACAAGTGGAGTATGGTTTTAGTGTAAGAATATAAAATTAATGGGTAAATAAACAGGGTTTGGTTTGAAATTGAGAGAGGGCGAGTGTTCAACCATCAAAGGTGAGGAGAGAAAAGGGGAAAGAGGTGGGGGGGGGGGGGGGGTAGTGAGGGGAAAAACCAGTATTAGAGCTACACACACATTTGGCACAGTGAGCGTAGGAACACGCACTCATTCACACACAAGATACAGACTGATAAACACACACACCAAAGCATTAATAGACATGAATAAGGTGGAGATAGGTAGAGGAGAGGGTGGGGCAACAGGATAAATTGTTGAATATTTTCATTCTTATGTTGACAGAAACCCCACCCACTGTTCTGCCATCCCAAATCTCATGAGTGGTTAGTGGATAACACTGGGACAAATAAATAAATATAACCAAACCAATCACAAATACACAAACTAGACAGGGTTCAAAACCGCTGACAGGCTTTTAAATCTTCTGTCTGCTTAATCTACGGGGGTTTTCAGTTCCATGTGTAAACTTATTGATACCTAATTTAAGAAAATAAGGAAGTGGAGAATAGAAGCCTATGGACAACAGCTGCTATGAAGAATTCAAACAAGCAATCTTCTTACAACTATAAGTTTAGAGCAGTTGTTCCTTGATCCGTCTGTAGTTTCATGCATTATCCTTTGTCACTGGGATTTTGAAACATCACCATTAAATGTAGTGAACTCAGAAACTATTCTATGACTCCTTACTTCTATTAACCAATTTCACATAAAACATGACAAATCATATTTCTCTAAACACGAGAAAGCGTCTCTCTTTTGGTAACATTAAAGAAATAGCTCTCTAAGTTTCACAAAGTAACGTCTTATTAGTAAAAAAAAACAATATATTACCCTGTGTGTGTGATAGGTTTGGACTTTATTACAAGAGGAACCGAGAGTGGTTCGGTATTTCAAATATGTAGTATCTACCCAAATAAATGAATACTGGTTATTTAATGGGTAGGTTCAATGAAAAGGAAAACGCGTATTTGAGTTGAAATGTAAAACTGTAATGTTTATCTTAGCTAACATTTGATTAGCTAATATAGGCTAGCTACCTAGCTCAGAGAGAAAGCTAATACATTAAAGAAAAGGAGTCAATGGCACACTAAATATCACAAGATATTTAAAATAAAGCTGTTATTAATACGATAGCTTATATAAATATCTGCTACTGGTATAAATAATCGCGTTTCGGTACGGAGATGTCTGAAGAACGCGAGGCGTACTTAGCCTGCTAGCTGCGAAGCTAAGTGCTCATGCTAATGCTCGCTGATACAGCGATCGCTGTGTGAATGAAAAGGCAGTGCACTTCCTTCTACGCACTTTAGAAATATAAACAGACGAGGACGCTCCTGTTACGGTATATTCACCACATGTGGTTGTGCTTTTTGTGTCCATGTTTGTTCGCCCAAAACTGCTACAATGTATGACGTCTGACCATAAACATAGTATAAAGCGTTAGGCGTAAACCGACGTGGTTCGTCGCCTCCTAGCCAGCCAGCGTTAGCCGGGTAGCTAGATAAGCATCAGACCGGGCCCTGTTAAAGTGGCGCAGCGTCACCGCAGTGAACACCACCAATAATTCTCCCCCGTCTTCCGCCGACGACCTGTCATAAGCCCTTTCCTTTAGTTAGTATCTACAGCTTCTACTCAAAACAACACACATGTTGTGTTTTAAATGATCCCTCGAAGCTCTTGTTTGATCATCGGTGCGTTAAACATTCGTAGCGAAATGTACCGATATGTTCAGGCCCTCCCTCTCTGATTTCTGGTCCCCCTCCTTTCTCCTCCACCTCTCCCGACAAGCCGCTTCGGTTCACTCCGGCCGTCGAATCGAGCCTCGGCGCCTTCCCCAAACAAAAGCCTGACAGCTATCCCCTCGGATGTGCGCTGTGCTAACACTGAAATAGATCTTACCATCAGCTCCACCGTTTTGTCTTCCATCTCCGGCTCCATGTTGACGATCCCCCCCGAAACTCGCTGTGAAAATGGAAACCCAGCCCTGCGTCGGCGGCCCGCAAATTCAGAGACGTCATTCACTTCGCGCAACCACACAGCTTCGCTAGGGCTGTGTCAAAAAGGGTGGATGGGGGGAAGGAACGCCCATGTTATGAAGACGTACGCTGATTGGCGGGATTTTGACTAAGGAGGTGTGGCGTGATTGCACAGGCTTTTATTGATTGGCTTACTGCGCTACTAAGGCTTTCCCCGGTGACTCCCCCAAACAAAAAGGCAAATGGATGAAGATGCTGTTGCTATCCTGAAGAGGGATACACTAAGGCAAAATCAATCACCCGCATAGCGTTGCTATGAAATGATGCAGAATGTTGGCCATTGAAACGAGCCGTATGTGACTACAGGGCTGTCCGTGAGGATTCACGCTATGCACACTGTTGATACCGCTTGTAATGGAATCAAATTGCTTGAGGTTTTGCTCCATTGCTTTTTCATTCAAATTTCTATAAAACTACTAGGTTAGAGCATGCTTCAATATCAGGACAAACTGAAACACACAAGTATCACAAATATAACCTGAGACTGAAAATGCATTGTCCATCCCAGGCTTTGTTCAGCAGACTGATCCAGATTCTCAGTACACCAGGTTTGCCAATGTAACAGCTTTATTGTTTTAGGTATACCTTACTTCACCGTTAATGATGCTCTCTCGGATAAAATGTAGTCACTAACAACAATAACGAAGCCAAGTGTTAAAAGTTAAACACTTTTTTAGGGACATCTTGGCTCAGAAATTTGAATGTAATATTTAAAGAGGCATGTTACTTCAGCCAATTGGGGTAAAAATGCACAGGTATGATGAAAAGATCAAATCAATAACAATTTTGTCAAGCCATATAAGGGCAAAATGCACTCAGAGTATTATAAAACTTAGGGTTTAATATATTCAAAATTGATAAGAGCTAATAGCCTCTTTGTATATTCACAACTAATTGATAGCCATTTATTATTTAGAAAATAAAGGAGCTTACAATCTTCACAAAACTTAGTTCTATTTAAACATTTAATCTGCAGGATTGCATTGATAGATTTAGATTATGAATCAATTTCTAGTCAAAAACAGCACACATTTCCATAATGCATGGAACCTGATAAGGACACTTGGGAAGTAAATTTGCATCTCAACAGATACCAAATGGATAATAAAAAATATGTATTGACGAGATTTGTTGTTACATTTTTAGGCAAGTTGAAATAAATTCAGCCAGTTTGCAACGACTGATCAAATTTCCAGACCCTCAACGTGGGTCCTTTAGATTTCACTGACAGAACTGTCATGTATATTTCATTTCATTCAGACCACAGGGGAAATAAAAAATGGGGGTTGTGGCTTCTTCAAAAACAATTCATACATGGCACAGGATCAAGACCAGAGCACAAGGAGGTCGAAAGTGGTTTTCAGCAGTTCAAATTTAATACTTTGTCCCCCTTTCTCTACAGAAACCCAGGTAAAAAAAATCCCCCGCTCTCATAAAATACAACAGCAGCAGTTACCAGTAAAAAAATGAAATGCAGAGAGAGAGAAAGCAAAGAGGGGAAGGAGAAAGAGAGTAGGGAGATGAGGAGGCAAGAAAGGAAAATATATATTTTCTATATCTGAGGAACGAGTCCAAAGTCCATCATCAGACCAAGTCAGGGGGCGAGAAGGAATCTGGGAACTTGCTGTTGTGTTCATTCAAAATTGAGGGGGCAAAAAAAAATGAATTGAAGTGAGTCAAGTCCAATCCAACTAGGGGAAGGAATCAGCACTCTAAGGCAGGGATTTATTTCAGGAAGGGCTTTCTCCCTCTCTCTCTGGATGACAGGAACTTTCACTCCTCTTCAGCCTCTGTGATGCATTTTGTCGTGTACAGATGTATTTTGCAAGTTTGTGTATGCAACAGGTAAATCGGAAGGTGTGTCTGTCATATATATGGTCAACACAGTTGCCCCTCTCACTTGCTGCAAAAGAGGTGGAATTTTTCTTTCCTTATTTCTTCATTCTTTCCTTTCTTTTTTTTCTCCCAATATCAGTCCGAGACTACCTAGTAGTCATCCAAATCAAAGAACTCGTCGTCCTCTCCTTGGTACTCCATGCCCTGGAAATCCACCCTGTACCGCAAGATACCTGCAGGACACAAACGCGATTGAGTGGCAGTCAGACAACTTATTACTTTTTGCAACATAATTTCACTGCAAAGAAAGATTTCTATAACTCAATAAATTAGTATCTAGAGCAGTTTTGTCTACAAACCAAATATGACTCTATAATTTTCAGCATATCTGGATGTCCAATCTTCAAAAGCTTTTGTATTCACACGTCCATTTTACAGTGCAAATTTTGTCACCAGGTTTAGTCTCACAGCTGAAAAAATTAGAGCATAGAGCAACCAGGATTTTAAGCAAAAAGTAAGCTTTCATGTTTATGGCATCTTTATATGACTAACGTTTGGTTTTATTAAGATACTGAAAAGTCAGGATTAAAGCATTGCTCTTCTAAATATAAATAAAACATCCATCTTATTTGGCGAAGATGCTTTGTGAAGTGAAGCTCATTTTCAACAAGTGTCCTATTCCAGTCTCTTTAGCACTACTGTAAACATCAGCATACTCACCCCCGATGCCACCAAAGCCCTTGACAAACTGGGACCCTTCCTGACTCTTGTCTGTTACGATTTCCAGCGTTGCTCCAAATTTTTTGTAGTTGTTTGCAAACCACTCCAGCAGTGGCATGCTCTCGATCAGCTCGTGTTCCTGCCCCGTCTAGAAAATGTTAATTTTTAAAATTGAGTTCGGGAAACTCATAACGCATTTAATACCTTTTATCCAATTCGGATGTATGCTGTGGTCACCTCCTTGTCTGTAAAGTGTGACTTGTCTTTCTCTTGCTCAGGCGTCAAGTACAAAATCTTCTCATCTGATAAATGAAAGCACAAAGGTTCGGATTCTATTAATCCCAGGGATTGTTTGAGGTTAAAGTCACATTATAAAGGTAAAATTTCGAGTACCATTCTCTACTCCGTTGCTCTCTGCCCCATGCACACGTAGAACATAACGCATGGTGTCTAAGTTCTCATACACTATGAGGATCTCTACTGCTCCCATTTCCAGGGCTTTCAGTGTGTCCTCCACTCCAAAGCAGTACTTCCCCGTATCCTGACTGATCTCATCAAAGTACCGCCCTGTAGAGAGAGAGAGAAAAAATAAATACATCAAACATCACAACTAGTAAATACTTTGTCAAAATGAAGGCAATACTCAGTAAAGAAGTATTACCTATGAGCTTCTTCTCCTGGATGAACTTGACATTAGAAAGGACTTCTGCTGAGAGCTCAATAGCTTGGTTGAAACCGTTTTCTCCTCCATAGGAGATGTCAACCAGTTTCAAAACCTTAGCCTGTAACCTCTGTGGTAAAATACATACAAATGTGTTTAACATCTAAATTATTTGCTAGACTGAATTTGATCAGTTGTTTTAAACTACTAAAAAATATGGCTTTTGAGTTTATTAATGTAAAAAATAATTGTACGTATTGTATTTGTAAAGAAACACACACTTACAGGGTCAAACATGTCCGACTGGCTAAGTTCAGTCTTGAAATCAGCAGAGCCAGCCAAGACCATTCCTGCCACATTAACTTTGTCGTTGGACACAAAGAGCTGGACAGCGGTCTCAGCCACTTTCCTCACATAGTTATGCCTCTTTTCCATTCTTAGACGAGCAAAACGCAGAGCAGACTGCCCTCCTCTGCCTGTAAGAGTGATAAAACAAAAAAAACAAAAATCTTAATAAACTGTGTAGAGGCAAACCTAACCTTAAATCAGCACAGGCTTTAAGCTAATATTCCTCCCCGCCTTTGAGAAAAAAAAATTTGAACGTGTTATCACTGTGGTGCAGTACCGTGCTTCTTGGGTAGGTCCACAGTGAACTTGTGCAGCACCTCCCGGGTGTTGCCCTGCAGCGTGCCAAACAGTGCCCCGCTACCGTCGATCACGATAAAGCCAAACTTACTGTCATCAGAGAGCAGGGCTGTCAATGCCTGTGTAAGAGAATAGCAAGGGAACAAAAGTATGAAATGCGGAAGAAAACAAGTGAAAGACACCAATAACCACGTTTACACTTGATTAATTATCTTCAAAAGAAATAAAGAAAGAAAAGATTTGAGTAAAATCTCTCACCTCTGTGTGGAATTTGTTGTCACAGAGGTACAAAGAGGTGTTAATTGGTTTAAAAGGCTCAAAGTCGATATTGACTTTCTTCTCCTTCCCTTCCTCAGTCACAATTGTGCCACAATACACAACTAAACCATTTGGTGGCACTGATGAAAAAAGCAGACGGACAAGTTAGACAAATGTTAGGCTTTAATACCGATATATAGTGTCTTTTATGTGATAAGCTGGAAATTGACTACTGTAAAATAAAGTACCAAAGCAGAAGATGAGAATTATTCAGTGGGAAAATGACTTCAGTTAAAATGTTATAGTTTTATCTGATCTAGCTTTCTGTAATGGGTAGTGTTTTTAATCTTGGTAAGAATGAGTCATTGTGTAATGGTTATGATAAACTAATTTATAATGTTTGATCCTATTGTTAATTTAGGCATTTAAACTATTTTTCCACTACTAGGTCCATGAGCCAATCACTTAATATCATTTTTACCATTTTAAAATATGATTGAATGCATTGATACTGTACCGTTTAGATGTATAGCTGCAACTATAACTGTGGTAGTGAAGTACCCCTTTTATTATTGGCTAAAGTTTACTTTTAAAGTAGTATTTGTTTTTGTGAAAATCTTACTCTACACAGTAATACACTTACTGCTGAATTGTTTTTAAATCGCCACTTTTATCTTTATCACAATATATACTACGGCTGTACAAACTTAGAACATTTTCCGATGGCGATAATATTGCGATCACAATATCAGAGGTGTGTGCATATTTTCTTCTTTCCTCTCTTTCTCATGTGTGCTTCCTACACTCTGACCTTTAGCAATTTGGGCAATGTCATTTGTGTCTGATGTCAGCATCTGCTACTGTGAAACTCTGCCCAAATGGCTGAATATTACATTAGCATGGAAAATGGAAGCTCGTAGCATTTGGAAAATATTATACAACCGTTATTGTGCTCCAAAGAGCCCTTAGCAATATGAATATTGAACAAACTGATTTTGTTATAGCTATTTATTTGTGATATATTGTGCAGTTAAAACAAAAACCCACAAAATCTTGCAAGTAGGTTTAAATTTCATATTGTTAATCTCTACGAGTCAATAGGAATTTACTTGGTCCAACTCACTTATCCATGACCAACAAACAGCAACGTTTTGGTTTTAACACGTACCCTTGTTGTAGAGTTTTAGTCTTTGCTGTACAGAGGTGATGGCCCCGAGTACGGACAGTCTGTTAACTCGACTCTTGATGTTGGAAGCAGTGCCAAATTCATCCGCCAACATCTTGGCTACTCTGGAAATCTGGTCCTTTGGGGGAATGATCAGTGAGATCATGCTGGTACCATTACTATGTAAGAGATGAGGATTCACAGTTAGTGCTTACAGAAAGAAAGAGACTTAATACACAACTTTAATTTAAAATGCTGGTTAGTGACAACTATTGGTGACACCGATATGACAAATTTAGTAAAATAACAGCTTTCATTTAATTAACTTCTATCTGACCTTCCTATTTCACACATACACACTCATTTTTATTTTTTATTAGTGTGTAAACACACAGTGTTTCTCGCAAAATGCCACAGATAAAGAAAGGGTTTGAAAACAGCGATGGGTCAACAGTACGAAATCACTGTCCTTGAAACCAAAGACTGCTGGTGTGTATCCTTTCACGACCTGTTATGAAGACAAAGCAAACTGGTACAGCCAGACACGCGCACACAAACAGAGGCAGGTAGCAAGCGCGGGATGAATGTAGGGCAAATAGTCAACTGTGTGTGATATGGTAGGCCTCAGAGCACAGCACAGCTGATTCTGCGCAACATTAGATGACAAGCTGTCACAGAACAAGCAACATGCCAGTGTAACAGGAGGCACGTTTCAGATGTGAATCCTAATCACATCAGACACTTAAAACGCTCCTGTCACTTCATACAAGTCCTGGGCAGTTCTTTTGTACCTTTCCATCCTAAACCGGTCACCTTTTAAAGTAACACCCACCTGATCGCTTGGCATGAGGTGACCAGCATAAAGGATCCTTTAGGGATTTTTTTTTTGTCTCTGTCATTTGAACCATATCGAAATCAGCGTAGCAAATCAGATCTCAGGCTGTGAAATGTATCCTGGGGAGCACTTGGAAGCCAAACTGTACGGCACGCATCCTTACTTTCCAATAAAACTGCGTTTTTATTTAAAGCCAGCCATAGCGGCCTCTTTCCAGAGATGACGTCTGTTAGCGGACTGTGCTAGCGTGAAAGCTAACATCGTTTCTTTCTAACTTACAACCCATTAAGAAAGCAGACTCAAAAACCTCCGCAAACACAGCTTGGCAAAAATACGCCTCTCGCACAAACATCCACACATCGGAACATTAAGTTTCAAACCCTCTGATACATGGAAAGCGACAGTAGTTAGCGCTTAGCGATCAGCTAACAAAATAGCAGCTAACATAGCTATGCTAACCCCTCCCAAATTCGGCCTCACTCACTCGATGTCCAGCTGTTGCGGCAGTACACATTCACACCGGTGCTCGAAGCCATAAACTAAGGCGCAGCGACCGCAGGCGTCACACCGGCTCAGAGCCTAATTTCATCACTTACCCGCGGGCAGCTTCCAAACTTTTGATCAGCTTCTTGATTTTCCATATCTCCACGTTTCTGTCCGCCGCGCTGGGGTCGTCCGCCATCTTTCTGCTGTAATAGCTTCAGCACCTGAAAAAGACGTTGAAGTAAAAAAGAAAACATGCAGTGAGCAGCCCGGGAAACAGACAGACTGGCTAGTACACACGATCTCGTTGCGCGGACATGTCTGCTGTAACTAAGCGCAGAAAGTGCCGCTCCGAGGTGCGAATGCGATCACCGTTTTAGCACATGTCCACTGCTGGCAGATGGACTTACCGTGAGGGAAGTGCTCCGCTTGGTCCGCCGCTGTTAGCACAGAGCGCGGAGAATACCAGGCCTGCAGCTAACCGGGCCCTCGCGTCCACACTGTTCTTATCTAATACGACCTACTTTCTTCGCGTTCCCCTGGAAACCATATGGAGACCATCTGGTCGCTTTTATGCACAGGGTTTATGGATAGAAAAAGTGCCGGTGGATTACCTGCCTCGGACAACGCCGCTCCGCTCCGCTCTCGTTCTGCTGCGTTACGTCGAATCTGTGGTGCGAGGAATGACGTTGCGTTCCTAACCGGTTTCTCTGCGCGTGGTGCTTTCGACAGGAGCTCACATGTGGGAGGTGGTTAGAATCATGATGGCGTTCACTTCCTGGAAACCGCATAGTAACCAATGAGGTAGCCTCACTGATATGTCAGTCAAAACCAAACTCAAATGCGATTGGACATAATTTAAGGACGTCCCCCAAAATAGGCGGTGACCTGCAACTATGATTCATGGGACTTGTAGTACTAATATAAGAAGAGGTGTGCAAAATCTTAAATAAACAGTCCAAAAAAATGAAATGACTGTTAGGTTAATTGGTTTCTCTAAATTGCCCCTAGGTGTGTGTGTGTGTGTGTGTGTGTGTGTGTGTGTGTGTGTGTGTGTGTGTGTGTGTGTGTGTGTGTGTGTGTGTGTGTGTGTGTGTGTGTTTTGCCCTGCGATGGACTGGCACCCTGTATCCTGCCTGCCCGATGACTGCTGGAGATACACTGTTAGACATTTTATTGTATTTTCACAGTAACTTACTGGCAACACTATTGCCAGTAAGTTACTGTAATTAGTGGCCTACAGTACCTTTACTGTTGTGATGTTTCACGGTAAAACCACTTGTACCGTAAACCACATTTACAGTAAACAGCTTTACTTACCGTAAGTTTTACAGTATCAATGTACTACTGTAAATGTGGTTTATGGTATAATACTATAATTGTGTTGTACAGTATAATTTGTCTATACTGTAATTGTGTTTTATAGCGTAACACATTATTATTGTGGTGTATTACTGTAAGTTTAGGTTTACCATATTCAATATGAGAACATTTACAAAAAACAATATAATTCAATAAAATAAGAATTAGTCTGAGAATTATTAATTAAACAAGCATTTATTGTTGACAAATTTTTAACAAATCCTTTTTCAATTGAATAAAAACAATGTCAAAAACCGAGTACATGGGAAATGTTGGAAAACTGTACACAGCCCATCACCTGTCTGTCTGTCTATCACCTGTCTGTCAACTGTCTGTCTGTCTGTCTGTCAGCCACCTGTCTGTCAGTCAACTGTCTGTCTGTCAGCCACCCGACTGTCTATATAGGTACCAGGGCTACAGCATGTCAGAGCCGAGAACAATACCAATTTTGATTGTCCTAAAACCTAACTGTGTATATTTTATATTATTTTTTTCTTTGTCCTTGGTTGTGCATTGACAGAGTATTTCTGTGTTGTGACAAACTCAGAGCAACAATTTTTTCTGCTTGTGTCACAGTTAAATATTTCCGATCATCCAACAATTTTACTATCAGACTAAGAAAATAAAACCAGTGCTGGTTCTGTTGGACCTCAGTGCAGCATTTGACACTGTTGATCATCATATACTATTAGAATGACTGGAGAGCTGGGTTGGACTCTCTGTTCTTTAGGTAGGACTCAAACCAGCCAAGTACTGTACCAGAGACTTCTTTGTTTCAATAGGAAACTTTTCATCTGAACAAACAGAAATCGCATGTGGGGTCCCCTAGGGCTCCATCTTAGGGCCCCTCTTATTTAATATCTACATGCTCCCACGAGGCCAAATTATAGCAACCAATAAGATTAGCTACCATAACTACGCGGATGATACTCAGCTTTACATTACAATGTCAACAGGTGACTCTGAACCCATTCAAACCCTAAATCAATGCATTGACCAAATAAATGGATGGATGTGCCATAACTTTCTCCAGATGAACAGAAACAAAACTGAAGTAATTATTTTTGGATCTAAAGAGGAATGATCAAGAGTCAGCACACAGCTTCAGTTAATACAGCTAGAAACTACTGATCAGGCCCGAAACCTAGGTGTAGTAACAGACTCAGACCTGAACCTCCAAGGTCACATAAAGGCAATCATAAGGTCAGCCTTCTATCACCTGAAGAACATTTCTAGGATTAAAGGACTAATGTTGCAACAGGACCTTGCATTTATCTTTAGTCGGATTGGTTACTGCAACAGCGTCCTCACAGGTCTGCCTAAAAAGTCAATTAGACAGCTGCAGCTGATCCAGAATGCTGCTGCTCGTGTCCTCACTAGAACCAGGAAAGTAGAGCACATCACCCCAGTCCTTACACTGGCTCCCTGTAGCTTAGAGGATAGATTTCAAAATACTCCTTATAAATCATTACATGGCTTAGCACCAAAATATGTTGAAGACCTGTTGTCACAGTACCAACCACCCAGACCACCCAGGTCCTCCAACTCTAGCCTACTAAACATCCCTAGACTCAGAACCAAACATGGAGAAGCAGCTTTCAGTTTCTATACTCCCCTTATTTGGAACAGACTTCCTGACAAGTGCAGAGCTGCTGAAACTCTGAACTGCTTTAAATCGAGACTAAAAACTAATCTGTTTAGAATTGCCTTCGAGAAAATGATTGTCTTATGTATCAAATCTGTATGTTCTCTCTTGCTTTATTGATGTTTCTCTTGATTTACTGATGCTTCTCTTGCTTTATTGTGTATCATGTGTTGTGTGTGTTTATTGTGCATCATGTTTTATGTGTGTTTCATGCTAATTGGCTACTTTTAATTTCCAATTATATATTCTATGGGTTTTTTTTTATCACCAAATCATGTAAAGCACCTTGAATTACCCTGTTGTTGAAAGTGTGCTATACAAATAAACTTGCCTTGCCTTGTCTAAGAGAACCCAAATGTAGAATCAAATTATGAGTTCCTCTGTTAAGGGGAAAAAGTTATCCCTATCAGCCATCCCCTATGTAAAAAAGTAATTTCTTAAATCTCTTAACTGGATTTACTACCCTTGATGACAACGACTGCATTCACTTTCCAGAACTGCTGTATCGGAGGTTTTTCAAGCACAAATGGACTATTTATAATGCTATGGCATTTCAGTTGGATTTAAATCCATACTTTGACTTGGTCACTCTAAAAAATCCATTTTCATTTGAGTCATACATTGTCAGTATGCTTTGGATTCTTGTCTCGCTGCTTAACTCATGAGTGCCTCAGCTTTAGGTCATGAATTGATGACCTGACATTCTCCTTCAGGATTTTCTTGTAGAGAGCAGAATTCATCTTTTTTATCAATTACTGGAAGTCGTCCAACTCTTAAAATAATAAAGCAGCCATCACCCCCCCCCCCCCCCCCCATGTTTCTCTAAAATGATGGGCATTTGTGTTCTTTTTGGTCAGAAGTGGTTTTTGGCTTGGAACATTCCCATGGAGCCATAACCTTAACTGAGGACAAGTGAGGCCCGGATTGCCTTATATGTTGTTTAGGGTTATTTTGTGGTCTCCTGAAGGATTTCTTGATTCAGTCTTGGAGTAATTTTTGGGATACATTTTGGGATAATTTACCACTTTTCCACGTTTTCTCCTTTTGTGGAACCCATTTGATAAGGGCTCTCACTGTGGTTTATGGCAGTCCACTTAGAAATGGCTTTATAGCACCTCCATTGTACCTGGAGGGCAAATACTTGTTTGTGTCATGTCAAATCAGATGGTATGATGTTGTGGTTGATAATGGAAACCTAGATCACTGTTTGCATAACGAGTACTTTAAAAGAAAGCTTGTATTGTAGTATAGCGTAACCATTGTGTAGTCAGCTGCATCACAGCAATGAATCAAATCAAACTTTATTTATAAAGTGCTTTTCATGCAAAATAGCATGTTAAAGTGCTTTACAGATTAAAATGACCCTACATAACCCCCCCCCTCCAGAATAAAAACATGATCACAGTTATATGCCCCTCCTCCCAACCCATCTCCCATGCAGGCGCACACTTAAAAGCAACAGTAAACAAGGACATTGGGCTGAGAACAGATGAACCAGGTAAGGAAACGCCATCAGGGGAGCCATCTGCATCGGCAGCAGCAGATCGACAGCAACAGCCGAGGCACCGGGCCAGCGCACCCAGTGGAAGGTAGCCTGAGACCCCCACCTCCACCCAAGCTCTACCTGAAGAGTACCAAGGCTGCCACAGCCGAACCACCGCTTCTGAGGCAGATTCTGGGGCTCCAAAAGAGGAAACACTGGAAGGAAGATTAAAATAATAGGTTAAAATATGAAAATAAAGAGTAGATAAATATAAGAGATAGTAAAACACTGATACAATTTTTGCACTGATCAAATTTAGAATTATTTAGTGTAAAACATTGATAAAATGTAATCAAGTAAAACATGCAGAGCATGCAGATATTATTAAATAATTAATCAATTAAAAGCTCAGCTAAAAAGGTGAGTCTTGAGCCTGCTCTTAAAAACATGAACGTTCTCTGCGGCCCTGAGGTCCTCCGGCAGCCTGTTCCTGAGGTGAGGGCCATAATAATAGAAAGACGCCTCGCTGCGAGTGTGTGTCCTGACTTTTGGGGTGACAAGGAGACGGCTACCAGAGGAGCGCAGAGACCGTGAAGGTTCATATGCCAAAAGCAGTTCTGAAAGATAAGAAGGCCAAACACCATTAAGACACTTAAAGACCATTAAAAGAACCTTAAGATTGATCCCAAAACATACACGGAGCCAATGCAATGAGTTTAAAACAGGTGTAATGTGCTCCCGCCTCCTGGTCTTCATCAGGACACATGCTGTTGAATTTTGTAGAAGATGTAAACCTGATATACTCTTTTTGGGAAGACCAGAAAGCAGGGCATTACAGTAATCAATTCTACTGGTGATAAAAGCATGCATCAGCGTCTCCGTATCGGCCCGAGAGAGAATGGGGCGGACTCTGGCATTGTTCTTTAGATGATAAAAATCTATTTTAGTAATGTTTTTAATGTGAGGGATAAAAGCCAGCTCAGAGTCAAAAATCACACCCAGGTTCTTCACTTGTAAAGAAGGATTAAATGACAGTTATTGTGGTTTTGGTAAAAGTTTCTCTCTCTGAGACTCAGGACCGATGACTAAAACTTCAGTTTTGTCCTGGTTTAGTTGGAGAAAGTTTTCATCCGGGATTTGATGTCAAAATGCAGTTAAAAAGTGAATCCATTGGCCGTGAAGTGCTGTGTCAGACAATATCGAACATAAATAGGAAAAAAACTGCTTTGTCAAAGAATGGCACAAGAACAATAAATTGGAAGAAAACATTTGGTTTGCAAGTTTTGTTCATATTACAACCATTTATTTGACAAAAACATACCAAAGATTTATGCTGTGTTTTTCAAAATTGTATAAGTCAAAATTTAATATTCCACTAATTGCAGAAATATTATCTAGCAAAGTGAGCAGGAAATGAATTTTGTTTTAAATATTTATTTATTTAAATATTTTCATTTATAATAGTTAATTCAAATAAAATGAATACTGGTTTACTAAACACAAAGCAGGGTTTAATCTGAGAGGAGTAATGTGCTCATCTTTTCTTCTTTAGGACTCACTCTGAGGCAGCCTGTAGTCATATTTATTGTGATTGAAAATAAAGGCCACAGCAGATTTACACCACTAGATGACAGCATTGGTTAGTGGGAAAATGAGTGGCTTACCCAGTGTCTGTCATTAATCATAGCAGAAAAAATAAATATTCCTGAAGCTTCTGTCTCTCTGAGACACTCAATAAAACATTTAGAACCAGGGCTTTTCTTGTTTGCATGTCGAAGTTTGGCACGCTGTTTATTAGGTATTATTAGGTTGCCATATGTTGTATATTAGTCAATGTCTTTAGTGTATTGCAACTGTTTCCATCAGAACAAACATCTGTTTGAGCATGGGGCAACAGGCCTGAAGAACATCCCTGCAGTAATACTAATCCCTGCTGAATAGTATGGGTAGAGGGAGGTGCAGCAGAGCATGGGATTTTTTTGGCACTGTCAGGAAGTTTACATCATAGTGAAAATGTGATAAAGCAGTTTGTGCAACTCGTCGCCTCTGAAAATCTCTAGCACTTTTATCAGTGCCAATTCATCACCATCTGTCGACCATCAGAGCTGGAGCGATCTGTCGGCTGGAAATTGATGGTGCTCGCTGTGCTGTTAATGGGGCCTGCCCTGAGCAGCGTGGCTATTCCTCATTTCACCTGTTTTTCTGTATGAGCATAGGCATGCAGAGAAAGTTGACATGGAGTTGATTCTTTCCACTTTGCCTGACAACTTCCTATGCAGTCTATCTATCTATCTATCTATCTATCTATCTATCTATCTATCTATCTATCTATCTATCTATCTATCTATCTATCTATCTATCTATCTATCTATCTATCTATCTATCTATCTATCTATCTATCTATCTATCTATCTATCTATCTATCTATCTATCTATCTATCTATCTATCTATCTATCTATCTATCTATCTATCTATCTATCTATCTATCTTCCTTTGGTGCAATTGAAGTTGCAGAGCTTTGGAGGCACATCTCTACCAGAATAAAAAATGTGTCCATAGTTCTTTGCTAAATAGTTCCATCAGATGGGATAAATACCATAGTGTTATTCTGAACAACATATTTAACACATCACTTATTCTTAGTTCTCAATTGGATTTTGCTCTGGACTGAGATTGACAGTCCCATTCCAATATATGAATACGCTTTCTTATAAACCATTCCATTTTAGTTCTGGCTGTAGGTTTAGGGTTGCTGTACTGCTGAAAGAAGAATCTACACTCCAGTCTTAACACTTTTGCAGCCTCCAACATGTGTTCCTTGAGAATTGCCCTGTATTTTGCTCAATCCGTCTTCCCATCAGCTCAGACCAGCTTCTTTTTCCATGCTGAAAAAAAGCATCTCCACAGCATGAGGCTGCCACCGCCATGTTTTAGTTTGGGATGGTCTGTTTAAGGTGATGGACAGTGTTAACTGTTTTATCTTATATTTTTCAAGTTGGCTACTTCAGTTTTGGTTTCGTCTGACATCTTCCAAGTTTTCTGTGTCTCCTCCCTGACTTGTCGAGTGCATGACTAATAGTTGCTCTATCAACATATTCTAAGCTGTGAATCTCTACAGCTCCTCCAGGGGCCTCTTGGCAGTTTCTCTAGTGAATGGTCCCCTTGCCCTGCCAAACAGATTAGGTAAAATACTGTTTTGACATTTTATGGGTGATGGACTAAAGAGAAGTCTGTGAGGTGTCTTAAACTTTAGAAATTGCGTAATAACCTAATCGCGCATTTTAAGTTTCTGCACAACCTAATAGCCGAATATGCTTTCTTTTTTTTCTTTTTTTTTGAAAACCAGGGATCTCTCTCTTTTCCCTCCACAATTATGCTATATATATATTAGCAATAGTCTACCACATAAAAGACTAATAAAATATATTGAACTTGGTGTGGAACATTTTGTCTCATTGCCGTGGCTGTAATGGGACCAAATGTGAAAAGGTTTCAGGGGTATGAATATTTCTGCAAGGCACTTGTGTTTGTTGATGGGATCTGTTGTTGGAATTTTAAATGATCGTATTTAGAAGAATTATCAGAATACTGCAAAGTGACTTTAGTTTTTTAAATTAAAATTTATACCAGAAAACCAGAAAAGTAGATCATCGATTAGACAATGTTATCAACTAAAATTAATACGTTATTTAACTGTTCAAATTCTTTTTGCTGGGCTACAGTTTTTATAGAAGGTGGATGTTCTTCACTCTGTGCTCTGAGGCGGGGAGACCTTTTGTTCCTGTGCTGTAACAAGAGCGAATAGCAGTCAGTGTCACATCTGTGTGAATCATGACAGCCAATCTATAACGGAGAAGGGAAACCTGTGTGAGTGTCTGTGGTGTCTATGCTTGAGAGTGACAGAGTTACTGCATCTGCAGAGTGACCCAGAACAGATGCAACCAGGTTCATTGAGACCCTATTTCCATTCTGTGGCCATCTGCTTAAACTGAGTTGATCGAAGAAAGGACTAAGTGTAGGTGGGAGGAGGGATTCACAGGGGTATTCAAGGACACAGTCTTGCATGTCATTGTCAGAAGTTGATAGTCCACAGACACCTGAAGTAGTGAATACAATTCTATCAGATGTTTAAAGAAAAAGAAGAAAGGACACAGAAACTTCTTGAAACCCTGTTTCCATGACTTCAGTGCATTTCCTTCCATAAAACATGTCTGCCACTCTGCATGTATAGTGCTGCGAATAACACATAGACCAAAGCAAACTCTGCAGAGGGATGAAGTATCTCTTATTCTCTGCTGACTAGCTAATCTGTGACTCAGCCTGTGTTTGTCTCTCAGGCTTTCATTCTTCGTTTTTCCAACAAAAACATGCGATCAGAGTCATCAGCATTTCAATAGCATGCTGATGACTTAAACCAATCTTCTTAGGTTGTTTTGCATGGAAGCAAGGGTGTGCAAATGTTGATGTCTGGCTGCCAACCATATTGCCTTTGTCAATTTGTACTTTGGAGACAACAGCAGAGGATTGTAGAAGGGATATATTTTTGTGTAAGTATTTGCAAATCTCAGAGTTGACATTCTTGTCACATCTCTGGCTCCCTTACTGCTCCCCACACAGGGAGAAGGAGATTTAAGGATCTGCGCTGTAATATTAAGTGGATTAATCAGGAATTGAGAGCTGAGGTTGTCATAAATATAAATGAGTTCATTTAAGGCATAGGGGGAAGCATGCATCAAGTTCTCACAGTGTAGGCTATTAGAAGTTTATTGGAGCAGTGGATTAAGACCAATAACCTCAATTTAGAGGCCAGGACACGATGTCAATCTTAATGATGCATTGGAAAGGGGTTAAACCCAAAGGTAATATTTACCAGCTGGCTCACATACACCACTGACTGACCCGGGGCATAGACCAATTGTCTTTCACGCCTCAGGGAGCAGAGAGTTTAATGTGTTTTGCAGTTTAATTTGAACTTTAAAAGTCTTAATATCTTTTTTCTGCTTGTGTAAAGAAGACAAATTTATATTTTAGGATAAGATGAACAGCTCAAGCAAACAATGTGGTATCAGTCTTTGTCAGCATGAGATTATGAAAAAGACATTGGATGATGATACAATCCCAGGGTTTGTCCCAAAGCAATCCGCACTGGAGAAATACATAATGACATTAACATAAAACACCTACACTAATCTGCAACAACATAAATACTAACCAGCTATTTATATCTTGCTTTCTTGCATACTGCTAGCATAGCTTGTAGAAGTATGGATTCCACAAGGAACCAAGGCATTGGAAGCAGCTCTGTTAAGTCATGCAATGAATGGTTCTTACAAGGCAATTACATAAATCTTTCTGCCTGATTTGAGACCAATCGAGAGATGACAAATCAATGACTTTTTTTCAATTTCCTTCAACCATGGCAGAGCAAATGTTTGAAATGAGTTTATTTGCTCTAAAAGAATGCTTTCCAAAAATGACAACAATTTTTAAGTTCAATTTAACATAAGTATGATTGACATGACCAAAGATTTATCCACAGAACATCCCTGCTTCCTTTCAATGCCTCCTTCTCCCATCCAGATAAATGATGGGCACACATGGCCTTCCACATATTGTAGAGGAAAACATGATTTATAGGACCAAGTCACTTTATTCTATTGCTCCAAGGTCTCTTGACCATTTATTTCCTCTTTTCACAAGGGACAAAGGTCAGCACGATCATTCAGACTGCCCTGAGGCTATGCTGCCTGTGTAGTCGAACATCTTTATGGCATAAACTGGGGCTAAACACAGTTTTGGGGAAATATCTTACCCCAAAATAACCCAGTGCAAAACTGTAAAACCTGGCTTACTGGTAAGTTTAGATCACCATAGAAATTTGGATAAACATTGGGAAAGTTCGGACCACAGCATACAAGGAACATTTACCATGACGTGTTGTTTTATAGATACTCAAACCTAAATGTCTCATTCTAACTTACATTGTCCAATGCTTTAACTTCAAGAACAAACTGATCAAGTTTTGTCTAAAGAGGCTGTCCCACCTCCTAACAGCTCCCAGTACTGTATACCAAAGTAATCAATGTTAATTACATAGCAGTTCAGGGGTTTTTACCTTGTGGTGGCTAAATATGATCAAATATTCGCTGAGTGCTACTTCTGTTACTGCATATAAATGATACCGCTACCTGCTACAAACCTTAAAACGGTGACGTACTTACTTTATTTCCATGTTCTTTAATAAAACGAACTACTTGTTAGCTAATTGTTTGTATGTGGAAATAACATTTTCTCCCATTATATTTCAGTCGTAATGTCTCATTCTGATTTTTTTTGTTCCCAATACCAACTGAGGTGATCTTAGAAGAGGCAAGAAAAGTTAATGCATATTTTGTTAAAATAAATAAAATTAATGCAATAAACACCATATAGCCAAAAGTGTTTGCTCATTTGCCTTCACACAAATATGAACTTGAGTGACCTCCCATTTTTAATCTTTAGGGTTTTAATTTGATGTTCCCCCACCCTTTGCAGCTGTGACAGCATTAACTTCTGGGAAAGCTTTTTGGTGTAGAACTTCGTCTATAGGTATTTTTGACCATTTCTTCAGAAGCGCATTTTTCAAGGTCAGGTTGATGTTAGACAAGAAGGTCTGGTTTGCAGTCTACACCCTCACTCATTCGAAATGTATTCTGTCAGGATGAGGTCAGGACTGAGTCAAGTTCTTCCACATCAAGCTTTCTCATCTGTGTGTTTAACCTCGCTTTGTGTATGGGTTAACAGTCATGTTTTAACTGAAAGAGCCATCTTCAAACTGTTTCCATAAAAGTATTAGCATGAAATTGACCAAAAAGTCTTTGTCTCTTGAATTAAGAGTTTCTTTCTTTGGAGCTAATGGGTCGAGTCCCACACAGTTTAAAGGTCTGAAGCAACTCACCTATGCTCCTCAGCATTCCCTGACCCATTCTGTGATTTCATGCGGCCTCCCACTTTCATTCACAAAGGCTTCCACATTTCTATATTGCACCAACCAAAGGATGTGGAATATTAAGGAAATGTTACAACAGCCTTATTGTACGGATGGCATCCTGTCACTATACCACACTGAGCCACTCTTTCATAGATGATAGTAGAAGCATCCTGTATGCTTAGGTGTTTGATTCTACACAGCGGTGGCCATGGAGGTGATTGATAGACCAGAGTTCAATGATTTTGTGCTAGTTTTGGCAAAACAGTGACATGTCAAGACAACTGTGGACACAAACGGTTAAAATTGAACACAGAAATAAATGATAATGTCTTCTTGATCTCCAGATGGTTCTCCAGAGAACTCAAAGGGAGGAGTATGGATTAGAAGAGGTCCTGAAAGATGTCGTAAAGTAGATGATGAAAAAACTGAGTGATGGTTTGTTTTTATGGATTTTTGTCCTAGGGAAGATGGTGTCCGATATCTGTTCGGGTCTGAGGCTGGCAGATGTGAGTAGTGTAAGGTGGTGCATCTGTTCGACTTCAGCTTGCAAGGTGAGCACGGGGGACAGGCAGGTAAGTGTTGTTGAAGTGGCTGACGATCTCAGATTAACTTTTACCAGATAGTGTTTGGAGGAGTGGGAGAATCCTGGACAAAGAGAAGAAGGTGCGTGATTGGCATGGAAGCCTAACCATAGCAGAGGAGGAAGCATGGATTATGCTCTGATAGCTAGGGATGATTCGTTTGACACTACAGCTCAAGCACGTGTCAAAAATCGAGAAGTCTAATTAAAGGGGAAACCACACCGTGGCAAATGTTTAAACAGGAACATTTTGTTCATCAAAACTATTAATTAAAAATTACCTCCTGCACACAGTGCCATCAGGTATGGCATTCAGGGCATGTGCTTAAAACACAGTAGTTTTAAAGTGCAGTGAAATAACACACTGTATTTTATCAGTCTTACTCCCTCACCTTTGACATTCATGATGCACCAGTCTCTGATTTTTTCTGCCACAAATATTTCATGCAGAATTTCTTGCATGACAACCATTCAGTGGCGGCTGGTGAAAAATATTCTTGGTGGGGCTGTGCTTTTTCTTTTCTTTTTTTAAATCAAACGTGTGCTTTCTGAGCTTTGTGCACAACTCCACTATTTCCTGAACTAAGTACAGCTCTTTTATTTCCTGTCTTACATCATTGGACAAACGGATTAATCCAGGTGTGTCTGACCATTGTTGTTGTGACTACTGAGGTCAGACCATAGACTATATAACGGGTCAGACACACCTGGATTAATCAGTTTGCCCAATACAGACAGGAAATAAAAGGGCTGTACTTAGTTCAGCAAGGTGTGGAGCTGTGCATATAGCTTATCAAGTCATTTTCAATAATCATCCCAAAACAATTGAACATAAACGGCTGGATACCAGTAGGCTACTATGTGAAATACTGATTATTGTAACGTCAATATTAACAACTTGAGGCATTCTTATTCTAAAGATGAATACAATATTGCACAAACAAGTTTAGAACCAAACTAGAAACAAATAACTTATTAGGTTTACACAAAAGCTTTACACAGAAAGCTAACTCTTACAGCAGCGCCCCCTTGTGGCAGAGAAATCATACTGCCAATGTCACCACCAGATATCTTGCCCGCCCTCACACAGCCTTGGGGCGATTTCTCTATCGCCCTTCATGTGGCCGAATCAACGACGCTGATTGGATAAATTCCTGTTGCTATGTGCGAATTTCTTCTCAGTAATTGGCTGGCTGCTGCACTCAAGTGCCGCTCGCTGCAGAACCACAAAGGCGGAGCTGCACCAGAAGGTGGAGCTGCATCAGAGTCAGCCCAGCCCAGCCCCGTTCATCCGCCATATCGTCGATAGAGAGATAGATATATTTTGAATATATGGTATTTCATTTCAAACAATAAATGAGCTAATTAAATGAGTTTTGTTTGTTGTTTTTGTAACAATGTAACTTACGAAGCCGGCATTCAATAATCATTACAAAACATTGCAAACATAAGATGTAGATGTATCTGATTTTCAGTTGAAGACTGAATATTCTTTTCATGATACTCTGGTTTTAAATGCACCCCTAGATGTAGTTTGAATATAACAAATAAACAGATTCGTGGATATTTGGCTTGTGTATCACCTAACGTTTACTGATGAACTTGTTTAAGAACTTATCACAGAACATCCTGTTTTGTAACAAGATGATTCATCACAAATAAACGAAAAGAAAAGACCTTTCAGATTCCATTCCAGTTTGTTTATCAGAATGTTCTTGGAGTTGAGCACACCATCATCTTCCTGCTTCAGAGAGCCCACTCTCATCTGGACCAATCAGGCAGCACTTTGAGGATCATGTTCTTTTATTTTTCCAGTGTTTTTGAAACAGTTCAGTTGCTGCTATGCAAGAAGCTCCATAAATGTGTATAACTCCACAACCATCTGGATGTATGACTTCTTTACAGATCAGTGTGAGACTGAAAGACTGTCTCTTGATATGGTTGTCAGCAACACAGGGGACCGTACTCTCCCCATTTCTCTTCACCTCAAGACTTCCAGTAAAACTAAGCGACTCCAGGAGGAACAGGAGTAAACAAAGTACAATATACCTGCTTCAGCTGGTAATGGGCTAGACTGGATATAAACTGAGCAAAATTGCTATTTGTGGGGCCGATTGTCCAAAAAAAAAGAATGCTATAATAGCTGTGAAAACAATGAATGATTCTTCACGTCCTCCAACTCGAAACAGTGAGGAAACAGTATTCAGGCATAAGTCTTCTTCTGGAACAACTCAACTGTCCATCAATCATGATTTTCCTTAAAAAACAAAACAAAAAAAACAACCCCCAAAAAAACCCACCCTGTTAAAACATTGCAATTTTCTTCAGGAATTAATCAACACCATTACACTAAAAGCAATAAGAACTTGACTGTTATTTTTGCAGTACACTTTATTATACTCAATTACTTTATCATTGAAACTGAACAAAAAAAACAACAAAAGAATAAATGGAGTCTGGAGGTTATGAACTAAGAACGATTGCCTCTGGCCATCATCAGCTCAGCTGTGAGACATGCCACTCCTCCCTCCTCCAGGATGCTTATCAGGATCTGAAAAACAATTAAATGACTCGTTCATACCTTGTTGTGCTTTACAGAATGCACCTTTTATACATTCCAGAGGAATGAAATATAGACCACAATTGCCTTATAATCTCCTCCCATTTCCCAAGCAAGCTGGTGACCATCTTACCTCAGGGAGCATCTCATCAAAGACATAGTCCAGCAGCCTTATCTCCCCTCTCCTTATCTTGGCTCCAACACCAGTGATCTCCTCCATCACCCTCAAAAGCTCAAATATCTGATTAAAAGTAAAAATCAATCAATCTATTATGCCATACATAACACACATACATGTGACTGATGACTTTTTTTCCTACCCGCTGGTCACTGAAATTATGGTAGGTCCTCAGCTTTAAATATTGCTTTAGACTGACAGATGTTGAGGGGGTTCAGCCACAGGAAGAATCTGTTGGAACGCACCTTTCCTTTCATGAGATCTTCATGTAATGTCTGACAGCAAAGGCTAAAGGGTCAACGTTTAATTGATGAGAGAGAATATAAGTACTAACAGCAAAATTGATTTAAGAATTACCTTTATCTGATCTCTTGAATCGTTGACGAACAATAACAGCAATGATAATGCGCCGTTTCCCGACAGCCCAGGTTGCATTTTATGATGACAAAATCTAAAATAAAAAAAGAACAGATTTGATAAACTGTCTTGTGTACAGTGATGCTTCATGCAAAGTAGCACAACAGACTTCACTCAATACCAGCCCAAGTACTTTATGAAAAGTATATGCCTTGCATTATATGTTATTTATTGCCAATATATAAAAAAAGAAAAACTGACAAAATAAGTGACTAAATATTCATATTGGCAAAATGTATACATTTTGCCAATATGAATATATAGTTATTATATATTCTGTAATTATATAATATACAGCAAATGTATACTTTCATTGAAAGTTTGTGAATGCCAATACATGCAAACAACAGAAGGGTCCATACAGTTCTAAAAATTTTATGGGGGATGGATGCACACAGACAAACAAACACACAGAGTATGGAACAGTAGGTAAATGACTTAAGAAACTTGGAATAATGCATACATACCTTCATGTTTTACAGCCATGCTCACATGATTTTGTACATGGTATTTGACCTTGTAAAAATCTGCAAATGCCATTTTACAAAAAGTGCAGTGAATGTTTTGCGGCAACATTCACTGCATCGCTCTAAAGACTGAAGGGGATCCTGCCCTCTCCTCAGTATTGTCT
The DNA here is from genome assembly GCA_963556495.2 of Valencia hispanica. Taxonomy (NCBI): domain Eukaryota; kingdom Metazoa; phylum Chordata; class Actinopteri; order Cyprinodontiformes; family Valenciidae; genus Valencia; species Valencia hispanica. Next base: position 31,383,841 of record OY747702.1, on the reverse strand, counting down.
GATGCATCTGTGCAGGTCAAGCACACATTTTCAATATGAAAAAAAGTTTTTATGAGTTCTCACTATACACACGCTGAGCACATTCTTATTTTATTTGATCTAGTGCTAAACAAGTGCACTGGGACAGTCTAACATACTAGCTACGTTAGCATAACTACCGAGTGCAATTATCACAAAGATGTACCGCGCATTGCAACATAAACGTTTAAAAAATAACTTAATGCTTATGTAGACATTATTACATGTTTTGGAAAACATTTTAACGTAATTATATTTATGTTACGTTGGGTTACTTACAGCCATTAAGTTGAAGTTCAGTCGCTTGCTCACAATGGATCACAATGCACATGCTCTTCAAACCAGCATCTATTAACGAGCTGGTCTGCACCTGGTCTGCTCCTGGTCTGCACCTGGTCTGCACCTGGTCTGCACCTGGTCTGCACCTGGTCTGCACCGACTATGGGCGGGGCTGACTCTGGTGCAGCTCCATCTTCTGGTGTATGGGATCAGAACAGTATCACCTTGAAATGAAACTGAAAATATATATTGGCATTGAAAAATATTATTGTAACTGAAAATATAAATTTTGAATCTGAAATAAATCTAGTGAAAATTTTTGTATTGAAAGTGATTTTTTTTCTATGAAACTCATGTATATGCATTGAAAGAAATAACTCAAGCATGGCTCCCTGTAGCTCAAAGAATATACTTCATTTCATTTTTTTTACAATGCTAATCTTTTTTTACAATTCTAATCTTTTTTTCAATGCCATAATTTTTTTCAGCTTCATTCAGGTGATACTGTCTTGACGCTTGTGTGTGCACGGCATGAGGGGCGGGTCTTCAGCCCCACATATGTTTGCATGAACAAGGCAGTAGGGAAACTACGACTGTCCGAGGCGAGACACGAGAAACAGCAGGACATTTACATTGCTAATAATGTGGTTTGTGGAAGAAAAAAAGACATAAACGGTTTCTTCTCAGTTTCTTCTACTGACCAGTAGACTAGGAGTCTTTGTGATAAAGTTTTATGCTTGTGTAGCCTGTCTTTGTTGGAGGTTCTCCTCATTACAGACAGTGCGGTATGAAGGGATGTAAATACACACTATATATATAGCATATTAAATAACTGTATTTATTTCAGATCCACAATACATATTCACAATACATGTCAATAACGTTAACAAATCAATTAAGACTGGTGTAAGCAAAGCTAACAACACGGACAACTCGTTTTTTTATTAGATTGCGAAACGTAATAGTGACACACACTCTAAACCAGAAGGTGGTGGTAATGCGTGCCAACTGCCATGGCAAACTGAGAAGAAACCGTTTATATCTTATTTTTTTATTATTATTATTCCACAAACCACATTATGCTTTCTGTACACCTAGAGACTTTGAAACGATTTAGAAAAGACTCTTAAAGATTATCAGCTCACATCTAAAGACTTGGGTTAACAGTTTTTTAGTCTCAGACTAAAGATTTTATAAACACTGAATCTTGTTGGGACACTATTTAAAAGACTACACCTAGGCTATTTTAGCTTCCCGCAAAATTCCTCCCATTATCCTCAGCATTATACAGTTTCTTTATGTGCGAATGTTGTAGCATTCTTTGCCAAGATTAATGTTATGTCAAATAAAGACTTGCATTCAAAGTGGGTACTGTATCATCAAACTGGTTAACTCATATCTTTTTAATGCAAGGGATTTAGATGCTGTACCACTTGCTCCATGCAGATGCACAGATAGCGCTGGTTTGTGCCTGTATTCCAGGGGGCAAGGTTGGAATACACTTTGTAATTTATGGCCCATTATTAAGCCATGGAACACCAATATTGTATTTGTTGTGTATAGACCCTGCCAGGCTCCATAGGTGGCTACAAAACTGTTATTTATAAATATGACACCTATGTTTATAGCCTACTTTCCCGCAGGAACAAAAAAAAAATTGATATGTGGCAAGGTGCAAGACGATTCCATAAACAGGACTCAAACATCATCATCATCATCAGCAATGTAATCCTTCTTATTAACCATTGTGCCATAGCAGTAAAGTACAACTCCAAACAGCCAGGGTACAGTATGAAGTGGACAGGACCCCCACACAGTCACATAGTTGAATGAACGGAGGGAACAGATTACGACTCCATGCGCACGGTTTAATAAACCGAGGGAACAGATTCTTACCCCTCAAAAATTATTTCTGCACCTGACCCCTGCCGGGATCTGTAGCTTTGTGCTTCCGCTTGTGTGAGAACAGCTTTATTGGTTGTTGGTTGATTTACGTCACAACGACTACACTAAGGCTTGTAATATCAAACATGTTTGACTCAAAAGACTACAGAAAGACTGTCATAAATCGGGTCCCCAACTGCAGATTATCACCTTCCACAAACCACATTAGAAGCAAAGACAATGTTGATCCCACTCGGACAGTCGGAGTTTCCCTCCTGCCTCGTTCATGCAAACATGTGGGGGGCTGAAGCCCCGCCCCTCATGCGCGTGCACACACAAGTGTCAAAACAGTATCACCTGAATGAAGCTGAAAAAAAAGATGGCATTGTAAAAAGGATTGGCATTGTAAAAAAAGATTGGCATTGTAAAAAAGGATTGGCATTGTAAAAAAAGATTGACATTGTAAAAAAAAATCAAATCCTACTAGAACCAGGAAAGTTGAGCACATCACGCCAGTTTTAAAGTCCTTACACTGCATGGCTCCCTGTAGCTCAAAGAATATACTTCAAAATACTTCTGTCAAAATATACATTAAAGATCTGTTAATGTATCAACTTTCCAGACCACTCAAGTCTTCTGGTTGAAGTCTGCTCTGCATCCACAGAACCAATCAGAACCAAACATGGAAAAGCAGCATTCAGTTTTAATGCTCACAAACTTCCAGAAAACTGCAAAAAATGGTGAAACAGGGAGTACCTTTAAATTAAGGCTAAAATCTAATCTTTTCAGAGATGCCTTCGATTAATACAAACTGGAGCATCTTTAATTGTACTCTCTATTGCAACCTTTCATTGCTTTTCTTTATCTTCCTTTTATTTTGCTATTTAATATTTATTGTTTGTTGTTTCATGTTTTCATCATGTAAAGCATTTGGAATCTTCCGGTTTCTGAAATGTGCTAGACAAATATAATTTTATGCAAGTATAGTTTTACACTAGGTTTGCTGAAATACTCATCTAATGTTTACTTGTTTAATGTTCTTTTTCATGTGAAAATTTCTCCTTATTCATAAATTTATCTCTTTGATTTGAATGTCAGAAAATTAAAGAGTAGTATCTCGGCTGCTCTCTATGTAGCTCTCTCATCGAGAGCTGTTTGGGGATTTCTGACCACAGCACACAGATCAGGTTATATGACACACAAAGACAGAGAGCCGCCCGCAGTCAGTTTAGTCTCTCTTTTACTGTGAACATTTTAAACCCATTTTAAAAGGTAAAATCAAGTCGACTGTTCGGAAACCCTTAGGCTTGATATAACAACAAAATAATTTGTGTGTTAAGAAAAATACAGGTTTCAAAGCCGTGCCTAAGAAGATATGCTGTGATTGACAAAAATATGCAGCACAAAATGAGTTTAGGAAAATGTACCTTGGGGTCATGGAAATAAAAAATTGACAAAAGATGCCGCTACAGGAATTCAAGATCATCTGTCTTGACCTTTGTGGACTGAAGCAGAGCTTGCTGCGATTAGTTTCCACTTCTCTGGACCTTGAACAAGCTAAAGTGTATATAGGAACTTAATGTCCGTATGTTACTCTTAAAATGTTTGAGATTGATTTACAATCATACAAAGTCTGATGACAGCACCCATGGTCACACAGTATTAAATCCACTTATGCACCTTTATCTATTACAGTTAGCACATTTATGGGTTTGTTTTCCAATTATACACACTCATTGATGATCACAGTTTTTTTACAGTTTATCGGATACATTAGTTGTATTTGTATGCATATACTGTATACCTAGTTAGTTTATTAATTTTCAGCAAACCTTGTCACCTTTGATTTGCAATTTTTATGTCCTGTTGCGGAGGGTTCCATGGTCATCTGAAACATGGCCTGACAAAAGATTGGGGCCATGGCTCAAAGCATCTAATCAAAAGAATGGGTAATTGGACTGCACCATCAGTATACCATCATGTATATTCTTCTATATTGTTAAATATTTCAGTATTCTTAAGCCTTAGTCATTGGGTTTTGTTCCTTTATCAACTAACTTCACCTCTCTGTTTCCTTTTGTAGTTAGTAATTATCCGTTGTTTAGCTCCCTCACTTGTATTGAAATGGTCTGATCAGCCATACAGTTTTTGGGCCTGAGTTCAGCTTTGTTTTGCTGTTTTTCCAAATAACTGGGGATAAAACACATCTTGTTTTTCCATACATTATTGTGCCTCCTCCTGGTTTTCAGCTCAGTCCACTATAGAAAGCAAGCTCTTAGTTAGCGTTTTCTGAGAAAATATCTTTTTTTGCACAACGTTATCGGTAGATGCAGTAATCCATACCATCACTCAGGCAGAGCAACTTTAAATCAGTCTGAAATAATTTTATTGAAGCCACTACCATGACAACTTGACAGATAGACTGATATGGGATGGAAGGCTGGAGGAGGGGATGAAACGGAGGAGAAAGATGCTGGAAAATTGATTTCTTTAAGCTGCATTAATCAAATTGACAAGAGAAAGGGCATTATCTGTTCAATAGATGTAATATGGTGGATAAAATGAAGACAAAGGTGTGCCCAGTGAGGCAAAGTTACTTTGAAGGATGAGGATAAGGGGAATGATCACCAGTCAGTGCCATGTGGAAACATGTATGCATCTGTAAGATTATTTGCTTAAAATACCCACACAATCATTATGAATATTGATCAGCTAACAGAAAATGTGCATGCTTTTGGTAGGCTGTTATAAGACATAAAGACACATCAGAAAAATCCTCAACACTCTCTAGTGTTTATGTAGCTTCCAGTAACAATAACAGAACCACATATAAGGCAACAAAATAAGGACATAAACACAGGTAAGAACAGAATTGCTCAAATTTGTTGTTATAGTATTTGCTTTCTTATTAGATTTTCTTAGTTACATTACAGGGATTAATCTCCAAATGAGTGGATGAGGTCATGCTTTGGTTATAGGATCGTTTCTTAATTATGTTCCTCTATCTAATTAAATAGTTGTCGGATCTATAATGACTTTTTAGACATTTTTGTCCTAAAATGTATGTCTTCTTCAAGAAAGTCATTAGCAAAGTATGTTTTTCTGATTCCTTTCTTTCTAAGAACAGCAATTTTGTAGCAGTGAGATCCCTTAGATTTCTTTGTGCTTCTATTACCTAGCCAAGAAAGCCATATTGGGAGAGTTCAGTGCACAAATGAAAAAAAGGAAGTCAAAAATCTAAAGGTAAAGAGTATGTGGCTGCAGCCGCTATAACCATTCACTCTTATACACAGTATGTCAGGTTGCTGTTATGTAGGAAACCGTCACGCTCACACATATCCCTTTTATTTGACCTGTTACTTTTCATAATTTACCTTTTGATAGTAGCGTTATGCAATACCATCATGAAAATATGTTGGTTTAAATAAATATTATCAACCAAAAATCCAATACTGAAAAAGTTTTGATCACTTTTCATTAAGACCAAAATAATAAGAAAGAAAATTAACAGCCTACCATGTGACTTGCGGATTACCTTTCTCTCAGGGCATAGATTTTGCTTAAAAAATGTTTTATTACCTTTTCTTTATAGGCCAACTTTGTGACACTGTTAAACTGTGACTGCACATTTGTTGTATTGCTTTATGCACTCAGTTAACTTTAGACATTAGTGACCACATTTAAGCTTGATAATAGCAAGTATTTTCTGTAGCTTCATTTTATTGAGCACATTCAACGTCTAAATCTAATCTCAGGAATAAGGCTTTCTATCAAGACATTGTTAGCTAAATTAAGGTTGATGAGAACATCTCAATTCCAGATCTCTGCTGTTTTATTTCAAAATACTTTACCTGTATTTTTAAATTATTGATTGTTCATTGTTATCAGTGGATTATAGAGTTATGTTTCAGATATCTTAGTTTCAATTCTAGCATTGCAATATATTAATAATCTGGGGTCTCATTTATAAACGTTGCGTACGCACAAAACGGGGCCTGAAACTGGCGTACGCCACTTTCAAAGTAAAAGTTGTCATTTATAAAAAACAGACTTGACAGGAAAATGTGCGCACCTGTACACCAACTCTGACCCGTGCGTACGGACATTTTGGAGACGGGGGGGAATCGACAACGCAGTTGGTGAGGTGGTGAACTGCAGCCAGACTGCATATTACTCCTCTCACACATATCATTTCCCCTCACACCAAACATTAATTATGGATTCATGTTATTACAAACATCCAAACCAGCAATGATATCTATATTGTAGCTTTGCAGTGAGCTATAGCTCTTCTAAAAACATTTTTCAATATTAAAATAAATACATAAAATGTATCAGAAAAGCTTAAACTCAGATAAACGGGCCGGGACTGTATGCCAATTAATAAATTGAATCATCTGTACCATATATCATTGATTGGCACGTTCATTGTGCCAAGGAAGGAAGCAATCAGTCTTATTGCTGCCAATAGAAATACCCCAACTACTTTCAAGCGTAATATTTAAGATGGATGCACTGGCGTTGCTAGAAGATTTTGCAAATGGAAGGATTAGGAGAGAACGCGTGTTCAGGGATCATGCGGACCTCCTTGCCCATGATGATGACTGGCTAATAAGCAGATTCAGATTCCCTAGAGCTGTGCTCTTGGATCTCTGTGCTGAATTGGGCCCGGTTTTGGAGAGACCGTCCAGGCGGAACCGTGCCATTCCGGTCCAGCTGCAGGTGCTCACCACTCTGGGGTTTCTTGCAACTGGTTGTTACCAGCGAGAATTAGCCGACAGGTATGTGTCTGAGTGACATGATTCTTACTATTCTGCCCAAAGTCCCTTTTTGGAAATAATCCCTTCAAATACACTACCGTTCAAAAGTTTGGGGTCACATTGAAATGTCCTTATTTTTGAAGGAAAAGCACTGTACTTTTCAATGAAGATAACTTTAAACTAGTCTTAACTTTAAAGAAATACACTCTATACATTGCTAATGTGGTAAATGACTATTCTAGCTGCAAATGTCTGGTTTTTGGTGCAATATCTACATAGGTGTATAGAGGCCCATTTCCACCAACTATCACTCCAGTGTTCTAATGGTACAATGTGTTTGCTCATCGGCTCAGAAGGCTAATTGATGATTAGAAAACCCTTGTGCAATCATGTTCACACATCTGAAAACAGTTTAGCTCGGTACAGAAGCTACAAAACTGACCTTCCTTTGAGCAGATTGAGTTTCTGGAGCATCACATTTGTGGGGTCAATTAAACGCTCAAAATGGCCAGAAAAAGAGAACTTTCATCTGAAACTCGACAGTCTATTCTTGTTCTTAGAAATGAAGGCTATTCCATGCGAGAAATTGCTAAGAAATTGAAGATTTCCTACAACGGTGTGTACTACTCCCTTCAGAGGACAGCACAAACAGGCTCTAACCAGAGTAGAAAAAGAAGTGGGAGGCCGCGTTGCACAACTGAGCAAGAAGATAAGTACATTAGAGTCTCTAGTTTGAGAAACAGACGCCTCACAGGTCCCCAACTGGCATCTTCATTAAATAGTACCCGCAAAACACCAGTGTCAACATCTACAGTGAAGAGGCGGCTGCGGGATTCTGGGCTTCAGGGCAGAGTGGCAAAGAAAAAGCCATATCTGAGACTGGCCAATAAAAGAAAAAGATTAAGATGGGCAAAAGAACACAGATATTGGACAGAGGAAGACTGGAAAAAAGTGTTGTGGACGGATGAATCCAAGTTTGAGGTGTTTGGATCACAAAGAAGAACGTTTGTGAGACGCAGAACAACTGAAAAGATTCTGGAAGAATGCCTGACGCCATCTGTTAAGCATGGTGGAGGTAATGTGATGGTCTGGGGTTGCTTTGGTGCTGGTAAGGTGGGAGATTTGTACAGGGTAAAAGGGATTCTGAATATGGAAGGCTATCACTCCATTTTGCAACGCCATGCCATACCCAGTGGACAGCGCTTGATTGGAGCCAATTTCATCCTACAACAGGACAATGACCCAAAACACACCTCCAAATTGTGCAAGAACTATTTAGAGAAGAAGCAGGCAGCTGGTATTCTATCGGTAATGGAGTGGCCAGCGCAGTCACCAGATTTGAACCCCATTGAGCTGTTGTGGGAGCAGCTTGACCATATGGTACGCAAGAAGTGCCCATCCAACCAATCCAAATTGTGGGAGCTGCTTCTAGAAGCGTGGGGTGCAATTTCTCCAGATTACCTCAACAAATTAACAGCTAGAATGCCAAAGGTCTGCAATGCTGTAATTGCTGCAAATGGAGGATTCTTTGACGAAAGCAAAGTTTGATGTGAAAAAAATCTTATTTCAAATACAAATCATTATTTCTAACCTTGTCAATGTCTTGACTCTATTTCCTATTCATTTCACAACCTATGGTGGTGAATAAGTGTGACTTTTCATGGAAAACACAAAATTGTTTGGGTGACCCCAAACTTTTGAACGGTAGTGTATGTTATATTTATTTACTAGGTCTGGGATATCACAGCCGTCCCAGAGCGCAATAATGCCTGCAGTCTTGGATGGGATCATTAAAATGAGCAGGCGATACATCACGTTTCCATATACTGTGGGGGAGCAGGCCGAAATGAAGATGCAATTTGCAGCAGTGTCCGGTTTCCCAAACATAATCGGCGCAATTGACTGCACCCACATTGCCATAAGGGCCCCATCCGAGGATGAATTTGTTTTCATCAATCGGAAACATGTACACAGTATTAATGTGCAAATCATATGTGATTCACAGATGATGATCACTAATATGGTGGCACGATGGCCTGGGTCAACACACGACTCCTTTATCTTGACACACAGCAGTGTAGGGAACAGACTGCAGGCAGGCGCTGTGCGTGATGGCTGGCTGCTCGGTAAGTCCTCACCGTCATTAGAAATGCTGCTTGTTGACGCTTGAATTAAACGTGTTATCACTTGCAGGTGATAGTGGCTACCCTCTCAGGAGCTGGCTTCTGACCCCGTTCCCAGACCCACAGACAGCAGAGGAAATGCGCTACAACTCCTGTCACACGCGTGCGCGCTCAGTCATGGAGCGTGCCATAGGCCTGTTAAAATGTAGGTGGTCGGTCATTGGATGCCTCGGGTGGCAGACTATTATACCACCCTACAAAGGTCTGCAAGATCGTGAGGGCATGTGGAATTCTTCATAACATGGCACTGAGAATTGACATTCCCCTCCCTCCTGGCCTACCCCCTCCCCAGCATGAGAACCCCGACCCACAGCCGCCGCCTCCTCCTCGACAGGAAGCCTTCACCCAGGGAGCAAGGATCCGCCAGGATGTAATGCAGCGTTTGAGATAACAACGACAAGGTTCATTTATTAAAATGTTTAATTGTATCATTTAAGGTACCAATGGCTGTCACTATGTCACACAGCACACTCTTTATTTCCTTTAACTCATTTGTCACAGAATTGATGGCGCTGATGGTGTCTCTCTGTGTCTGCATCACAGCTTCAGTCAGAACCCAACCACTGCTGGATGCACCACGGGCACCGGCAGCACTGGTGCTGGGGGCAGCCGGACGGTGGGCAACCTCATCTTCCTCAGCCTCGCCACCTACTGACTGTGGAAGAGCTGAAAAGACACGGCATATTAGTCTGTCTCCTTAAAATATGCTCAAATTTGTTAACGTAGCCACGTAATAAAATATATACAAAAGGTGCTTTACCGGGTTCATCTGTCGTTTCTGCCAGGTCGGTGTCGCCCTCCTTCTCTGACACAATACCGTACACGCTTGATGTTCCCATGATACTTGCCATCTTCCTGTCCAGTGGTGTCAGCTGGGGTGTACACGCACCCCTTCCAGTAGCAGACCCACTCTGACGGTGGGAGGCAAGTTTTTTTTTTGCCTCGACTTTGAGGTCCGACCACTTTTTTTAAATTTTGGGTACCGTCCTGTCAGTTGCACTGGCAGTCTGCACTGCAGACGCCACATGCTGCCACTCGCAGTTCTTCCTTTTATTTGTGACACCACTGCTGTGTCCACCAAATAAAATGTCTCTTCTAGCCTCCACTTCACCCACTAGCACTTCAATCTCCATCTCCGTAAAGTTTCTCTTCTTGGTTTTTTTTGTTGTTGCCATATTTCCCCTCTTCTTCATACGCATCAATATTCATGTCCTGCTTTGCATTGACCTTTTATAGCTGGATTTGGGCGTGTTCAGGGCGGGATATGAGCCAAATTCACATGCGCAAACTTCCAAGAAGACTGTGATTTATAAAGGGGAAATTGCTTACACCTGTGCGTAGGCATTGTTTTATAAATCAGAAATCTGTTTGGCGTACGCAAACTTTTTGTTTTGGTCGTACGTACACTTTTAGTAGGGATTCTATGCAATGTTTTATAAATGAGACCCCTGGTCTTTACCATGTTCTAAAGTATTAAAACTGAACCTCAACTGTAAACATACTCACACTTTTTAAAACATTGTAGATCACTTTGATTTGCATCATTGCTAAAATGTCCTAGACAAATAAACTTGACTTACACACAGACACACACATACGAACATGCACGCACGCACACACACACACACCCACACACAGACACACACACACACACACAGAAAGATAACACACAAACGCCTGATTCCACTATGACAACATTTAATGAACAAAGGTAAAACCAAACCGATTATTAAATCTAAGAACTATCTTGATGCATTTATAAACCCAAATTTAAAGTTGGTTGATTTCCTTTTTGCCTTAAAATTGCAAAGCAAACCATTTTGTTTGATTTATATAAGCCTAAACTTTTTAAATGTGGGTAAAACTATTTTGTATTGTCAAAAGAAACGGTTAAAAATTTAGTGAAAGGGGTGTCGCGTAGCATAGTAGTTAGTGTGGGCACCCCATGTATGGAGGCCTCAGTCCTCGATGCGGTTGTCCTGGGTTCGAGTCCCATCCCGGTGGACCTTTGCCGCATGTCCTCCCCCTTCTATGTACTGTCCACTTTTAAATAAAGGGCACTGTGGTCACAAAACCTTTTTAGAAAAGATTTTTTTATTGTTATTTTTGTTTAAAAAAGAGAGAAAGACACCACAATGTATAAGTCTGATACATGGGAGTAAAACAATACATGGACAAAAAAAACTGTGCTCTTAATTTGTTTAGTCAGCTGATCTTCTTTTTAACAACATGACATTGCTCAACCTGGACCTGAGCAATTTAAAAGTAACCAAATACTGCACTGACACAGGACTTGATTCACTGGGTTTTTATCTGTTAAATGGAAGGAAGGCAGCGAATGCACATCCATCCTTTAAAAAAACATTCAAGTATTTAAGCACTCAAATAGTGATATGCACCAAAAACTTCATTGCAGGAGCAAAAGCATTTCTCTACTCTGGGACATTTCTGCTCAGATTGCTGGTTTCTCTGTATTTATTTAAAGGAAAATCAACCCATATTTATGCAAATTAAAGCTGCTGCAAAAAGATTCCACTTCTCAGTGATTTTTGCCAGTAAATTAAAATATGTATTGCCAAAATTATTATTTATTATCAAAATTAAGTCTTGTAAATCAGATAAAGGGGCAATGGAAGAGCAACCAAGCTGCAACAAGTGCCTTTACATACTATGTAGATCAGCGTATCTTCCTGAAAAGCCCAGTTACACAAAATTATCTCTTTGATTAACTAACATTAGTAATCCAAAAAATTGTAATGATGTGAAAAATCCTGTTACTGTAGTTTTAAATTCTGAATTCAAAATTTCATCATGCATTTTTTTTAAAACAGGTTTACCAAAATATAGAGAGGCACATCCAATGGTCAATTAACATGCTTTAAAGTATGATAATTAACTTTGTAAATCAAACCTATTTTTATTGTATGTAATAGCCTACAGATGAGATTCAGGACCATAATCAGCACCACTTAAATCGTCTGCCAATGACAGGATCCACTGACACCCAGGGGGGAAAAAAAGGAAAAAAAATCCTGTCTTTTTAAACAATATTTCATGTAAAACTGCAATATAGCACAATTGTAACTGTGTGACTTGTATACACTTTAAGTTTCTTATAACTATATCACCCTAAGATATAATTTTTCTATCAGTGCCACATAACCCTGACAATTACTCTGAACTGCCGTTTATTACTGCTCGTCTTCTTTTTCCATTATCCATGTCATGGCTTTCATCTGACACCTTGCATCATGCATTCAACTGTAAGAACAAATAACTACATGAAAAAACTGTGCAGCACATAGATCATCCTGTATGAAAAGTGAATTGATAGAAATTCTATTTATTTTTCATGTTTTTTGAAGGTTCTGTAACTTTACACTGTTTTGGAGAAAATGTGAAGGCTTTTGGATTTATTCTGAATGCCCATCACTCTATTGCAAATTTGGCTTGTGTCTCAATGTCAAATGGAGAGAAAACTATTTACTGTAAGTAAATAAGATCGCAGTTGAACATGGCAAAAATTCATTGGCATAAGCCTCGTAATTTAGAAATGCACAATATTTCACCATCTTGAACGAGTGTACCCATTGTAACACATAAACTAATGTTTTAGGAATTAGAATTAACAACATTATTAAAGGGGGATAGGGTGATTAACAAAGAAAATAGGAAATTTTATCAATGGACCATAGCCATAGCAGATGCCAAATGCAGTCCGGATTAAGGGTGGACTACGTCAATATGGAGGACTACTTGGTGGTGTCAGTGAAGCTCACATTCATTTCAAGTCTAGTCAGGTAAAAAAATGTGGATGATGGCCTACAGAAAGGAAAACATAGGAGTTATTATTGGTGAGGTAAGAATTTTTCTTTTGTTATACATAACCTTTAGTAAGTGTCACCAATTTTTATTCAAAACCATACCATACCAATTTTATTTGTAAAACACCTTTAACACGGCATTACAACCAACCAAAGCGGTGTACATAAAAACATGAATCAACCACACAAGTTATGGCAAACATTTAAAAACAAGAAGCTAAAAAAAGGACAAACAGACAAGGCAGTAACAGTTGATACAAACTAAATTCTCTGTAAGCTACACAGCAGGAACTCTAAATTCAGAATTTAGGCAGCATGTCTAAAATTGACAAGTGCTGTCTAGGTTATTTTGTAAATGTGCGTACAAGTGGCTAACAGTGCGTTCACACCAAAGCATAAAAAACACGCCGCATGCCAAAGTTTGACCCTTGAACATTTGCAGCTTGACACGTGTCCAATTCGCTTTAGACCCACGTCAAAATATGCCATTTTGACACAAGTCAAGCCAGAAATACACAACATGTGAGAGGAGCTAGTGCCAGATGATGTTTTTGCAAGATGGCAGCTGTCGATTTAGCATTGGAAGAGAGAGTCTCCATTCTCTATTTATTGTGGAGAGTTGCCTACCCTCATCCTGCCTTGTTCCAGTACCAAAGAGAACTCACCCATCAGTCATCAATGACTATAGACCTGTTGCCCTGACATCCCACATCATGAAGGTGCTGTAGAGACTCCTGTTGGCCCACCTGAATGAGCAAACAAGAACGTATCAGGACCCACTGCAGTTTGCTTATCGCTGTGGAGATGGGGTTGAAGATGCCATCATCCACCTACTTCAACCAACCCACTGTCATCTGGACAAAGCAGGCAGCACTGTGAGGATCATGTTCTTTGATTTCTCCAGTGCATTTAACACAATTCAGCCTGATTTGCTTTGTCAGAAACTCCTGAAGACACAGGTGGAGCCCTCAACAATTGCCTGGATCAATGACTACCTGACAAACAGACCACAGTTTGTGAAACTGAAGAATTGTGTGTCAAACCAGGTGGTCAGCAGCACAGGAGCACCACAGGGGACCGTACTCTCACCATTCCTTTTCACTCTGTACACCTTAGACTTCCAGTACAAATCAGAGACCTGTCATCTGCAGAAATACTCAGATGACTCTGTGATTGTCAGGTGTGTCAGAGATGGACAAGAAGCTGAATACAGAGAGCTGGTGGACCGCTTTGTGACATGGTGTGGAAACAATCGTCTTACCTTGAATGTGAACAAAACAAAGGAGATGATTGTAGATTTCAGAAGAAACAGGGATAAGTCAAACACTGGGAGAAGAAGTGGAGGTGGTTGAGGAGTATAAATACCTTGGAGTTCATCTTTACAAAAGACTGGACTGGAGACTGAACCGTGAAACCTTTTACAAGAAGGGACAGAGCAGACTGTACTTCTTGAGGAAGCTTTGCTCCTTCAAGGTTTGTAGCAAGATGCTGCAAATCTCCTACAAGTCTGTTGTGGAGAGTGTAATCTCTTCTGCCATCATCTGTTGGGGTAGCAGCATCAGAGCCAGGGACTTAAAAAGGCTAAACAACCTGATAAAGAAGGCTGGTTCTGTTCTTAGTACTACTGTGGAACCACTGGAGATGATAATGCAAAGAAGGATTCTTCATAAAATCAAAAGAATTATGGACAACCCTGAGCCTCCTGTCATTCAACAACAGAGTGTCTTCAGTTGGAGGCTTCTTCAGTTTCGCTGCAATACAGACTGCTACAGGAAATCCTTCCTGCCCACAGCCATCCTCATCTATCTACAACAAGTCGTTAAAGAATTAATTATATAAACTACAACAACACTTAATTTCCCTCTCGGATCAATTAAGTATTTTTGAATTGAATTGAACTATGGAGCAAATGCAAGAATCCAACAAGGTGTGAAGGAGAGAGAGGATCTTAAAGAGCAATTCACCCCCCTACCATTCTTACTCCACCCACATTTCCTGTTTGAAAAATGCACCAAAAAGAGGCCCGAGGACAGAGGGCCAGAAGCGCACATAAAAAACAATAGCCTCTTATCCACGTCAGTGATCTGAATCGCTATGGTATAGGACTTTGGTGTTACATTTTCAAGGTAGAAAAATAACAGAAATCATTTTAAGCTTAATAATTAGAGAAAGAGGAGATTAAAGACGCACTCCAATGAAAATCGTGTTTTTCATGTTGTTAACATGTTCTTGTGGCATTTTTCTGATGCCAGATGACATATCTTAAGAAAATTAAGCTCAAAATTGCATTTCTGAGTATTTCTGCTTTCATATCGCTGTGAATCAGTAGCATAAGCTAGAAGGCCGTCTAAAACAGACTGGGTTTGTGACGTATCAACCCCACTGGGTGAGCTACAAGCTCCTCCTCCTGCTCCGCTCTGCCCCGCCCACTCAGGTTCTGAGGAGTAGAGAAGACGATCACGGTTTAACAGCTGTGCTGTAGCATGTGCTGCTGGCAGGGGAAAAAAATGGGCTTCGCTAGTAAACTACTTTTGAAGCCGGGTGCAGGACCTTCCATCAAGACACCATCAAGTGGACAGCCTGCATCTTTACCGGTAAGTTTATGCTTTTCTGTCAGGAACCATCCGCTTGTTTGTGAGGGGCTGTAGACTAGCAGGAGAGTTAGAGGTCTCAGCAACGAGAGGGAGGGTTCCTCCGCGCCAACGGTTCCGCCCACAACACAGAGGTGAATTGCTAATGAGCTACTGTCCCTCTTCTGAAGCTATGTCCTAGAAAACGGCACAGGTTTTGTGATTTTGGCTAAAAACGGCATACTAATAATTGTGGGTCTTTAAAGAGTTCTACATTAAATAAAACGAACACCACACGATCCTGACATGGCTGACCTACAGATATTAATGTGCACATTTTTGAATTAATATATCCAACGCTGATCGATTATTTTAAATTATTCTGTCGGGATTCCTCCAACTCATGTCCGTTTTGTGCACAAGACATACATACAACTTTGGTTCTATCAAAAACGTCTTTCATTTGGCAGTCATGTTGTTGACATTCATCTTTGTTTTTTTTCCTCTTTTTTTGTTTTTTCATCTTTTACAGAAACGTTGGTAATGAAAGTACTTCTTTTGAACTGTGGTTTTATTGAAGACTTTTGTGTCTTTGTAATGTTTTTGGAAGGTGTTATGTCTTATATGTCTCCAAATATGGGATCAGTTGTTTTTCTTTTTTGGTGTTCTAAGAAAGTAACAATGTCCAAAAAAAGCACTCTCTTTGCCCACTTCTTTGTATAATGTCATTTGCTTTAATCCTTCACTTTTCACAGAGCTTTTAAGGAAGCTTTTGGTTCAACATTCATAGATTGCTAGGCATGTTTAACTCTTCTAAATACTGTAGGTAACTCTTCCATTGTGTTGCAACATTCTCGTAAAAATATTCCATACTTCTTTAACGCCTTAGTATCTTCAGCCTTAATATTTGGCCAGTCAGTCACAATATCAATATTAGCAGCAGTTATATTGAGCTCGTTCCCAAAATGTTCAACTAGTCTCCAGGTTGCCCCCTTTTGTACTCTTCCAAGTAATATAAACAGTCTCCTTTGTTCCTAGTTTTTGCTTCCACGCAATGTTCAAAAGCTTTTATAGAGGGATTAAACGGCTCACTATTATAAATTGGGATTTCTATTCTTGGCAATAACTGAGCTGTTTGCATTTGGACCAAAACGGACGTTATTTCCCTTTGTTGATTTAATACACTATACTGGTTTCCAACTTCCTGGAACGACACAAAACACATAGGCTCCTTCTCCAGCCCCTAATTGCACATGGCTAAAGACAAAGCAATTACACTTTACAAACAACTTAAATTACAGGAGCTATCATAAAACAACAATACATGATAAAGGTACATACATTTTAATCACTGGAATCCTTATACCTTTAGGAAACTAACTTGCTGCCTCACATACTAAACATAATTTAGTCTTAAATTTAGTTTGAAGGCAACTCCCCGAACTAACCCTTTCTTATGCGGAAATGTTTTTAGAATTTTTCTAATACCCACGAACCTCTAGGAGTGGTATAATCTATAACTAAAGCTATGTGTCCTGTTTCCAAACTTTTTTTCCTTTAAATCAGTTTTTGTTTTTCTTGTAACAGTTGTAAGTACTCCCTAATCCATTGCTTCCAAAACAAATCAGCGATGCACTGTACTTGTTTCCATCTTCTTTTAACATAAAGATCCTCTTTATCAAAAATTCCAGGCAGAGGGGCAGGTTTGCCTCTCATAAGGAGTAAATGACTGGGCGTTAACACCTCAAGATCATTGGGATCTTCTGATAATTTGGTTAAGGGACGATCATTAGATATAGCCTCAACTTCACGTAAAATGGTGTGACCCTGAGGGCAGATTAAAAGACCCTTTTATTCCCTTTGCCTTGTCAATCCTTTTTGTATTTAGAGAGCCTATGGCCTCTTAGCTCTCTTACAGTCCTTTCAAAGTTTGTACCATTGTCTGACCTCATATGTGTCACTTATCCTCTTCACGCTATAAACCTACATAGCACATTAATGCATGAGTCAGTGCTTAAGGAATAAGCTACCTGTGAATGTACTGCTCTGTTTGTCATACACGTGAATATCACACCATAACGTTTCACTATACTGCATCCTCTTCATACGTCTATAGGGTCGGAATAATCTACTCCGATGCTTGTGAATGGTGGTAAATCCAGAACTACTCTTTCTGCTGGTAAATCTGCCATTCGCTGCAGGTTGAGTTTCCCTCTATACTTCTTGCAAAAGAAACAGCCAAGACTCTCCTCACAGCAGAAACATCATGCGATATCCAATATTTTCCTATTTATACAGAAAGAACATGGTTTCTACCACCATGTCTAAGCTGAAGGTGGACATGATGAATAATAAGATCAGAATTTTGACAGAATACAAGGATGCTTTGAGCTTCCAGGAATAGGTGACTTGCTTAACCGGCCTCCAACATGCAGAAAGCCATCCTGCAGCATTTGATCTAACTTGTATATGGTACTTCTTTTGGATACTTCTAATTTATCAGATGTGAATGCTACTTTTTCCTCAGAAAATCTTTCTTGCTGACAAAAAACAATTATTTCTTTTTCTCCATTCTTAAAGTTTTAAGATAACCTTTGGTTTCCTAGTGACCTTTTGAACTCTTGCATCTTTTTAACCATAGTTAAAGTTGGGACATGTGTACAAGATGCTACATAGGACTCTATTTGTTTTCTTTCCGTGCTTAACCTCAATGGGATTTCCTTCACCAATCTGAAAGAGATAAGAGATTAGTTACGATGGAGCATTAGTGTTGATGGTTGTTGCACGTTACGAAATTCTGTTTTATTTTGAGGTCATTTACTGGTCTTTGGAAATTTAAAGAAATCTGCGGCCAACTTCTTTGAGGTTTACAAAGAAATTTGGGACTTTGGATCCATTCCTAAACTTTGTATGGTGTCACATTTCTGTCGATTTCTTGATGCTTGTAAGCATAGCATACTGAAGAGAAAACACTGTAGGCTACATGATAATGCAAAACACATTAGTTTTATATATATATAAAAAAATATATATATTTTTTTTCAGGTCTTTTTGACGCTTTGAATCGTGTACCAAAGCAGTGACATACCAGACAACGCTTTGGACATAATTGATAACGTGACTCTGCTCAGACGAATCAAGCATTGACACAGGGCTTCTGAAGCATGTTTTTTTTATTTTTATAAATGCCCAGAAGCTTCAGGTTCAAACGGACCATCACTACCCAGAGATCCTCCTGGTCCAACTACAAACTAGCTCTGACTGTTTTTTCTGAAATCCATTTCACGAATGGTCATCGGACTCCTTCTTGTTACCATTCCTCTGCAATCTCACTCCTCCTTCCAAGATCATCAGATCCTTAGTTGTGTTTTGTGGATTCGCTCTCCTTGTGCCATCTCCACTGTCCACATGCCTCCTGTCCCCCCCTCCCCCCTCCAGCCCATAACAGTATACCTCACCTTCCCCTGATTATAACTCACTTATGGATACCAGCTCATATCTTCAGCTCTCCTCAGTCCATTCCGGTTCCTCTCCAACCATCTCCACCTTAAAGGGGCTATATGCAACTTTTCCCCCAAAATAAATGTAACAATAGCCTTTTAATTTGACCATCTATCACTCAAACATCTCCTGATGATCATACTGACACCTTGTCAGCTCACAGTGGGTGCACCTATAAGCCTGTATCCAATTTTTACTATTTTCTGTCGGGTCGGATTTTCCCGCGCTGTCTGCGGATGTGACGTCAAGCGCGTTCATGTTAAATGTTTCAGATCGCTCTGCCACTACCGGTAGTCAGCACTCGCAAGCAGTTCAATGGATTGTGCGAATACACAGAAGAGACCAAGTACAACTCTGAGACCAACAGTAACTCCACATAAGACTAAAAAAGTTAGACCCCAGACTAGTGCCAGAAAAAGATCGAAGATTGAGAGTGACCAGCGTAGGAGCGAGTGCTGCGAGAGCGAGCAGAAAGGTTCCGTTTTTTGGCCACAGGTGTCAGTTGCGAGTTTAAATTTCAGGAAATTGCACATAGCCCCTTTTAAAGTCACCACAACCACCTTCTGGATCAGGCTCTGCTCATCCTCTCTATACTCTCATCTTATCTGTTCCTCCGATCAGAACTCTCCTCTCAATTTCTCTCTGCAAGGGAGAAATTTAATATTAATGATCACCTCTATGCAGACGACTGCCAATTATATGTTCCTTTGAAGGCTCTTACCTCAGTTCAACCGCCCTTTGCCTGTATTGCTGAAGTTAAGGCCTGGCTTGCTGCCAATTTCTTGCTGCTGAATGATTACAAGACTGAGTTTATCGTTTTTATCTCATCTTCCTGTGCACTTGACGTTTCTGTACTCTCTTTTAAAATTTGTCAAACTGCTTTTAATCTTGGGATTAAAATGGATTTGGCTGACTCTTCAGCGTACCCTGGCGTCTGATTGGTCCTTACTCCAATGGCCTAAGCCCCACCCTGACTTTGATGGCTAAGTGACAGATAAAATAAATTCATTATGTGGTGCAGCACAGGAACATGAAATTATTTATTAAATAGGGAAATTATTATATACATATTTACATACATCCTTACTTTGTGGCTTACATAATTAATTAAATATTTATTTAATTATTTGGGTTCATTGCCATTTTTTTTTTTACTTAATGACACATTAAAGAAAAAAAGAAAAAAAATGGATTTGGCTTTAAAAATGGACTCTCACGTTAATATCATGGTTAAATCTTGTTTTTATCAGTTAAGATGCTTCGCCAAATTAAGACCCATCCTGAAATGGCACCACCTTAAGACAACCATTCCTGCTTTTATTACCTCAAGGTTAGATTATTCCAATGCCATTATCTTTAGCATTTCAAAAGCCGCTTTATCCCGCCTTCAGCTGATACAGAATGCAGCTGCTAGATTTTTGACAAATAGTGGCCGTCGGCATCATATTATCCAATTTTAGCAAGACTTCACTGGCTTTCTGTGCAGTATCACATTCACTTCAAAATTTTATTGTTTGTTTTTAAGGCCTTGAATGGCTTGGCCCCTGCATACATCTCAGAGGTACTCACTCCATTTGTTCCAGGCAGTTCTCTCCGCTCTGCTGATCACCAACTATTACAGATTCCTAAACTTTGCTGCAAAACCCATGGTGAACGAGCTTTTTCGGTCTGTCCCCCAAAACTGATGAGGAACTTCCTTTGGAGATCCTCCATCTTGGTTTTCAAGTCTCGATTAAAGACTCACTTCTTTTCTGCTGCTTTTGGTGCCTAGCCCTCATATCTGGACTTTTTTCATTTATTTATTATTTTCTGCTGTTTTATATGTTGTTTTTGACCGTTCGTATTCTTCTTTTATGGCCTGTTGTTTTATTACTTTTGTGCTACCATTGGACAGCACTTTGGTCAGTTCGCATGCTGTGTTAATTGTGCTTTAACAAATAAATTGGTATGGTATGGTATGGTATGGTATGGTATGGTATGGTATGGTATGGTATGGTATGGTATGGTATGGTATGGCATGGTAGCTCCTGGTCCCCAGTCCAGTCCAGTTCCAAAATCTTTCATATACCCATTCATATCCAATAATCATCTTAACTTTTGTTGGTCTCCTGAGTGTGTTTGTACATGTGGGTCAAGCACCAAAAACCATGATATACTTTAAAGGTAATGGTAGAATATTTTCCAGGCTTGTCCTGAAGTGTTCATTTAATGACTCACAAACCTAAAAGCAGAAAACAGCCCTTTTGTTGGGTTAAAAAAGCAATTTCCTGAGAAACCAGCACAAAACAAATGCTCTAATATAAAACATCTGTGTGGTTTCCATGGAGACCACCTAGTTATCAAATTAATACCGTACTCCTAAAAGAAATGTTTTGCCCATTGAAAGACAAATAGCAATTATATTAAAAGCACAGAAATAAACCCTTCTCTTCCAAAAGGAGCAGAAAATCACAGAATCACAATGGCTTGACTGCATCCATTTGCTTTTGATGGCATAAGGATGTATGGACATTTTATTTTGTTGTGAGTGAACCAGAGATTCTTCCTGCCCACAGCATTACCACCCACAATATTTTGAAGTTAATTAGATATGGTTAATTTAATTTCCATTAGAGAGAAATAAAGTATTTTTGAACCAATTGAACTGAGGTGAGTAACCCTCAACTTACCACCATATATAGTGTCATATGGGAGACCCACTGCATGTCAGAAGACCTCTAAAAAACCTGCTTCTTTTTCTCTCATGTTCTGACACAATTTAATGTAGTGTGGTCATAGTTTTTGTGAGGCCTAATGGAGAGGAGGTGGATATTAAACTTTTATTTTAAAAAACTAATTAGGATTTTGTAATGCACAGACTAGATGTGACGTTCATGCAGTAAACTATCAGAAAAAAGCCACACAATCAAACACGTATCAGAGATTTGTCAACAGGAGGTGAATTCAATTAGAATAAATATAATTTGAAAACTAAGCATTAGTCTACAAAGGTAATAACTTTCTAAAGCTCATCTGAAAACATCTATTTGAAAATGGAGGCAGCTATCCGTGTTTTTTAGTTTGTGATCTTTAATTCTCTCACTCTGCTTTGATACTTCGTTTTGGTTTGATTGCTGATATGAATTAGTTCACATTCACCTTCCTCTTCTTACTCTGTCTGCATCCAGTTCTTCTTTCAGTCTTTACCTTAACCTCCTCTTTAGGTTTTTCAGTCTGATCCAAAACTGGTCCCTATACAATCATGTTCCCTGTTTCACATGGTGTGACCCAAATTGTTTTGGACAGGCACAGCCGTGCAATGTGTGATGGAAGTCCTTTTGTTGTGAAGTGAGTCAGAAAGCTGAAGCAGAAAAAAACACTTGCACTCAGAGAGGCACACAAAGGGGCAAGATGTGTTGAGACAAAATGTTCTATTAGGCGTCTTTCAACAGCATAGTGGGCTCAGGTCAGCTCAAATGTGTCTGATTCAGACCCACAGCAAAATGAAAATTGTTCAACCAAAAGTATAGAAGAGCATTTCTACTTTTGCCACATGAGGTTTAGTCCCCCATATGAGGGAAACCCTTAACCCTGCTGAAGTTATCGTTATTAGTCAATAATCTCTTTATAGGGTGAGGTGGAAATCCTTATGGAAGGTATGTCAGTGTTTATTGTCAAATCACTTGAATTTGAGCATAGTCCTTCGCTTACAATTGAGAAAATCCCAAAGAGGAAACTTAGCTGGGGGGCTTTTTTTTTTTTTTTGGGGGGGGGCTTGTTTATTGAACCCCTTTCCGTTTTTATGTCCCGCATGTCTTGTGTGTTACATACTTCCTAGTCAAATCTGCCTTTTTTGACACCCTTTCTAAGTACGTACCTATTCATATTATACATCATTTAAAAGCTGAGATTATTTCAGGGCTGGCCAGAGGGTGGTTCGGGAGTTTTCCTGAATGGCCGGTCTGTTCTGGTCCGGTCTTTGACCCAGGGCAGCTGTGGCTACAATGTAGCTTACCATCACCAGTGTGTGAATGTGTGCGTGCAGTAGTCGAGCGGAGGGGGAGCAGAGGGGGGTACGCCGCTCCCCTTAGAAAGAAATCCGGCATATAACGTCCCACCAGTAAAAGTCCCATCCTCCATCTCCATCCCTTCCATTTTACAGTAAATATTGTATGGAAATATAAATCATAAATAGGCTTAGCCTATATGAAATAATTTCATCATCAGAAAATGTTAGCTCTCCGCATGTTGAGCGAAAATAAACAGTCTAATAAAATCCAGGGGACAGGGGCACGAAACGCAATGATGCAACATTGCTTTGGTTAATGCCTGAGAGTAGGCCAGGTGAACCCAGTTTTATTTCAT
The DNA here is from genome assembly GCA_963556495.2 of Valencia hispanica. Classification (NCBI taxonomy): domain Eukaryota; kingdom Metazoa; phylum Chordata; class Actinopteri; order Cyprinodontiformes; family Valenciidae; genus Valencia; species Valencia hispanica. The sequence continues at coordinate 31,360,478 of OY747702.1, read as the reverse complement.
CTCGTTCTTACCTCTGGCATCTACAAAAAACTGTTTACTTCATAAAATCTATATGTTCGCACTGAGTTCATAAGTAAAAGTTCTCCTTCTGTAATAGCGCAGTTCTTTTATGATTGACGTTATAATTCGGGACTAGTTTGTTTTCACTGCAGTGAGAAAGGAGTGACACGGCTGCTACGTACCCGTTTTAGACCAAGAGATGGATTTAACACAAAATCCATGTCTTGTTCATGTTTCATGGAAGTTAAATGCATGTAACACATTTTACACATGCTTTTACTCTGTATTATAAAAGTTTAAAGAAGTTTTCATCATGACCTTAGCTGTCTCCATATCCGCATACGTCATCACGTCGGTTAAACTCTGCCACCACATTGGTCTAAAACAGGTACGTAGCAGCCGTATCACTCCTTTCTCACTACGGCAAAAACAAACTAGTCCCGAATTAAAACATCGATCATAAAAAACTGCGGCATTACAGAAAGAGAACTTTTACTTTTGAACTAAGTGCGAATGTATTTATTTTATGAAGTAAACAGTTTGTAGATGCCAGAGGTCGGAATAAGATTTTTGAGGTTCACCTTATGGCCTAGAGAGCGGCAAAAGCTGCATTACAGAAGTGCAAACATGCCCAAACGAGCGGCTGGTCAGCGGGATGTCCGTGATTTTTTTTAAAAGAAAAAAATTACAGGTGAGCTATTGATCTCAATAATTAATCTAGTCTGTTTTTTGTTATCTAAAGACCATCCGACTCGCCACAGGTGTACCACAGATCCCAGGATGCTACCCTCCAAACTAGCTAAGATGAACGGGGGACCCCCCACATCTCTCTTCTTAATTAGCTTGCTAAAATACATGACTTGTCATTCAGTCAAGACACGCATGCGGCTTGCTGAATCTGGACTAGATGTCGACTCTTTTTACACATCCAGCCATAATCGGCCTAGGAAAAATAATCAGGTTTTTGACCGTTTATTATTTTATTAATTTATTAGCTAATTTAGATTATCTGCTTCACACAGCCCATTGATTTAAGGTGGTGTACCTTGTCAGAGCTCATCTGACATTTAGCCATAATCAAGACGAATGTGAACAAGAGCAATAAAAACTGTAGAAAAAAACATGATTACGAAAGTGTTTGGAAACTGCTATGAGCTTGTGGATTAAGTGAGGGCTGTAATGAATAAAATAGAAATGACTCATTTTGTTTGGTCTTTCATGTTAAATTAATCCAATACTTTGTTTTGTATAGGCCTAGTTTGCACGAAAAAACTTCTTCTGCACTGCAATTATTTGATAAGGCTTCTTTGCAAGGTGCTGGTATCAACTTTGCTTCACAGATATATAAAGCCTCCATTTTCACCCGATCTTGTTTAATTCTAATGCAGGCTATTCAGTTGTAGTCCTCTAACATTCCTGCCAATTCGGCGATACAAAATACTCTATAAATAGCACCTTTAAAAAAAATTAAAATCCAGATTTTTTTAATAGGCGAAAAAAATGACCATCCCCCCTGAATTTTTTTTTTTACAACTTCACTACTGTGTGCGTGAATGACTGAATGTAGTGTGAAGCGCTTTGGGGTCCTCAAAGACTAAATAAAGCGTTATACAAGTACAGGCCATTCTGTTTTGAAACCTCACAATGCTTCCAAATATATGTTACCTCGGTGCTAGAAAGTTTAAGATATTCATGAAAGAAAAGTAAAAATTTCCTATCCATGACCCACCTGAGGTAAAGAAACTTCCAAGCTCCTTAATTTCAACACCATCCTATCCCTGTTTGTGATTAAAATGATGCATGCCAATCAGTGATACAATCATAACTGTAGATACCGTACTTGCTTTTGTCAAACCACTCAGAAATCAAATAAATTATAACTTACCATTTAAAGCCACATTTCAAAACCCAGAACAGAGCCATCTCCAACAAAAATGGTCTTCTTACATCCACAACAGTACAGTTAATGTCCTCCTTTAAAATAGTTTGTCCACAACAAGTCTTATGTCCAAAATCCAACATCATCTGCTACTCATGGCACCGGGCCTGAGACAGTTCTTCAATTTAAGCATCTATTACCTCTTTTTTTTAAGCATGCAGATTTTTATATTTACATAACATTAACTTCTTCATGGTTGCACAGCAATGCCAGAAAAAGGTATACACACATTTACCATTTGAATCTGTACGAAACAAGAAAGGGGAAAATGTTGAAGTAATCATTTATCATCAGTAAACAGATGCATCCATTAGGCAGCTGTATAGACACCCCATTAGACACGGAGATCTTCAGCGACATGCTATTATTCAGCACAGGAAAAAGCCAATGCATAACAGAGAGTAAAACACGCTCTTTCAGAATGTAATTAACCCAAATAATCTCATTTTGTAGAAAACCGAGTAAGTCATAGTTTGGACTGCTTGAAAATTACAATTACACATCCCTTCTGAGATAATTAAGCTCTCATTGTTTAGGACCATTCCACTAACTAGATGTTGACATGTGTCAGTATTATAGAAGATAAACATAAATGCATTAACATTAAAGAAAGCGTCCATGAAAACATTCTCCACAGGTATTTAGTATAAAAACCAAGAGATAAATTCTATTCTTTCTACACTTTATCTTTATTGCAAACATTCGACTTATTTCTACGCAGTTTGACTCACACAACACACAGTTAAAGCCTTGTAAAAAAGATGTAACTTTCAAATTATATTTCTTATAAGGAGGTTGTGATTTGAAAAAAGAGCCTTCCCAGTCATTTTGAGCATACCTTATTAATGGAAAAGGAAGAAAACAATAGAACAAAGCAAAGCAAATTATTATTTTGATTACATTTTAAACGTTTTGGCATGATGAGCCAAATTATACAGTGAAGTTTTGAGAAAATTATTTAATCTGTATGTGTACGGCTGAACTGGCATTTTTCGTTGGCATCTCTGTGCGAGGGAAATAGTGGGGAACAGTCGAAAAGCAACAATTCACTTTTATTGCAATGTCGCCTTCTCACTACAATTAACCACCAGGGGGCAGAAAGGTGCCAAGAATAACACTGCTTAGAGCAGATGTAAAAAAGAAAAGATCCATTATTACAAAATACACAATAAAAGCCTCTATTGGCAGCAGAGACACAACCAAACAGTTACAGATGGTTTGAGGCTTGTCTGTTTAAAACAATATTGCTGTTTTAACAGAGGAGGCTTGTTTTAATGAAACATTTTAAATTTAGCTGTATATTCATACACCACACCAAAGTATTTTTAACAACAGTAAAAGCTGAGTTGTTAAGAAAACAAATTAAAAGAATAACGATGCATTTTCAATATTGATACTCCTTTTGTCTTTTCTTTTTTTCTGTAAATTATACTTTGTCATTTTCTCTTGATTGCTTCTGAAATGTTTCATATTCAGGGAGCTTTGGCCCTTTGTTATGTTATTTATTATTTTCTCAATATATTATATGCAAAAAATAAAATAAAATAAGAGTGGTACAGACCAGGTGGGATCTTTTTTTAATCATATTCATGGAAAAACAAGTGAGACAGCTGTATTCATTAACTTAAAGGTGGGCCAAGCTATCACAGTACTCCATGTTGCAAATCCTTGTGAACTGCTCATTAAAGGACAAACAGAACCATTACCCGTTTTCTCCATTTCAGCCTCCATGGACATGGTACTCTTCTGGTATTGTGATACACCTGGCTGAAGGTGAAAGGGGTCAACGCAGCTCTCTGTAAGAATGATCTCATTTCACACAAGACTAACAACACAGATTTACTTGCAGGTGATGGGGGGGAGGGGGGGAGGAGAGACCATTTTAGAGGCAGAAATAAGTTGTAAAATGATAACAGGTCTCTGGAGAAAAATCTATATGAAAATATTCATTATGTTTCAGTTACGTAATTGAATGTTTTTGGAGTCCTTTTTTATTGACTGGAGGTCTCTGTGTTAGCTATTTAAAGTAATAGCATAATAAATAAATGAAAATTATAGGCTGCTCAGCTAAAATGATAATGAATGCATTACAATGAACACCAAGACCACAAACAGAATAAAAAAAATAAAAAACTGAGATTTTAATGGATTGAACAATAATTACCTTCTGGGTGATCAGAGAAGGTCTACAGTTACCTTTGTTTACTGTAACATTTAGATGACACCTATGAGCAGACCGCTAGGGAAATTTAGCTGGGAGGGGCATGGCTTATTTTTTGGGGGGGCTTCGTTTTTATTTAACCCCTTTGCATTTTCACGTCTCACTGGCAGTGTGTTACTCCTCCTTTCCACCGGACGCGTAAGCAGCACGTTTCAGGAGCAGCACGTTTCACTTTCGTATTCTGCTGCTTGGCCCTTTCCATCGGGTGCGTATGAGGCGCATAGCAGCAGGGAAGCAGCTGTCACAGAGAGCACGAAATCACGCGAGATTAGCAAAATCACGCGTGGTTTCGTCAGTAAACACAACAGCCATAGACATATATAAACGTCTATGACAATAAAAAACCAGGAAAAGACAACAACATGACTCCAAAAGGTTGGTGTTTTATGTTATGTCCGTTTTATATTCGCCAATAAGTTTGTTATGTCAGGGAATATCCAAGATCGCTCCTCCTGCGAGGTACTGACTTCTCACCGGCCACACAGGTAGTGACATTTTTTTAAGTAAAGCAACCGCAAAGCAGCACGTTTCTTTTATTTTGAAAATTTCCGGTGCCGAGCCGTATATTTCCTGTCTCCCCTATCCAAAGTGTAGAAATGTACGTGTTTCAGAGGCTTGCTGCTTAGAAAATAGGACTGCCGCGAATATTTAGAAAAGTGCTGCGACATGTCGCTCCTCAGACGAGGCAGACTCGTGCTGCTTTCACCTCTGGTGGAAAGGGTTCTTTTGACTACAGTGGTGGCTATCAGCTGCGTATGACATGCTGCTCCTGTAACGTGCTGCTTATGCGTCCGGTGGAAAGGAGGGGTTACATACTTCCGGGTGAAATCTTCCTTTTTTGACACCCTTTCTTTGTACATATTCATATTATACATCGTTTAAAAGGTGAGATTATTTCAGGGCTGGCCAGATGGGGATTTGGGAATTTTCTTGAACAGCCGGTCTGTTCTAGATTGGTGGTCAGAACATTTGGTTTTGTTCTCCAAAAGCAACCGCGGTTGAACCACTGTCATGATCCTGCTGTGTGTATGCTTGTGTATGTGATTGAGGCATCTTCCTTTATAGAAGATCTTTGTAAGAGCTACTGGTGCTACAGCTGCGACTGAAAGTAGTAGTTCTTGCTGCTGTGCTTGATTCTGCTCTCAAATATTTTGATATTGTTTGCTCGCTGCTATCAGACGTCAGTAGCTCTCTTCTTGAAAGGAAGGCCACCTTGAGATATTCATGGGGGAAAAAAATCCTATTCACGACCCACCCAAGGTAAAGAAACTTCCAAGCTCCCGGGCTGAATTTCAACATCAACCTATCTTTGTTTGTGATTAAAATGATGTATGCCAGTCAATGATACAATCATAACTGTAGATTCAGTACATACTTTTGTCAAACCACTCAGAAATCAAGTAAATGACGACTTACCGTTTGAAGTCACATTTTTAAAACCAGAACAGAGCAATCTTGAACAAAAACGGTCTTTTTACATCCACAACGGTCTAGTTAATGTCCTGCTTTAAAGTAGTTAGTCCACAACAAGTCTTATGTCCAAAATGCAACATCATCTGTATTTCTCACATAGTTTTCATCAGAACTACCGTTAGCATGCAAGTTACCCTAACAATAACGCAGCACTCTTCTTCTTCTTTGTGTTTTTAAACGGCCTGCAAAAAACTAATTGGTGCATTACCGCCACCGACTGGTACGGAGTGTGGACCAGAGTCAAACATTGCATGGTTGGAACTTAGGGCGTTTTAATCTGTCTTGGGTGTCTGATACCTGAAAGGATGAGCCCAGCCCTGCCCATGGTGCCGAACCTGCCAATGAGAAGCCAAGTTGTTGACAATAAACTCTTGCAAAGTTTCTTGCAAAGTATTACGTCTGATGAACGTAATACTGTTCTTTTTGGGTCTGGTGGCCACAGACAGTCTATCAGATGACCCCCCAAACACTGAATTCAGGCAACAATGCTCTGTGAGGCATGGTGGTTCAGGCATATTACTATAAAAATGCTTCTGTGTTGGCTCCATTTATTGCTTACTAGGGATCTGAATCAGCTTGAATGCATCAAAGATATTTGAGGAGGTCGGTGAGGCTGCTGAAAAGCCTCTTGCTGACCAAGGTGAAGCACACACTTACATTGGCTGACAGAAAGTTTATGTTTCTATTTTGAATACCACTAACCCGTCTCTCTTTGAGATCAACTTCATGAAGTTAAGATTAATGCAGTGCACACATGATGAAAGACTAATGACTTCACCTGGAGGTTATTCCATAATCATCCTCATTGGGGCAAAACATTGAGCTTAAGGTCAGAGTTGAAGTAGACTTTTATTTGCATTGTTCAACTCAACCCTAATATCTGATCATTGGTATCGTCTGTATCTAAGCACTGTCATTTCCTGGAACAGTGCCCTGCCTTTTCTTCAATTCCCATACATGTATAAAAACATCTGAAACATCTTCCTTCGTCAGCTTTTTGGCATAGAATCAACACCGCCCCAGATAAATATGTGTATCTGGAAAGTAAAACAAGTACATGAATTTTGACCTTTACCTGCTTGTTTAAACCAACTGCTATTATTTTGAACACAAAAATATATGAATTACTTACTTTCTCAGTGTAAGTCATCAGGTTACCTAGAAGCTTTTAACCCTGCCACACTACTGTGGTTCTGCCCTGCATTTCTATGTCATATGAAGATAGAATGTTGAAAGAAAATAGGAATTATAAAATCATCTCTTTGTGTCCAAAACTGTAATATTTAAGGACGAAAGCCAACAATGCCAGGCTGCCACATTGTAAAAACCTACAGACCAAGAGTGCTGCAACTTAACATAATCTCTTTTGCCTCAGTTGGACTAGAATGCTAGCATTGACCCAGCCATAAAATTATACAGTGTTGTTCTAATGTAGGCAGTCATTCTGTATGCAAAATGTATTCTGAAAATGTTTATTTGACCACTTGGGTGCCCTCATTGACTTTTCTTAGTGTCTTTGTGCATTGTCAGCGTAGGATTGTCATGTGAATTGTACGTAGAGAAATTGGTGTGCTGTTAATAGATTTTATATTATGCAATGTACCTGTTAAGGTACAGATTCTGACAAAAGATTAATCCTGTGGTTGTTTCCTGTTCACTTTAACACAGTCTGAGATGAATCAGAATAACCTCTCTTCCAGGGGCTGAAGAGTTGTGCAGTTAGCAGCACTGTTACCTTGGAAAACCCAGGGTCTTCAAGCTGGTCCTAGGTTCGAATGATGGCCAGGGGAGATCAGGCTGTTAGCATGATCTCCCCATGCATGGGTGTCTGGCTTCATTCCACAATCCAAAACCTTGACTGTTTCCTGATGACCACTGGACATAGCTACCAGCCCCAACCCCTGCAAGGACAAGTGGGGATATGTAAAGAAAGCATGATTCCCTTCCTTCAGCCTTTTCTTCAGAGGACTGAATGCATGTCCCCTTAGACCAAATGGTTGACTCTCATCTAAAGGTACAGCTTCTCATCTATTCACAGGCTTTCTCTGAATAAATTCTAAGAATGAGCCTCTAGTTGACTGATGAAATGTCTTCCTTGTCATTTTGATACATTTAGCTGAATCTAAGCGCTGTACTGGATACATCTACATGCATCCTGTTACATCTGTTAGGAATTAAATCCTTTTCTTCAAGTTAGCACTAGCATCTATATGCTGCATGGTCAAAGGGTGCAGTTGTAATTTGACTGCAAGTTGGTACTTGTTAGCACTGTGTTGTGCAATAATTGGTTTGGTTTGTCTATGAATAACTATTACTAAATGCCAAAGGCAATTAACAACAGCATTATTAAATTAGATCACAATTACCAAATTGAAGCTCTACATAAACAGTTTTTAGTCTCAGTTACTGCTTATAAAAAGGTGCCTGATGAGGCTTACATATTAAATAACAATAGATGAAGGTTTGAAGTTCTGTACTGGTGTTCTCGAACTGGGGAAGCATTGCCATGGCACACTGCCTGTGTGTGCCATGGCTGGCACACACAGGCAGCGTGTGAAGAGGTGCCGTTCCTTTTTCACAGGATAATGCCAGCAGCTTTAGTTAAGCAACGGGATCAGAGACAGTGTCTGTTTTTGGGGAATCTATAATACAAAGATTCTTATTGCTGTGTTCTAGGCATGCAAGAATTGTCCAATGCAGCCTGTGATGACTACAGACTAAGAGGACATTCTAGGCAATGCACCAATTTTTTTTTAAAATTATGATGATAGAGGATCACTCGTGAAATTCCTTCTTTTACTCCTACAAACTGACAGTGGGTTAATGCAGTGAATTCTAGGAATAATAGTTTTTACGCCAGTTCTTAATGGCTGGGTCCCAAGAACTGCCCCCTTGGATAATTGCTTCAAATCCCATCTGGGGCTTTTCTGAAGAGTTTCCATGTTCTCCATGTGCATGCTTTGGTATCATTGAGATACTCCCATTTCCTTCCGCAGTCTGAAAACATACTTCAGGTTATTAAAGGTTAAAAAAAATTAGATCTGAGTGAATCCATTCAATAAAGTTAAATTTAAAAAAAAAGTTACATTAACTCAGTTCCCTAATCGAAACACATTGTGTAGAATAATTACACAGACTGATGTTTTCAAGTCTTTATGTTAATTGTGGTCATTTAAAGGCATACTCTGCAACTTTCATGATATTTGCTCTCTGTCGCCCTTATCAGGCTTGCCGCGCAACATCACTGTCGTAAAATCAAATCTCTCTGTCGCTCATAAGAGGCATGTTTCAGTGGCTGCTTTCCAAATCGCTTGCCCAAACAACAAACAAGCGTTCGCAATTCAACTGTAACAATCGGGGTAATTTAGAGTAAAGATCTCACTGCTAGGTATTCAGTTTGTGGGGGAGGTCGGGGTAATTGGAAAAACAGTGGGATTAGATACAGAGAACGTCTAAGTGTTACCTAGCAAACAGCTCCCGACACTAGAATCAGCCTACATATTTAGGTGTTTTCAGGAAAAAATCAAACAACAAAAATATAAATCACTAGCTTGACAAAACCAAAAGAAAAAGGTTTGACTTACATACTGAAATACAGCGAGTACGCCTGAGTTTGTAGCTTTATCTACAGAACCGAGTCTTAAACGTTAGCATCACATTAGCCTCTAGACAGCTAACGGAGATCAACTCGGTTGTGTAATTCACATTACTACTGTAAGGCATACCGCACAAACTATGTTCATCCACCTCCACACATTGAATAAATAGCTTTCTCAGGACTGTATAACAACATCATAGCTGACCAAAAACTATAACCCCGGTGAAATCATTGATTACTTACCCATCCATTAGCAGCATGGTTGACCCCCAATTTCCACTGCATGCGCTCCGGTCCGGTTCCGCCACGCACTCCACAGCCGTTCGCAATTTCCACTGCATGCACTTTAGATCCGCTCCTCCCCGGTCCACAACCCAGAGGTGGCAATAAATGCGGAAGTCAGAATAAAATTCTTCATTCCGTGGAAAACGAATAGAAAAGAACAGTTATTCTCTGTTATTCTGTGTGAAGATATTTTGGACAACATATGTATAAATATACGCGGGCTTATATTAATATAGCTATGCATACAAAAAATGTCTAGTCCGTCTTTATTGATTTATTTTGAAAAACACTCGGAAATGTGGTTGTTCTCTATCTGGTTGGTGCTTAGTTTTTTGTGTAGATTGACTGCGGATTTGATCCGGCGTCCGGCAAAAATAGGATCGATTCTATTTTTGCCGGATGGCGAAACGGCGGCATGCAGTGGAAATTGGGGGTAACTCGGCGTCCGTAGTACATGACGTTCGTTCCAAAAGAACTCTCCAACGAGGAAAAGCCGGCCCAATATTTACTCTGGTCTTTGCTCTCTCTCTATCACGTTCTCTATTTCTTTTTCTAGCTTCTTCTGATATGGGATTTTCAGTCTCTTTGGTGGATCAGCCACCTCTACAGTCTCTAAACAGCGAGGCCGTATGACTCTGCCGTAAAGCAGAACTCAGTCGGTACTCTAAAAATGAACATAATAGATGATACAATTCCACCATAACGTTTGAAAAAAAGATTATATTAAGGTGTAAAAGTTGCGGATTGTGCCTTTTAAGATATTACATCAACCAAAAAGCCCAACATTGTTTTAATAAAGATTTGTGGGCTTAGTAAAAATATGTCTTAATACCTACTTAATGATTATCTTCAGAAGGTTTTAATGTGACTGTTGGGCAGTGAAGACGGAACCACCTGGGAAAATAGCTGAGCGCGCCAGCTTTGCCACAGACGATCTGTTTGTGTGTGTGTGTGTGTGTGTGTGTGTGTGTGTGTGTGTTGGGGGGTGGTTGGGGGGCTTCTCTTTTTTTCTCTTGGAGCTGTTTGAAGATCATGTCCAAAAGACTGCTGAAAGCCATCTCGGGAGAGATAAACTAATAAATATTACGATTTAGATATCGTTTTATTATATTAGTTTGATGCGTTTTTAAAACCGCTGTTTCTGTGAAAAGTTCCTGATTACATGGTTTGATCACATTTGCTTTCTGTTTAAAGGGTTAGATTCAGAGAAGAGAATTGAGTTCAATTTGCACAGCTAAAAAATGTTGTACAGCTAAGCAAATTAATAATAGCACTGAAATACATGCTCTGGGTCTGCTTTGCCTCGCTTTTCTCTCTCTCTCTTTTTATCTCATATCTGCACTTAAACACTCATCCCGGTTTTTCCATACACTGAGGGACCCCCAAAGCCCATTTTTCCTTTGTCTAGTTTTTAAAGGTATTTCTAGCCATTGTGACAGTTTTCCTTTGTTATGATTTGGTGCAAATTTCCCACGTTGTAGCACCATGTGCTCCCCCATCATTTGTTCTTGCCATTAGCTAGTGAGCTAATCGCAACCCATCCATTATTACATGTTATAGTTAAGCAGATGCAACTCCATGCCGAACTGTGATATTGCTACATTGTTGCTGTTTTTCTAATGGTTTACTATAAATAAATTGTTAGTCTCTAAGTTATTCCTTATTATTTCATGTTGTTTTATCATCATATTTCATTAGTTAGTTGATTTGATCAGTTTGCTTATTATTCATTTTTCCTTTTTGGCTTAGTAGTTGCACGTCGATAGTTTGGATGAAATGTTTAAAGGGGGGTGGCACATTCTTCTTATGCAGGAAGAGCAATTCTGAGGTCGAGTACATCACTATTTTTACCTGAAATAGATCTGTAAGTTCAATAAATGATTTATGCTACCTATTTGAAATTTTGCACTCACAGCATGTCCGCACTGAACGCCTTGAAATTAGCTGCATGTCTCTTTAAGAGTCTCGGACACGCCTCCTTCAACACGCTGCCGTCAACGTCATCACAACATTCTCCAGTCTCATGGGGACGAAGCATCACAGTACTGTAGCATCGGTGCGCCGGACTTTTGGAAGACAAGCATATTTTTCGGTTTACTATGGCCACGCAGGACATGGTACAAGCATATGCATTTGATCCTGTCTCTGACCCTGAAAGTGAAATATTGGATGAACCGGAGCGCATTCAGCGGCTCGTTCAGGAGCTACTACTTTCCACAGGTGCTATCTGATTGCTGCTGACGACGCTCTGCTTTAGTGCTCTGGGAGCGGGGGAGGGAGGGCTGTGAAGAGACGTGGGCGGTAATCAAATTTAGGGGCGTTGCTGGGTGGTTAGGGTGTTCCTAGGAGGACCCTGGCGTTCAGTGCTCAACATGGCGGCCCCGAGAGTTTATAGATATTACTCAGACATACATAAATTAACCTAAGAAACACTTTAGGCATGTTTTTAAGGAGGGAATGGCATAAGAATGTGAGGAAAAGCTTTAAAAAGGGGATTTTACATTCCACCCCTCCTTTAAAAGGCTGGTATTCTCTGAGCTGTACCTGACAAAGACTGTATGTTGTTTGGCAAATGATTAGGTGGTGCCCCGACTTGTTAGTTTAACTAAAATAAATGTGAATTTTACTAATAATTTTGTTAATTATAAAGTATAAATTATGATTAATAATAGCTACACAAGTCAAACATTGTTGCCAATAGTTGTTGCACAACAGAGAGAAACGAGCCTCATATTCAAATGTACTGAATGTGAGTGTTTGTGAATCATCGTCATATATCTTGGATCTGTGATGAATAGCTGACCCGCCAAGGTTGTACCGGGCCTCTACTACATTGACTGTTGACGATAAGAAGAAGAATGAAACGTTTGACGATTTGATAGGCAGTCTTTTGAATCAGTCACAAGGCAATTGTATGTTGAAGTTGCTGACAAAGGAAGAATGAAAGCAATGCAACTAAAGGAAATGGCTGGACTTTTGCACTATGCACTTCTTTGTAAACATGCAGGCTGCCCGCACTCACATTCATGAAAGAAACAGGTCAAGGCCAATATGGAAAACCAAAGAATCAGACCCAAAAGTTAATATCCTAACAATGGTTAGACTTTTATTGTAGGTGTGATATTTTCTTTGGTCCCTAATCGTAGACTTAATCAATTAAACAATCTTCCCGTAACTGTTTGTGTTGGTTAATCCATTTGTGTAGGTATTTTGCGGGTCTGTATTTTTAGTCAGACCGTTCTTAGCTTATTGTCCAATATGTGAAAACTAAACTCCAGTGCATCTAATTGCAGGAGGCATTGTTGGCACAATATGCACTCCCATGGGATATTTCTGCCAAAGCGGGAAAAAAAAACAAGAAAAAACATGTTTGACAGATGAGATGGTGTGTTTTAAGTGGGAAGCTGTTTTGTGTTGATAATGGATGTCTTATTGTTTCCTTTTGTTCAAACAACAGTCACTAACAATAATCCAGGAGATTTCACTTGGAAGGTGGTAGAGCCAAATTCAATTAAATTCATTGTTGTTAAGTTTTAAGGGGAAAAAATTTAACCATAGAACGAATATAAGAACAAGTCTGACAAAAAGCAAAAATACATGGCAGCAGAAAAGAAAAATCCATTAAACTTACTTTTCTTGGTACAGCTCCAGAAAATGGCAGTGTAAGCAAAAAGATCAGGAATGCAGTAACTGTTATTTTTCATGTTTGTATTGCTTTTGCTGTATTTCTCCTGACATTAAAAAGTTCACAGCAGACCTTTTGCATTCTGTAATGATTGAATCTACCAGAACTGACATTTCTATACACATTAGCACTTTCTTTCAAAAATATGAAGCTGTCCATGTTTAAACTAAAATTCACCTCCTTTTTTCAGCTGTTGAAGCTAGTATAAACACAACCTAATTTTAAGTTTCCTACTGACCTCATTTTATGAGAATAGGAAAAACATCCCATTCCTCAGTTTAAACTTTTATTACCAGAAAGGTGGGGAGTAAAAAGTACTTATTCAATGTTCACTCAAACAAGAAATGAGTTCAGAAAATGAAGATATGATAAAATTCTCTTCCCTCCTCTTATCTGAACCAAGGTCAGCAGTGATCGGATTATAAAGATAAACTGTCAGAGAACGAGTCTTGTCACAATGATGAAAGTGGTCTATAATTTCTTGCCAAGCCATGAGGTCAAAGACTTTTATTTCCCACATTGTTTGTGTATTCTTGACAGTATCTTTATAAAAAGCCAAGAGTGTCACAGATTTTGAGAACAACATTGTTTTGATCTAAGGCCACTTTACCTGGGTATAATTGTCAGACTGTCATTTGGTGAAAACCTCATGTTTTTTTTTCTTTCTCATTGCTCCTCGTCATTTATTCATCCAACTTGTAAAGATGAATAAATAAGCTCAAAATTAAATGAACAGTTGTGGCAGACCACCAAGGGGCTCTACTCACACCCAGACTAGAGGATGTTTTGATACGCTGTATTTTATTAAGTGTGCTTTTGAAGCTTACCATATTGGTTTTTGGCACTTACAATTTCTCTGTTGATCTCAGTTGGAGTTGTCTTTTTTTTTTTTTGACGTGTCCTGTCTGGCAGTGTGGCACTCAGAATTGGTGTCTGAGTACCAAGTACAAGCCCAACAGATTTACTTTCTCAATCAGAGCCTTACAGCTTTTGCTGTAGTGCTCCACTTGATATACATGTGTGAAAATTTTTTATTAGAGATTGCTGTGGGTTTAATTACCTATAGTTATGGACACGGAAAATAAAAAAGAAAGAAAGAAAGAAAGAAAGAAAGAAAGAAAGAAAGAAAGAAAGAAAGAAAGAAAGAAAGAAAGAAAGAAAGAAAGAAAGAAAGAAAGAAAGAAAGAAAGAAAGAAAGAAAAAGAAAATGAAGAAGAGAGGTAGGAGTGTGAGTTGACAAAACAAGAGAGGAAGAAAAAAAAAAGAGCACAAGAAAAACATCCCAGTCCTCCACATCTGCAAGACGGCAGAGAGGTGGAAAAAAAACAACCAAAAAAAGGAGCAACATTGTCAAAACAAAGAACTACACATCCACAACACACAAAATGGGTATATAAATACAACAACAATGTCCCTGAAAAGCTCTTGACACCAATTATTCAAGATCTATTGATGATAACCTCAGCCCAAGAATATATTTGTAGAAACCGATGCCCCCACACCTGTGTGTGTGTGTGTGTGTGTGTGTGAGAGAGAGAGAGCATGCTGGTGCATATAAGGTTTCCCCATACGAGTCTTTGATAGCTGGTGTGAGGAGCCGTCAATCCGCCCGACAGGAATCGACGCAAACATGAAGGGGATTAAGCCTAGGAGCGCCAGGAGGGACAGGAACAGAGGGAAGCCCCAGTGGAACATCCAGTGACTACAATGCATGGGCCTGAGAGGCCGCAGGGACAAGCCCATGGGCTCCACCGGCAACCGGCTACGCCAGGGTGGTCCAGGGACCAGGGGCACCTGTCTGTCCCCCGCCGAACCACCGAACGGCACCACCCAACAATCCCAAACTGGCACCCCCAAAAGAGGTTCCCCAACCAACACGACGAAGACATCAACCAGACACATCGGCTGTCCGGCACACGGGCCCGGCCAGGCACGTACCAGGGCCAAACCGGACTGCCCCTAGGCCCCTAGCACCAAACATCGAGAGCCCCCAATGCACCAGCGGGCAGCTGCATCAGTCACTGTCAGGGAGTGACGGAGGGGAAATAGGCCACCTTTGTTTGTAGGGCCTGAAATGCGCCAGGCTAGAGGACAGCCGAGGACCCAACCTGACATGTAGACAGAGACATACACTGACAGTCATACGTACCCTCCCTCTTACCGTATGAGTTTTTGGCACTTACAATTTCTCTGTTGATCTCAGTTGGAGTTGTCTAGTTCCTGTGTCATCATTATTACTTTTCCACATTGGTGATCCCTGAAACGTACATGATGAGGTCCAACAGTGAAGACAAATCCTCTCAGGTGATGCCTACTTCTGTGCAACATCCACCTGTGTCTTTTTCAGTAGCTGTTAAAATCTCAGAGCTTTGGCTTCATGACCCTCCTTCATGGTCCGTCAACACTGGAGCACAATCTGCTCTTTGTGGGATTTCCTTGGACGACCATTATGTGGTTGTCTCGCTGGGTCTGCTGTAGACCCACCAAGTGATGACACTGCTCCAGGATCCCATGGAAAATACACCGCACTCAAGCAGCTGCTTCTACTGCTTAAGGAGGATAACCGCTTGCTGGCGGTAGAAGCTGACCACATTCCCCTGGCTACAAAGAGCTTCGGGGTTACCACCAGCACTTTGGCACCAAAGCACAGCACTGCCACCTGCCATGCAGCTTTAAGCTACAGGGAAACGACCCTGACGAACGGTAGGACAACGACCGTTGGCGAAAAGGAAAGGCTGCTTATCATCGAACACTCATGATCGGGAAGACAGTTTCGGATTGATTCTGGTTCCAGGAGAGGTTCTTCTGGCATCCACGACATCTGCAGTAATGGCCTCAGAATTTTTTGCAACCTAGGTCGTGCATTTCAAAAGACTCAGGCAAAACACAGATAACAGTTCAAAAGAGTTTATTCAGGCTGGGGTGAAGATGGAGGTGGCCAAGGTCCATCAGCACAGGCGGTTGGTCTGGAGGGCAGGGATAATTACCCCACAGCAGAAGAAATCCACGTCCTGGAGTCCACAGAAGGAACTAAGTGTGATGTTCAGAGTCCTTGAGGGTCTGGGGGGTGTTCTTGGCAGACAGGAAGGTGCAGACTTTAACACAAGAGGGGGGGGAATCCAAAAGCAGTCCGGGTCATACACGGGGGGGGGGTCCAAATTCCAAAGGGTCTGAGGTCCTGAGGGCTTTAATCCAGGTCAAAAAACAGGCAAGGTCCAAAACACTTTAAGCACTTACTGATCCTCCCAGTAAGTGCTTAGAGGCAGAGGTCAGCAACAGGCAGGGTTCAGGCAACAAGCCTAGAAGGCAGAACAGAGCAAAGGCTTGAAGGCTGTGACAGAGGCAACAGACGATCTCGCACTGAGCAGGTAGTAGCCAAATGCTTAAGTAGAGAGTGTAGCAGGTGTCAGCAATCAACAATCATCCACTGCTGGAGGGGAGAGAGCCGGAGAACTGACAAGCAGGGCAAAACCATGACAATTATACATCATTTAAAAGCTGAGATTCTTTTAGGGGAGGGCTGGCCAGTGGGAGTTTCGGGAGTTTTACTGAACGGCCAGTCTGTTCTAGATCGGTGGCAATAACATTTGTTTTTGTACTCAAAAAAGCCACTGTCATGATCCTGCTGTGTCGGCTTGTGTACGTGAGTGAGGCATCTTCCTTTATTGAAGATCTTTGTAAACGCTGCTGGTGCAGCTACGAGTGCAGCTACGGGTGATGAGTACTTCTTGCTGCTTTGCTCGATTCTGCTGTCAACTATTTTGATATTGTTTGCTAGCTGCTACCAGACGTCAGTAGCTCTCTTCTGCTTTGAAAGAAAGGCAGCCTAACCTGGCAGGGTCACCTAGGTCACCTTGGCGCCTGAAAGTTTGAGATATAAATAATGATAATTTTCTCATCCTTGACCCACACGAGATAAAGAAACTCCTGGGCTGAACACCATCCCATCCCTGCTTGTGGTTCAAATGATGTAGATACCACACACGCCTTTGTCAAACCACTCAGAAAGCCAATAAATGACAACTTACCATTTGAAGCCAGATTTTAAAACCCAGAACAAAGCCATCTCGAACAAAAACTGTCTTTTTACATCCACAACGGTCAAGTAATGTGTTCCTTTAAAATAGTTAGTCCACAACTAGTTTTATGTCCAAAACTTTGGTACAGCTGTGACCTTGTATGTTGAAGTTAATACACCATGTCCGTCTATGGCGAGAAGCCTTACTTTAAGGCTAAGCCACGCCCACATGCTTTGATGCAGCATAATTATTTTTGATAACTTTTGATTCACAATGTCTTATGTCTGAGCTCTCTCGTTGTGAAGTCTCCAAGTGAAAAGCGCTAGGAGGAGTTCGTTCAAATTTGTCGTATATACATGCAACAATAAGGTTGGGCTGGATTCAAAATGGCCGCAGCTAAATTCTTTTGATAACTTTTGATCCCCAATGCCTTAAGTCTGTCCTCATGCGTTTTGAAGTCTGAGTGAATAGCTCTAGGAGTCATTCAAATACGACATATACAAATGGGACTAAATGGTGGGTTGGATTCAACATGACCGACTTCCCGTGGGGTTTGGACCATGGCTCCAAGATACTTTTTTGTAGGTCCTTAGACACTTCATTGGTATCTTGGCTTTCATAATCCTGTTATTAACTATGGCTGGGGGCTGGCTGTTTTAGTGATTCTAGGGGGTGCTGTGCAGAAATTAGAGCACGCCCACCAAAAGTTTGCATTAATACCTCTTAAGGGTTGGACCAGTAACCATCCTATGTAATATGGTGCAGATCAAATACGTTTTGTGGAAATTAGAGCCAAACATATGGCCATGGTGTGAAGCCCTACTTCGCCATGCCGCCACATCCCTAACCTCTTTCGTGGCCTCTCAGTGTTTTGACACACAGTTACACCAAATTGTTTACAGTCACTGTGCACTGTTTCATGTTGATTAGGTCAAGTGTGTGAAATATGGACCTTTCCACGTAAAAAAGAAAACTTCCTTTTCTCACAGAGCGGGGCTTAGGTATTGCCAACATTTTACTGATGAAATTTGTTGGGGACCAGATGATTACCAATCACAGTTGTGTTCATGTCTTTGTGACTTTTTTAGTAGGAGATATAAAAAAAGTAGGAAAGGTTTGAGGCCAGGCCCCGCCCCTTAAACATTCAGGAAAACTCAGGATTTTGATAAGTTAAGATCCCCCAAGCCTGAAAGCCATCTTGACCAATTTGCAAGCCGATGGGTCAAAATCCCTAGGAGGAGTTCAATCAAATGCAGAGGCAAAATTGGGCCAAAATTGGCTAAAAATCAGTCAAAATTTCACGTTCAAAGCAAAATGGCCGACTTCCTGTGCGTTTGGGATGGCAATGTTTTAACGCATTTTGGTAGGTCTTAGGAAGATCTAAGAATGTGCCAAAGGGCAAAGCTCTTCGTTAAAAAAAGGTATATAGGGAGGGTGTTTTGAAGCATTCTGGGGGGTGCTGTTTAGCCATTTCTTTAGCAATTTTTGCGAAACGCTCAAAATACATACATTTCACACACGACTCATGTGGCCGCCAATTTTCCTGAGTTTTTGTTGATGTAAGTCTTTAGTTCTCCCTCTTTCGTTATAGTGTTTGTAATTTTTGTTTCTCTAGTGTACATTGCCCAGGTAGGTATAAGTGTATGCACATGTCCTTAGCTGGAAATCCTGAGAAGTTGAGTTCATGGTGGATTCCTCCAGCAGCTGCCCAGTCTACTAGCAGGAATCTTCAGTCTTATCCATGGGTCTGGCTCACTATCACATCCATAAATTTCTTTCAGTCAGTTGAAGGGTTTTACAAAATATCAGTCGACATATCAAACACAATGAATGAAATATGTTCAATCGCTACATAAAGTTCACATTTTCTTAACTTACAAATAGAGACAACCTCTCCATGTAATTATTTACTGCTTTAGACAATTTGATCAAGAAATCATGAAATAAGAACATCCTCTAAATTACACAAGAACATTTTTTTTTATCATGTATTCGTTTTAGCAATTTTAATATAAAACAGTTAACTTATGAACACATTTTAACTACATGACATCATGCATAAAACATATACTGTGTCGAAAATACTCAGACTGGTTTTGATGATGCTTCAACAGATTTTTGCTAACCAACGGCCTTACTAGCTGACAGCCGTGCTAGCCGTCAGCTTCACATATCCTTCGTATCACTCAACAGTTTCCACAGTAAGCAAACACTTATCCAGCTCTGTCAACGCCCGCGGTTCACTCAGCAGTATCACACCACACAGCACTTCTATTCACACTATTTTATGTTTAATTTTGTCTGTACTTCGTCTTTCACTGCTCACATAGTTTGGCTCT
This sequence comes from Valencia hispanica, assembly GCA_963556495.2. Taxonomy (NCBI): domain Eukaryota; kingdom Metazoa; phylum Chordata; class Actinopteri; order Cyprinodontiformes; family Valenciidae; genus Valencia; species Valencia hispanica. The sequence goes on along the minus strand of OY747702.1, from coordinate 31,340,919 downwards.
CCCCTCCTGCTTTTTTTCTTCTCTGCCCCACACGCTTTTCCAACACACACTCACACAAGCGAAGGGTTAAACGCTAAGTGACCATACAGTCAATGTGTTGGTTACACATGGAACAAGTGACCTTGCATTTTTATTACACCTTCGATTAAAGAGATACCAGATAATCAGTCACCTGTTGATACTGTACTCCTTTTTGAATGTGTAATTTCTGCCATTTTCAACCTTTTCTCAATGACATTTAAAACAGATTTTGAAATCATGGGACTTGTTCTGGTGCACAGTATACACCAGCTTTGATCAGGTTGTTACTTTCACAGAGGTATAGTTACAAACAACTGCCTATCTCCATGGTTATTGCCAGATGCACACAAAGTGCACTGAGGAATAGAATGGAATGTCCGAAAAGAAGATGTCTGTTTAATTCTACAAAACAGAGAAGTGTAATTGCAGCTGATGTTCTCTTTTACGTATAGAGAAATAATACATTCAAAGGGAGTACAGTAGTCTGAGGTGACTGATTAACTAGGGTTGCCAAGGATAACACATTTATTATTGTTGCGCATTCTTCTTCTTGGGAAAGCGTCTCCTCAAATTAGGATTTGTATTTTTTCGTTATTGTTCCACATTGAGAACTATGATCTGTCACGAACACACATAGCCACAGTGCCGTTTGAAAAACTAGACAAAACTGTCTGACTTTCAACTTTTATTGATTGAATAAAGATAATATATAACCTACACTGGACTGCATTTGGTAGTGAAACGTCAAACGGATGAATACAGTACTCATATATGAATAATTAATAATAAGTCTTCAGCATTCTTCAAACCACGCTCAAGTTTATGGCTATTGTCCCTAGCAATTTTAAAAACAAACGACGCTCTTGTTTACACACAAGAAAGTATCTGGTGCACACGACTTAGTAAGTGGTGCGCACGAGAAACCAACTTTTTTTTTTCCTATGTCCCCTTAGAGGTTCCTTACGATATACTGTATTAAAGTGGTGACAAATACGGTAATAAAGAGAACTTTAAAAATGTTATAGTAAAGAAAAATAAAGGCCTTCATACAGACAATAACAGATCCATCACTAGATCCACCATGCCTCACAACACACACTGTTTTAACGACAGCTAAACCAAAGGGGGCATGAGAAGCACAAGTATATTTGTTGTGCATAGTAGTATTGATTTAAGTAAAAATGTGCTCTCTAATCAATAAATTATTTGGCTTTAAAGTAAACTGGACTATATCTAAAGCAAGGTCTTTATCAATAAAATGTCCCCCACAGTGGTTGGGATCAGATGGTGCTTTAAAGAGGTTCCTTCAAGTGTGGAATTAAACTTTGAGCAGACAGTAAAAAATACATCCGACCTTAAGTCTAAACACCGAACCATTAGAAGCATTCAGAGCCTCCTACACAACTGAAGGAAATAAATATACCCTGTTAAACTGCCTCCAGCAAAAATGAAATAAAGAAAATGTAAATTGCACATACAGATGTACTATAGCAAGGATTGTAAGGGACTTATTTTATGGATTTTACAAGACAAGCTATGTTTGTCACACTTCCGAGAGTGTGATTCATTTCTAGTGGATAAATCTTTTGCACAATAAACCTTCAGGGTTGTTTTTAATGCGTCTTGGCAAAGTTCTTTATTATAAACAATGGGTTATTTATTTATTTTTGGGCTGCTGTTACTTGTCACAGTTCACCCATTGCTGTTTTATGTAAGTTACTGAAGACCACAGCAGGAAAATTCAAGATGAAAAACGTAACCCTGCAGGGTTCATTTGTAAATTCTGTCCACAACTGCTGGGCCTCACATAAGTTCTAGCACTCTTCAAATCCTGTCAGGTTTAAACCACATGATGTTGTAGTCATACAAAGATCCGCGTGCAGCAGCTTTCTCCGTTTTTGCCTGCAGCTCTCCACAGCCTGCACGGGGGGTGAAACGCACATGAACATCTTGATCTCGATGGTTAAGTGGAAGACTGCATCATCAAAGAAGAACCTGTTATTCAAAGTAAAGCACGGTCAGCATGTATGTGCATCCAGTGATTGTTACCAGCCTCTGCAGACATAATCTGGCATTATATTCTCCAAGAAGAGATTGTGTCTCTAATCATGTAGATGAAATGGTTTTCTCTTCTGCCTGAAGAAGACAGCATTGAATCCACAGTGCCATCCACTGAGCGAGTGTACCAGCACTGGGCAGCTGCAAACACCATTCGCTAGACTGAGAGCAGCCACCATGCTTCTCTGAACATTGGACATACTGACCCCATCAGAACAGTCACAGTAAGAGGTTGTGTGTGGGGAGCGTAATTACTTCATTAGGATACAACAATTTAAATATTACTATATTATTTAATATTGCTTATTTGTTTTGTTTTTTTGGAAATTTAATGAACAGAAAAGGGTTACTATACAACTGCAATGTGAGTTTATTCCATTTTGGCCATGCTTCATCCTCCTCTTGTCCATTTATGTTTTATTTTCCTTTTTGCTTTGAACTGTAAACTGGTCATTGAATGTACATGCCAACTGTTGTCCTTTGTTAGCTATAGTTAATTTGGGCTCATTCCCAATTCCTCATAACAAACAAAGGATTTCTGAAAAATACATACGTATCAACTAGGGCTGGCAATATGGACCAAAAGTTATATCTCGTTATTTTTCAGCAGAAATCCGATTTACGATATATACCTAGATATTTTTCTCCCCACAAAGTATTGACAAAAAAGCCATTCAGAATCTAAGCTACATGTCTCAAATGTCACACAGGCACTTTTATTGATATACAGCTGTAGATGTACATTAGAAACAAGGTCAAAAAAAGCATCGGCATACATTAATAATATTAATTTATTGAATAAAGTGTTTTATTCTTCCAAACCAAAATAGTTATAACTTTCCTATTAAAAAGTATTGTTTTGGGCAAGGGTGGGCTGGTGTTGAAATTCAGCCTGGTTCTGAGAGGCCAAAAAGATGAAATTAATAGAGAATGTAGTGTTTGTTTGTTTTTAGTACTTTGTAAAAAAGAAGTTGGGCGTGTTTAGTATGCATCAAACGTTGCTTAACAACAGCCATTAAACTGAAATGTATGGCTTGTGGTATTATTTTCTGTGTTTTATGCTATGAATTTTAAATGTCCTAAGTTATTGAACTCACCACAATGTTCCTTGAATGCACCACAGGTGTGCAATGCAGCAGTACAGACAAGCTTTTGCCTTTGTGCACGTTGTGAAGGGTTCTGAAAATTCAAGAGGGGAGCTTACAAAAGGATTACAACAGACGGACTAAGGCGGGACTCTGTGAGAACGTTCTCAGTGCTCAGAGAAGTGGTGGAACGCTACAAAGCTATTTTTAGAATTAGTGGTATTGAGTACCGTTGTGTAGCTGCCCAATTAAAGCAGTGCTAACCAGCTGCTCCTTTTCAATACTGTCCCTTGTGCCTGTCTGTCTCCATGCTGGGAAGGCAGAAAACTAACTGGTCTATTTATATCGATATAAACGATATTGGGTCATTCTTGTATCGCACATGAAAAAATTGTGATATTTTTTAAAAACTCAATATTGTCCAGCCCTAATATCAATCCTTAGCTTTGATTATACTGTTGTTATTTTATTAGTGTTTTAGTTTTATTCCTTTTTGCCCCATTGTACTATTATTAGTCTTTAGTTTTTATGAGTATCAGTTTTCTTATTATTCTTTTCCTTTTTACTGGGTAGTTTGAACGTTAGGCTACTAGCCTAGTTAAAGAGCTTACTGACTGAAGTATTTTAACTGGAAGTTTGTGTACTATGTTAAGTTTTTGTGTTTTGGATAGAATTGTTTTGTGTTTATACTGTAACTGTGTTGTGCTTCATGTTTAAGAAGACCAGTGTGTGTATTCACTCCTTCAGTCCTCCTGTAATATCACAACTCCCCAGGTAGATATTCCCAAAACAATGACTGACAGAGACAGAGAACTGTATGACTATTAAAGCTGGGATATGTAATTAATGTTTTCTTTGTAAGTAAGTGCTTAACTTTGACTATCTGACCCTGTTCTATGATACAAAGTAAGTCACTTTCAGAATTTATGTTTACCCTAAGTTAGGGTGACCAGGCGTTCCGATTTACACAGGACGGTCCCGATTTTGAGCCATTTGTCCTGTGTCCCCACGGATGTTTGCAAACTCATTATGTTGTGTCGATTTCACCCAGCCTTTGTCCCGAACGTCCCGATTTCTAACCAGTGTAATGGCTTACAGTGCACAGAACTAATTGTCTTTGCATGTCAATCACAAAGTTATTATAGGGATGCTGAAACAATAAAAAAACCACTTCCTCAGAAAAGTGCCGGGAAAGTAAATATGCTGTGTTTTGTGCTTTATGTAAGTATGAATTCTCCATTGCTCACGGTGGGAACGCGGACATGCAGAGCCATGTTAAAACTAGCAAACAAGCGGTGGCACATAGGAGTAACTAATGCTAGGGAGAACAGTAATGTTGTTATTTTGTTTTGTTTCTAAACAAGTTGAGGTCCGTTGAATAGTTAATTTGTTTTGTTACTGTTCACAAAAAGGCTTCTTTTAACATTGCCCAAACAAATGTGTTTAAAAAATATTGTTCCGATAAAATGTTGCACTCAAAAGATTACAAAAGAATGTCCTTATTTTGAATATAGATATTCAAGTATTACTACTTTTGCACTTTCTACAATAAAAAGCTGTTATAAGTCACCAGAGA